>CM076575.1:1372755566-1372970778 GCA_034641835.2 Pinus albicaulis | reverse complement strand
AGTGAAATAGCAGTATATAGAATAATAAAGCAACCGATAGAGTACCGACGTCCATTGTTCCAAATACAAATTAAAGTACCCAAAATCCTTGAACAGAGAAAAACGCTAATCATGTGAGGAGTGTGATATGTCCAAAATATAAAAAGACCATCAAACCATATCAATAAACCGGCATCGCTAGTTTTGAAGGCAGAGTGATAAACATTAATCATTTTTTTTTCACAAGAGAAAAAACGCTGTTTTGAATATATTATATGAAGTAAAACAGTCCATGAAGTCATTACATTTTCACATCTGAAGATTGGAACCCAAATATCCATCCAGAAAAGTGGAAGTCCCACCCCAGACAATGATAGAAAAATACCCCATGTCACATACGGGGACATGATATAAAACCCAGTAACGGTCCACATGGAGATTATCGACAATCTGAGAAAGCATCCAAATATGCCCGAGGCATCTATAAGAAAGTGAAATAGCAGTATGTAGAATAGTAAATCAACAGATAGAGTACCGACGTCCATTGTTCCAAATACAAATTAAAGTACCCAAAATCCTTGAACAGAGAAAAACGCTAATCATGTGAGGAGTGTGATAACCATCTGCAGAAACCCAGGCTCGCTTGTAAGATCAGGCTTGCTTGATTCCAAAATTGGTAACCATCTGTTGCATCCGAGATGTAAGGTTCAGGCTCGCTTGTTTCCATTAGTAGCCCACTACAGCATCCACCCTGTTCATAGCAAAAAGGTTCCTGTAGATATATAGAGAAAGAGTATAATACGTAGACCATATAAACATGGCTCTATATTTCAAAAAACAGGTTTAAAATAGAAACAGGGCAACATTTTTTTTTCTAAGTAAAGTTAATCTATTAACAGTGGGAATAAAATTACACCGAAGTCAAAATCATTGCCCAGACTCATGGAAAATTTGTCATCAAAAAATAAAAAAATTAAGAAGACTGCCCTCATACGGGGAAACCAGTCTTGAACGTTTAATTTACATAATTCAAAAATATTACAAAGGTCCAGCACAGTAAAATAATCTAAAAGCAGCCCAATTAAGTGGGCCGCGAAGCAAGAAAAACAAATTAACCAAACTACTCCTCCGGCTCCTCGACGATTCGGCACCATCCTTCGGAAGGTCCAGGATCGCTAGGCGCTACCTCCACATTCATGCCACGGCTCCCCTCCTGAAGGCCCGAATGTTGGCCAGCTTTTTCCAAGCTTAGACCCGCCGGACGGGTGCATTCTTCCTCCGTTTGGGCCTCCTCGCGGAAAACCACAGTGACTGAAGCTGTAATTCGTGGGCGGTTGAGAGAGCAATTAAAGGAAAATTGCGCAGTGCGCGTCGTGGGAGAAGGTGAACTAGCGGTGAGGAAACGAGGAGTAGGGGAATCCATACGGTGGCCAGATCCTACAACCCGACCCCGCCCACTCCTAGTATTTGGATAGCGACCTGCGTAATAATCACTGGACTGGCCGGAAGACAACTTGGTTGAGGGGCTGGAGGGAGCGCGCAGGAGTTGACCTCTAGTGCTCCCCTTGCGGCAACGCATCCTTTGACGCACGCGAGGCATGGGTGCAGTCTCACTAGCAGTGGGCACAAGAGGAGACGGAGAAGCAGAATTCCAAGAAACAGAGGAAGACAAACAAGGACCAGACCGAGAGAAATGCAGATATGCAGCAAGGTCTACGCAGCAGTTCAGCTGGCCACTTCTCCTTCTCGTCACAGTGAGCAGGCAGTGTAACCCAGCAACTGGCTCGTCTGAAAAACCATAGCGAAATGCCATTTTATCGACCCGACTGCAATGCAATCGAAGGACGCCCGTCATAATTAATCTCTGATCATTAATGAGAGCCGAAGGCCGGATCATATTGGAGCATGCGAAATCGCTAACAGGAGTGGAGGTCCGATCTTGAACAGTGTTAAAACTTAATGCGATTAGATGTGAAAACCTTGGAACTTAATTGAACATCATTAAAACTTAATGCGATTGATATGAAATCGCCACATCCATGTCCCATCGCCTTAAACGCCATCGAATGCACCTGCAGCCGGGAGCAGGGCAAGTTTTGATTGAGGACACGTGGCAGAAATTGATTGGAGCGGATCTTTGTTTGGGCCGCTCGCGCAGTGGAAATCCGGACCCGAAAAATATTAGGGCGAATTTGATAAGAAATTCGCGTCACAACTCTCCCTCCGTACGCCAGCCCAACTTCGGACCCGAAAAAGATTAGGGTGGAATTCATTTGGTTTTCGCGTCACAAAATTGGCCGACGTCAGCAGGCTATTTTGGAACGCGAATTTGGTTTGAATTATGGTTTATTTCCGTTTGAAGTCCGGCGGGCTCGACTTAAGAACAATTTTTTTTGATCCCATCTTATAAAATTTGTGTTGGTTTTCTTTGATAATACACATATTTATAATAAATCATGGGAATACCACACTAAACATGTGGAAAAGTTATATAAATTATTGAGAACGATCATTTTTATGTAAAAATATCCAAATGTGCTTTTGGGAAATAAGAATTCGAGTATTTGGTTCATATTGTTTTAAAGGAAGGAGTGAAGTTGGAGCCTCAAAAGATGCAAGCTATTACAAAATGACCTATTCCTAAGAAAATCAAGGTTCTTAGAAGATTTTTAGACTTACATGATCAGTATGATGATAATTATGATAATTTCACAAAACAATCACTAGCTATTTTGAGGGATGAGATATTAGAACTTCAGCTTGATGAGGATTTTTTAAGAGCTTTATTTCTTCTTTTGAAATCAAGAAAATATTCTCCCAAAATGAAAATATGTGTTCTTGAGATAATTTCTGAAAATTATGAAAATGAAATTAAACTTTTGCATTCTCAAATTCAGTCATACAATTTCAGAAATCCTAAAGAATTCTTTGAAAATCTTCCTTCTCCTAAGCAAGAGGAAATTGTACTATCTTTTGACTTGCATATTGAGGATGATTATTCTTTCAAACACAAGACAGAAGAAATAGTTTCAAGGCTTAATATTCAGAATACAACTGAGCAACCAATCATTGAAGGCCTAGAAGTAAATAACATACATCATACTTTTATTGATCCTATATCAGATTATATGGAGAATATTTTTAGCCCAAATCTTCAAACATGTTTTCTCTATAAGGATCAAATACATCAAAAGTGGCATTTACACATCATATCATTTATTATAAAGGCACATGATCATAATATACTTCCAATTTTGATCACAAGAAATCAAGTTATCCATTTATTGTTACAGCTACTTGATTGGCTTCATTGGCATTTTTGTATTACCTGATTCAATAAGATTTTTAGTAGATTGAGTAGGTAGATGAGTGCCAATAAGCTCAGAATTTTGAGCATTTTTTTAGTTTTCAATTTTCAGCTAGTTTTTCATTAAGTTGGTTTGAAAACTTTTGTGTGTTGTTTTAGTTTCAGATCAGATTTCAGTTTGCAGAAGACATAAGACATTTACAGGTTCACCAAGGTCAATGGATGAGGACAACTGACCTGCTGTTCTTGACTTTTCACCAGGAAAAGCCATCCCCAAGTGGAGCCAGTGTTAGACTCCTATACCAATAAGTGTCATATTTCATGATTGACTTGATGGGATATGTAATATGTTCATACCTTTTCTTGTTGCAAAGGTTTTCCATATTATCAAAAAATCAAAAAAATTTAAAAAATGTAAAGAGGGTATACCCTAAAAGAAAAATCAAAGGGTAAAAAGAATAAAAATGGCCAAAAAAGTAAAATAAAATGAACCCCACCAAAAGAAAGGCCAAGGAAAGTGTGCAAGTCTAAATGCCACTACTTTTTTCTCTTATGTAGTAAATAAAATTGTGTGCAACTTGTATCCTATGCCATAATTTATGAATAGTCAAATAGTTTAAGCTTGGCTATTTCATCTTTCAATTTCATGTTTTAGAGATAGAGAATAAAATCTGACCAAACTGTTTAATCTTGGCAGATAAGTAGATAGGTAGAGTAAATAAAAGGAGCTCAATAGCTTAATATGAGCCCTTGGATGTAATAAGGTTAGACTTAGATAGATTTCTACATGTAAAAGAAAATAAAGTGTGATAAGGGTTTGCCAGTCTAAGTGCACCCTAATAAAGAATAAAAAATGGTAGAGTAAAGTAGGTAGGGTAGGTAGATGATGTTGCAGAATTGCATGTGATGGACAATGACTCTAAATGTGTTAATATTTACTTTCATCACAAAGTGCAAAGGCAGACACTATACTGGAAGAAATTCAAAGCAAAGAAAAGTCAAAGTTATTAACTTCCCTTCTCATCTTCCCCTAAATATTTCACTAATTTCCCCTAAGTACTAAGGTATTTGAAAATTAGAGAGGCTCAAGGCATTTCCTTAACTTTTGGAGGGACCGGACCCTCGGCCCAATAATTGGAAAAGCCTAAGTACTTGAAGTCATTCTTCATAACATTCACTCATTTCTAAACATCTTTTCCTAAGTAAAATCCCATTTTACTTAGGAAAATTATGCATTATTTCATAAAAAACCCTCAAAATCACATTTTATTCTAAGTCTAAGTGATGAAGTGATTATAATGCAATTTGCTTTTAAATCTTCACTTTCTTAGTTATATAAATGTATTTTGAGTTTACATTGTCCCCTTGTCATATTAACATTGATTTTATGTATTAAATCCTTACAAAAATAACCTTCTCCTATTATATATAACTCCTTTTTATATAATATCCCCAAAAACCCATTAATAAATTTTAGCCAAAGTTATTTATTCCCACATGTTTAAATAAAAAACCCACTTTATGCCCCCTTTGGCTAAATATGTCGTAATATTAAATTCCGACCCCTATGGTAATTAGATTAATCTGATTTAATTATCATATAATAAAAGTGTATTGAAAAAATAATTAAAACATGTTTTATTACGTGTTTTAATACAAAAATAATTCTTCCCCTGTGTATTTTAATCCCCCGACTCCCTTTCCCAAGGTTAAAACTATAAACCCTTTGTAAAATCCCCAATACCTCCCTTAACCGCTAACCTTGGTTAAATCATTCCCGATCACTTTCCTGCATTTTTATAAACAAATTGATTAATCCTCACGATTAATTAACTCCGCCAATCAGATTCCCCCCGATGAGATTAATTAACGTTTAATTGCGTTGGGCCCTCCACATTAAATCCCAGTCACTTCCACGTCCCCATCGCCGTTCAATCAACCCATATGAGATCAACGGTTATTAATGATATCGCTAGCCATCCGCGTCCGAACAATAACGCGCGATGGCTTGGCGGTTTTCAAACAGTTCCATGCCACGCGTCAATCATTCTATGGAATCGCTCGCCCTCCGCCCAAAACCACTTTTCCCCAAAAGCGGTGCGATGAAAACTGCTTACTGCTTGCCTCCCATGACTCATCTTCCATACCTGCTGACGTCATCCATTAAATAAATAAATAAAACCTCGTCACCCTTTGGACTTTGTGAATAAAACAATTTTTCCCGCGTCATTTTCATTATTCTGTGAACGACCAAAGTCTCATGCAGAGAATTTCAAAAACAAACTGTCAAGCGCCATCAACTGTATTTTGCTGAAGACAATTGCATACTAGTAATCCAGAGTTCGTACGCCATAGCCTGTACCTGTTTAATCACTGTTCATCTCCCAAAAAACAGGTATTTACCCCAATTCCCGTTAAAACTCTGTGAAATCCTAGCTTTTGTTTTAAATTCCACACGAAAGACAGAAACATAGTTCAATTTGGTCTTGTTCAATCCCCAGAATTGTAAATTGCATTCCCAAAACTTGTAATTGTGTTTGTTCTTCAAAAAAACCCGAAATTCATTTCTGAATCCACAAGAACTAGAAATGGAGGTTCTAGTGGCTATGAACGTCGCACCTTTGAATGCCCCTCACAGAGATTTAGACTATCTTCCCCTAGCAGATAGAGATTTTCAAATTAAAGACCTCGTTCTTAGTGATAATCCTCTTCGAACCTTTTGCCGCTGCAGAGATAACTTTATAAACGGTTATGATATTATTGGATTATGGGAATCCAATCTCCCCATGTATCTTCTCCCCTCAGTCCATATTTTTCCTGAGTTAATTCATTACTGCCATGCAAACTATGACCCCAATCAAAGAGCAGTTTTGTCCCTGAGTCAGAACATCCTTTTCCCAATCACTTCTCAGTCGATAAATGAAATGCTGCAATTTCAACCTAGTCAAGCCCTCACTCCCCTGTCCATGGGAGAATTACTTGAAAATTCTGCCAATTTGTCCCATGAAGAGTTAAATCGCATTTGTCAAACCTTCATGTTACCAGAGCATCATCCCAAAGGCCCTCCCCCCTATGGTTATACTTTTTTCACTGATGTGGGCAGGCTTATTCTGAATATGATATCCTTTATCATGGGTTTCAATACTAGTGAATATGTTGATCAATTAACCCTAGTATTGTTGTCTATATTTACCCCTGGACAGTCCCCTACTGTCAAGTATGATTTTTCATTCTACATTGCTGATAAAATCCATGATTAGTTCATGAGATTTGAGAATGAAAAAGTGTTCAAATATTCTTCTGTTATATATCATCTCATGATTTATTACCAATCAGAAAGTTTCCCTTTCCATGTTCAGAAACTTGATGCCAAAGGAAATCCTAGGTCTGCGATATTTTGGTCCGCCATCACCCATAATTCCTCTGATTCTCCTTACTCCTATAATGAGTTTATTAACCTATTTGTACACCCTGCAACCACTTTGTTAACAGGAGTTTCCCCTCCTAGAGTCAATAATGAAATCAAGAAAATTCTACAGCTCTCAAAACAATATAGGGTAGGTGACTGGTACTTGTATCAAAATCACACTGAGATCATAATATATGGATGTGAATTGTGCCCATTCAAGTTGCCCAAATATGTCCCCATGAGACTCTTTGCACTAGAGTATTTCAGGCAGATGATTAACTCAGATATAGTTCATTTCTGCAATGCAAAGAAAAAGGCTCAACTCGGGATCAAAAGTCAATTAGGTCCCTTTGTTTGTAACTCTAGAGATGCTGGAAAGGAAGCAGAAAGAATCTTAGAAGAATATCTCAGATTACAAAAAAGTTTTTACTGGGTGCCTTATGACCCAAATAGCTTTATCTGTGATAGAAGAATGAAAAATAAACTATCACCATACATTCATCACAAAATTCGAGAAATTGAACAATATGCCAATATGGATGAATGGATGGAAGGAACATTGGTAGAACAGGATAGTGAGCAGGTCAATGTTGAAAATGTAATGAAAGACCTTGAGAAAATACTTGACCTAGAATCTTTTGGACAGGTGCAGATACCAGGTATTGGTCCTTCTTCTGCAGGGACTTCTCAACAAAATTTACAGGAGATCAGTGCATTGGCCACAGTACAATCTAAAGGAAAAGAAAAGGAGCCTGACATACAAGTATTTGAAAAATTCACAATGACAGAGCAACTTGAGACTTCTAAAGAACAGGGTCAAGTACAAATTCCTCCTATTCAGATCAATGAGCTAGAAATTTCAATTTTACAAACTCCTATCAATATAGAAAAAGGCAAGAAGAGAGATGTTGAAGTTGCTACCCCTGTTGGTGGATCTTCAGAACAACCTCATGCTAAAAGACAAAAATTAAATCCTCTTCCAGAAGTAGATTTTGTTCAGGAAATTCCTGATAGCCAGAGAGAAGATTTGGATAGTCAAAAAATAGGTACAGTCAGTGGGGCATCCACTACTTTACAGAGAAAAGAGCTGCAAAAGCAACAGAGTGTTGAAATATCTTCTTTCAAACCACCAGTTAAAGATGCAGGAGATATAAAGAAAACCTTTATCAATATAAAAGCCAAGAATGATCCACTAAGACTCCAGGTTTAAAATCAGTATTTGAAGATGGCTCCTAAGAATCAAGAAATATTGATGTCAGCTTATGAAATTCAGCAAGGCAAAATGATAATGAGTCACTTCAAACCAAAATTGCAGCAGCCTCAAACAGCTGCAGATTATATTAGAGCAAATTTTGAAGTCTTAGCAAAGGATATTCATCCTTTAGATCAGATTGAGTTACATAAGCAGACTGGTGAAATGATCTATTCTACTCTGACCGATAAAGCAATGGCAACTCAGAAGTTGCAGGATTCTTTGGAGAACACTAATGCACAATTGCGGCTTGAAAAAGCCTCTTCTCAGGCCAAAGACAATAGGATAAAGACATTGGAGGAAATAATCATTGGATTGGGTCACAATCCTAAAGATGTCAAAGGTATAGAGGCCCTAATCAAGAAAAAATATGATGATATTGCAGCTTTGAGAAAGCAGTTGAAATTGCCAGCTTCAAGACATCCACAAACTGAAGAGATGATAAAGAAAAATTCTGAAGAAGAAATGATGGGCTTGCTTTTGAAACTGAATGAGCAACTAAATGAAACAGAAAAAGAGCTTGAACAAGCATTAAAGAACAAGCAGTCTACTATTCCAGCATCAACAACAGAGGCAATTACATGTACAGGTACATCCACAACAGGTCAGCCAACAGAGCTATCACAGGTAAATACTTCCAATTTGAGTTCTGAAGAATTAATAAAGTTAATGAATGAATTGAAACTTCAAGTAACAAAACTACAACACACAAAGTTACAGCTTATTAATTTAGAACAAAGATATGATCTCTCAAAAATGAGTGTTGCTGATAAAACAAGAGAGGTCAAAAGATTAGAAAAATTGGTTAAAGCATTGGAAAATGATCTCACATTGGAGAAACCTTTAAAGGAAATAAATGAAATTCTTTGGGACAACATTATCCAATCAATAAAGGATGTCTGGTCTTCAATTCAGATTATGTATGAACATAATGATTTAGTCAAATTGGCTATAGAAGAAGTTCAAAGTACAAGAGAAGAATTGGGAAATAGGCCTGAGGAAGCCAATCAACTCATACAGTTTCTAAACACTCAAACCAAACACCAACTTGCAGAACTTGGTATTCAGGACAAGACTGGAACAATTTTGGAAATAAAAAGATTTTTTACTAAGAGAACCCTTATGCAGAATCTAGAACGAAGGTGCTCAGATATGCAAGAAGAAATCATTGCCTTCAGAGAAAGATTTGATATTTTGTTGAAAAAAGGATTGCTCAGTCCTATAGTTTTAGAGGATAAACTAATGGACCTTGAAAGCTATGTTGAAAAATTGGACAAGTATGCTGACAATCAGGCCAATTCTTCAACCAGTACATCAGAAGCAGCATTGCCAACAGGAAAAAATCTTCATGACAGATTCGAAAATTTATTTTATCTTGAGCATGAAGTAAAGCATTTGTTTCCAATTCAGCCTACCTTTTTCAGATATACTGAGGCTGATGAAACATTGAGAAAACTTCAACGGACCAGAATACCAGAAGATAAATGGTGGGAAGAACTGTTGGAACTTTTGTAAATTTATCCTTATATGAAATTTTGCCTATTTACTTTGATTTTATTACATCCTGCCACAAGCCTAAATGTTTTATGATTCTCCAAAGACTCTTGGAAAATAATTCTTTCCAAAAATGATGAATATTCTTTAGTATCCAACGAATCATGTGATTTTTGGCTTGGAAATCCATTTCCATTTTACTATAGGGATGCCTCCTTTTCTTTTCCTTTCCTTCTAGATAAAATGAAAGCATTTTTTTCTAATATTTCCCAAGATACCAACAAGAATATAAGCTAGGGAATGCCAATATCCTGGTATGGACACTACTAAGGTTAATGTGCCACCCGAGGATAACCATATTGTGATTATTTTTCCCACTTTTTGATATGGAAAGAACCAATCTCCATACCTATAGTCATTAAATCTTAACATAAATCCCAAGTATTTGAAATGGGTGCACTTGGTTGATTGTTTTTTTCTAACATATCTTCCAAATCATTGAAAGTGATGGTAGACTTGAGTAGGTTTACTTATATTCCAAATGAAACCCAAAATGATTTTAGAGCTCTAATGAGTCTTCACATACTAGTCCTATCTACTATATCCTGCAAGAAATAGGATAATATCGTCCACCAATAGAAGGTGTGTAGACAATAGCATATGTAAATGTGTGAGTGATCAAAATAGTAGCATTTATTAATTTGTTTAGGCATGTATCTCTTGTTTTTCATCTTCCATATTCAAAAACTAATCACGGATTTGGGTGTTGATGCCATGTATATTCTAAATGGATTGGTATCCATACCTTTCCAGATGCCCCCACACCTGCGACTGGGTAAATTTTATTTTTTTAACATACTAGTTAAATAAATATTGTTGTAATATATTTTCTAATCTCTCTCTCTCTCTCTCTCTCTCTCTCTCTCTCTCTATATATATATATTATTTTATATATAATTTTTTTTATTCTAAGTCATAGGCATAGCTACTATAACTTTAACACCCAATTACTACAACTAGATACAAGCAATAGTTTTATGTAACCATTGTTGCAACCTTAAGTTACTGTTGTTGTTCCATTACTCAAATAAAATAATTCTCGTATAAAGGTTGTTGTCGTGTCTCTATGCGTAAACTTCAATATTTACAAGGACTTACGTATAATTATCTCTTAATATATATACTTTCTTTCATATATAATATTTTTTATTCTAAGTCGCGGATATCGTATCCCCAAGCCACAACTCCTACAACCTCAAGCCATAGTTGGCGCAACTTTAACGCATAGTTACTGCAAATAGATACAAGCAAATGTTCTATGGAACCGTTGTTACAACCTTAAGTTACAGCTATTGTTCCCTTATTCAAATAAAATAATTCTCGTATAAAGATTGTTACCGTGTATCGATGCCTCAACTTCAATATTGACAAGTATTTTTAAGGTATAATAATCTCTTAATATATATATATATATATATATAATGTGTTTTATTCTAAGTCGCAAATGTTGCATCCCCAAGTCACAACTTCTGCAACCTCAAGCCACAGTTGTTGCAACTTTAATCCATAGTTACTGCAGTCGGATACAAGTAATTGTTTTATGGAACCATTGTTGCAACCTTAAGTTACAACTACTATTCCCTTACTCAAATAAAATAATTCTCGTATAAAGGTTGTTGTCATGTATTTGTGCCTCGGCTTCAATATTTATAAGGACTTGTTAGGTATAATGGTCTCTTAATTCCCCATTGTTTTCAAAGTGAATATGGTTGATTGTAAATCCCACCATTTTCCTCTCACCATAATTTCCACTATCTTATAAATTAGTTGCGGGGAAGGGATTATGTCACTCTTTGAACTTCCACATAATCCAGAAATTTAATTCAACATTTAAAATTCCTGCAAGTTTTTTTTGTAGACGGCCGCAGCCATATTTCTGTACAGGATTGTATTTAAACACAACAACCAGCATTAACGCAATTCACCAACAAAAAATTAAACAAACAGAAATTTACCCCCCAGTTTTGTAAATTCAAAAGGAGGACACGTGGAGCATTAATATTGGATCACATGAAATTGAAGGGAATCTGAAAACCTAAAAACCGGACCCGAATTTTTTATAAGGCACATTGGATTGAGAATTCGCGTTACAAATTAGGCAGACGTCAACATCCCATTTTGGAACGCGAATTTGGTTTGAAATTCAATCTATTCAGACTTTTTAAGTCCGACGGAAAGGGTTCTTTAATGTTTTGATAATTTAATTTTATGTATGCTTTAATATATACATATGTTTTAAACATATGTTATATATATATCATATGCGAAATGAAAGGTGGGCCATAGAATTTAGTTTTAATTTTTTTTTTTTTTTAAAAGAGGGTTTATTATAATATGTTTTATATGTTACGGAATATAAAAATAAAAAGGACAAAAAAGCTTGGTAGTTTTTTTTATAGACAGTACGTAAATTTTTTATTACACAGCAGTGTGTAAAAAGTGAAAGACTGAGTGTAACTTTTAAGTGTGTATGCACAACAGTGCGAAAGTGAAAAACACAGCAGAGTGTTTTAGAGACAGAGTATGTTTGTTTTGAACAGACAGTGAGTTGGTTTTATGCACTGCGTTTTGTAGCAGTCATAATTTTGTAATCCCTCTCAGTGAGGAAGAAGTGTAATAGTTTTTTTTTTTGAGTTATTGAAGGGAATAAAAGTTTGTTTTCAAAGTATTGAAACTATGTCTCCTGTCAAAGAAATTTTTATTTTCTCTGTGTTAGAGGAAGGGAGATTTATTCTCCATTCATTGTTCTGGAATTTTTCAATATTCCAACATGTGCAAGAACAACATATGTTGTGGTTCCATCCCCAGCTAAATCATTTTTCTTTGCCGCAGCTTGCCTTACCAACTTGGCCCCAATATTTTCAACTGGGTCCTATAATTCAACCAATAAAAAGGCCAAAACCATAGCATTGAGATACATTTCATTACACTATCAATAACAATAAAATTTGACTCGGCCATAACCCTTTCCTTTTATTGTTGTGAAAAGCTTTATGCATTACTCTAATGTGGCTAGTCCATAGGCCAAGTAGACCACTGGGTAACAAATATGTTTCCTTTCACCTTTGAGTTTTCAAATTGTGCCTACCAAATCTAAGACATTTAAGAGGGGGAACTAATACAACGTTAAAAAGAAAACCAGAGCACACATCTACAAATTACCTCCTTAGCTATTGTCACACCATCATTAACTATTTTCGGAGAACCATGCTTTCTCTCCAAGACAACATTTTTCCCTTCGCCCCAAGGGTGACTCCAACAAGATCAACAAGTTTGTTCACACCGCCTGCAAGACAAATTGACAATGCTTTTGGTAAGTGTGCAATTGAATGCCAGACCATATGCCAAAAAAACCCTCCATGAAAAATTAAAATAACACATTAAAATCGAATATAAGTGGACAAGGAAAGATCCACTGCAGTGAAGTTTCACGTGCAGGTGACCTTCCTTTAAACATAATTTTTTCTCTGACCTGCAATTTTTTTGTCACTGAGCCATCCTTGTTGAAGTACAAATCCTTTTCCATAGCTCTTGTATTAACTACCTTCTCTCTGTCGCATAATCTCAGAGTCCCTCTTTTGCTTGAGCGATTAAAGGAAATGGGTGAAAAAACTGAAAGAGAAGACAATTGTCTGCCATAATTATCAAACATTGCACCCAACTTCTTCCCCTTTCCATTGTTACCCAGTGAGGTAGATGTGGCAATTGTTGTCATACTACCCAAAGCAGAGGCCATCTTCTCTTATGCTGAATATAGAATTACAAGATATTCATATTAGTATGAACCTTAAAAAACATGACTCCCATTGCTAAAAACCACTTTTAAGTTGTAACAGGCAAACTAAACAACTATCGCAACTTTTGGCAACTTCTGGAGCATTAAGAGAGAAACAACCAAAGAGAAATACAACCACAATCCTCATTTTAATGAGACCAGACTATATATTTGCATTAATTAATAGAAATAAATCACAACTATATTAAGGCCAGCACAAAACAATCTTTAACCAGTGTCTCTCGCGGCCTTCAAGTTGCCATGCTAGAGGTTGCATATTTTTAATTTAAATTCTTGACCTCTCGTGCCCATCTATGAATGCATCCAATGGGATATCTACATCAAATGCTCCTTTATATCCCCAAAAACAAATTCCCTACTACAAGAGCACCAGTATTGATGGATCACCCCACACCATCCCACCCATAGAAACGGTGAAAAAGGAAACCCGAGAAAACTTTTTAAATATCTCAAGATGACTATATGGGTGGTTCTTATGAATCAACCAACCATTCAGAACATGCTCATCAATCCAAACCATGAGTATTATGTGACAATATTCAAGCAGGCACTGAATCGGATTTCCGAAGCTATGTTAGAGAAACCCTAAACTCTCACTGAAAATAGGTGAAATGTGGCACCACTCAGAGATTGACATGTGCCAATTGGTACAAGTGGTAGACAATTGGCATGCTCAAACAACGAGGTGATGCAGGAATGACATGAGGGAGAAAATATCGGAAAAGCCCCAAATCTGGAGAACTAAAGCTCATCACCAACCTGAGATTGACAACTTTACATGATGTAACCTATGAAATCGTAAATGGAGAAATCATAGTAAAAATAAAGTAACCTATGTAACAATAAATTCGGATTCATCCTGGGAGTGGTAATGGGAGAAATCATAGTGAACAACAGGAAACATGCAGAGTTGCTTACAATCAAATAGATGAAAAAACACATGCAAAAAACCTAGATAATAATCATGAACAAGCTTAATATTGAATTATGAACTGTAAAGGAACTTACAAAATGTGACATTACGAACCTGGTCAAGCGCACAAGCAAAAATATCATGGACATGACCCTGGTTGACAAGTTGTATTGCTCATGATGCAAGAGGATTTGTACTTGCACTGCCAAGTCAATCAAAATCCATCATTATCTATACAATAAATACAAGTAATTGACGTAGTATTTTTTACTTTAAGATGCATTCTTATGATAATGTTAGAACATATGTTGAAAATGTCAAAACATACCTGAATAAGCTCCTCTTTGTTTCAAGAACAATTTATTGGAGTCGCATGAACTTGGAACAAGCCTCCCACGATCTGAAAGAGTAGCAACTAAGTCAACGGTGACTTTTTTGTTGCTACGTTGGATCGAGGGAGGTTTGCTCCAAGATTAAATCGCTCCAATAAATTATTCTCTACTAAACAGGGCCAACCACGTGAAGGTGGAAGCTCTTATGGCCCCTCCCCCCCCTCACATCACTCTCAATTCCCCAATACCCAATCTATATTTCATTTTTTACTTTCATGAGCATAAAAAAAAATATTCAATAACTAATTAAAAAACAATTCAACAAAAAGTACACAAGGAAACATTGCAATTAATGCTTGACATAAAAATAGTATGATAAATGAGTTTTTTATATAACGCAAAAAAATGTTCCAAGTATGGTAACGTTTGTCTTATAATAATACAATATTTTACATTGTCAAATTTTCTTTTTCTTCTTCCTATTTTTAAAGCTCCTAATTACATCATCGATATCATCGTGCTCTGCTCCTGTTTCGTGCCTTTCAACCCGCACTGCTGACCTAGTTGCGTATTCACGATGTCTGGGCTCATCCAGTGACGGGGCATCGCCTACAAAAACAGATAATATTAAATTTTAATTGTCAGTTTTTAAATATCATTGAACTAGTTCGGTAATAGTAATAAAAAAAATTGCAATGAGATTATTTACCTGGTGCACCAGTTGTCGCCGCTGACCTAGTTGCGTAGTCACGATGTCTGGTCTCATCTAGTGACGGGGCATCGCCTACAAAAACAGATAATATTAAATTTTAATTGTCGGTTTTTAAATATCATTGAACTAGTTCGGTAATATTAATTAAAAAAATTGCAATGAGATTATTTACCTGGTGCACCAGTTGTCGCCGCTGACCTAGTTGCGTTGTCACGATGTCTGGTCTCATCCAGTGACGGGGCATCGCCTACAAAAACAGATAATATTAAATTTTAATTGTGAGTTTTTAAATATCATTGAACTAGTTCGGTAATATTAATAAAAAAAAATTGCAATGAGATTATTTACCTGGTGCACCAGTTGTCGCTGTTGGGACTGTTGCCCTGTCTTCCTCTTTGGTGGTAAGATCCTCAAGGGAAACATTCTCTGTCATTTAAACAAAAAACGTTATAAGGACAACCATCAAGGTATAATTAGAAAAAATTATAACTGGAAATTAATTACCGTCACGGCCCTCACTGATAGTAGCATTGTCGGCCTGGTCCCCACTACAATGATTAGGTTGCACGTGAGGATCATCTACATCTGGCTCTAAAACTGGGTTATTTGCCTTGTCGGTAGTGCTGCTCCTATGATTTAAACAAAGTTGTTAGACATTAAATTTATGGACGAAAACAAACATATTGAAAGGTTAATGTTTTACCTTATCAGGCATTCTGGATCTTGGGACCTGCCCCAAGCTTCTGCGACGTTCAACTACGGCTTGATAGCCGAAATGGAAAGCAATATTTTTATCTTCCTCTGTAGTTTCTGTTCCGAAGTCATCACCCTAAATTACATATGATTGTGTATTTTTAATCATATTTGATAGGATTACAAAAACGTTGGAAGGAGATACAATTAATTATAAGATGTTTAGCTACTTAATTACAATTCTTGCAGCTAATTTCAAGTAGCCGCCCTGGCCTAGCTTGTGATGGCCCTTTTTTCAATCCTAGCTTTGGTTGCCTTCGAGGTGTCAGGCAACCTAGCATCAAAATATTGAAGTCAGATATGACGTAGCACACTTTTATTTTAGACATAGAGAAAATTAAAGCTATTGAATTAAAGTTGTAATTTACCTTGCGGGTCCAGTTGGCATTTTTCCTTCTTTCTTTGCCCTTTTCTCTTTTTCGTCATGGATGAGTGCTCTCCACTCACTCTCTAGAACTATGAGAGGACGCTCATATCTAGGGTTAAATTGCAATTGCGTCCTATAGGTGTCCCTGGTATATTTCAAATATTTGCCGGCTACCCGAGCCACCGCTGTTCTGTCAAATGTGCCGACCCCAAAAAGGGCTTCTAGATAATCTAAAAGTTCTTTTTTCAGGTTGGAATTCTGGGAATTCCACCCTGTACGTATGGTTGGGCCAAAAATTACCAACGCATGGCTCTCCAGAATCTTGTAGAACTCATTGTTTCCTACACAGAATAAAACCAAAAGAAAAAGAAGATATTATCATTAATTTAAAAATAAAAATCATGATAAATATGTTTTAGATAAAGTAAATGAAATAGTTAAAATATTAAAATTTACCTGGGAGTTGTACATGCTTTATAGGGACACCCTCATCGTTCACCAACAACGTGCCATTAATGGTCCCTGTGGAGGTGACACGTGTAGCTCCAGGAAACGCAATAATGTAGTTGGCCATATCAGCCTCATCATTGCCAACACGTTCAGCAGTTGGCTGGGTGTCAGCTTGGGCAGGGTGTGTTTCTTGGCTAGCACCTAAAGGAGTAGAAGGTGTATGAGAGGGTTGTTGGGCAATCTCTTTCCCTTGTGTCCCACTACCACCAACACCGGGTTCAGGAAATGCCAGAAGACGCTACATACAAAAGAACTTTTTATTAGTTTAGTCAATGTAAAAATTAAAAATCAAACTATCACAATTCATCTCATGCAGAACAAAAAAAATATCCTTTTGAATTTTTATTATTACCTGATATCTTTCTAGCTGGCTCATAAGATGTTTTATCCTCTCTTCTGTTTCAGGTGTTTGAGGCGCGTCTATCAAAGTATTAAATTTCGACCTTGCATCTCGTGCCTTTTTTCGCAACAAGAACACTAGAGATAGGGATGAAGAAAGCTCTTCCTCAAAGAGGGAATCATCAGGCGTACCATGGTTAGGTGTCTGCATATTTGAACAAAATTAATATTATTTCAATTACGTAAATAACTAAAATACCTAAAGATAGAGCAATGCTGGCACTTTACATGTTCTTCCGCTGGCCTCTTTCCGCGATAATCCCGTCTCGGGGTTGTTCCTGCACTGCTCTGATCAATCTGCCACATTGCAATAAAATTATAAATGTAAAAAATTGAAAACAATATCTAACTTGAAAACACAAAATGAAAACTGAAATAATTTCTAATAAGACACCGGAAGACAGAGTTAGAGTTTCAAATATGTCTTGCATTGAATTCAGTCCTAGAAACATGTCATTGCACATTAAGGCACCCAAACAAGAGACGAGTTGACAATGAAGAACTTATTGAATATATTGTTGGAGCAACTTCTAGTAAACTTGTTGTGAATACCTTGAGGATATTTTTGGAGCAACATTGTTGAAGCTGATGGTATAGCATTGTTGGAGACGATCTTGAAGGGCCTTGAAGTGAAGCTTTTGGAGCAACTATTGAAAAATCCTTAGAAACAAGAAATTACCTAAGAAACTATCGTGATGTAATATAAGAAACAACACGGTGCAATGGCCATTTTCAAAGCCAAATGATGTCCATTGAGGACATGGCCTTTATTTGGTTCCTGTTTCATAGGAGTTTCGGGTAGAAATGGAACTTTGTTGTACCATTTCCGGTAGTAAAAAGGGAAAACCTTCTTTTTCCATGGGAAATAATTTACCTTTCCTTTTTCAAGATAATCTAAATCACAAAAAATATGAACTATACTGCACACATTCTTGGATAATGTGAAAGTGGAAAAGGAATACCTACACAAGTGATGCACACATGTACACTTGAACACTAATATATTTTTGTAGTTGAAATGCAATGCTTGTTTTCATTTAAATGTAGGGTTTTTAAAGCAGGGAGAAATAATGGCTGCCAATTTAATAAGCGTTTCTTTGGGAAAAATTTAAATATTGTATTGGGTGATGAAGATAATAGAGGGTATTGAATCTTGATTCTTGACATCTAGAGAGAACCCTACAGCCTAACACAATCCAATGGAATTGACCAAAAAAACCCAAATAGAGTCAACCCTACTATAGGAGGAAGGGCCGGAAGTAAGAACTTACCATTTTGCAAGAGCTGAGCCGATGTGGTTACGAAAGAGCTCGGGCGAATGCGGGTGAATGCGAGGGCGGGTGCGTTGCGGGGGCTCGGGCGAATGCGGGGGGCGAATGCGTGCACCCAAGAGGGCGGGGAGAATGCGAGGGTGAATGCGTGCAAGAGCGGAGGGCGAATGCGCGCGTGATATCGGACGTTAATGTAGCACACATGTACATTTGAACACTAATAGATTTTTTATCGTTGAAATACGATGCTTGTTTTCATTTAAATGTAGGGTTTTTAAAAGCGGGGAGAAATAATAGCTGAATAAATAATAATGGCTGCCAAATTAATAAGCGTTTCTTTGGGAAAAATTTAAATCTTGTATTGGGTGATGAAGATAATAGAGGGTATTGAATCTTGATTCTTGACATCTAGAGAACCCTACAGCCTAACACAATCCAATGGAATTGACCAAAAAAACCCAAATAGAGTCAACCCTACTATAGGAGGAAGGGCCTGCAGTAAGAACTTACCATTTTGCAAGAGCTGAGGGCGAATGCTGTTCTGCAAGAGCTGAGGGCGAACGCTGAGGGTGAATGCTGAGGAAAAATGCTGTTCTGCAAGAGCTGAGGGCGAATGCTGAGGGCGAATGCTATTCTGCAAGGGAGGAGGGCGAATGCGCACGTAATATCAGACGTTAATGTAGCTATTGCGATGGATACGAAACAATAAAATCATTTTTATGTAGCGCGCATATAAGTTTTGTATTTTTATGTAGCGTGCATATAAGTGTCATTATACCGACGGCGGAAAAAGCATTGCTATTGTGACAGGTGCCTCCAAACGTTGCAATTGCGACACTTAGACATTGTGTCGCACTTGCGACGTTTGGAGGCAACCGTCACAATAGCGACGCCTTGGGCTATAGTGTCGCAATTGCGACGTCTTCCTCCAAATGTCACAATTGCGACACTTTTTCTAAGTGTCGGTATTGTGAGGAGATGTCTCAAGGGGAAATGAAGCTCATACTCAGAGGGATGCAATGATGATTTTTTCAATGCATGACAGTGTTCACAGGTCACATTATGGGTCCTCCATTGTGCGGGACGGGGAATGGTAGGGACGGTGACAAATTACTGTGTAACACCTCCTTCCTCTCTAACCCTCTTTATTGATGTTTCTGGTTGTTTGACAACTTCCACAGTTGGTGTTGTTCCTATTTGGCTTGCTGCCTCTACCAAGGTGTTTTCACTCCATTCAATTTGATTTGCAAACCTTTTTATTTCAAGCTTGGACTAATGGATAAAGGGTGTTAATTTACACTTCACCCTTAGCTTGCTTAAGAGCCCTTGTGGATCATAATTCCATGGAAAACTCTCATCAAATCTAAATTATGATAATTTCTTTGATATTTCCTTTTCTGCATCTCTGTGGTTGATTATGAATGGCCCAACTTGATTTTTTAACTTAAACTGAGTCTTCTTGTTGGCTGCCATGAAGTTAATTGAATTTGCATTGAGAATTTATCTAAGATATTCAAGTGCAAAAATTCTCATACACACATGCTTGGGCAAATTGTAGGGTACCAAGTTTGACCCAAAAACCCTTAATTCAGTGTGTTTTTCATAGAGGTACCAATCTCCAACTTTGTTCTGCTCTGAAAGCTATAGTATTCTTTTCATTTCTTCACTGATCCTAAGCTGTTCTGATTTTTTTAATATGCTCATTGCTGGATGCAAAAATAGTTCTAAAAACTCTGAATAAGTGGAATCAGTGGATTCTTTTCTTAGTAATGAAGTCCAAAAGATAATTGATAGAGTTTTTCCCTCTACATCCATCTTTTGCAAAGAAACTAGAAATTTGTCTGCTTGAGAGAATAAAAACAAATGGAAAAGATAAGATGAGTATCTAAAAACTCCTTCTGTGGGTAATTTAGTCAACTAATAATGAATGGCATCTACTATGAAACCAACATAGTCAAAGATGACTGCTGAAGGTTGACCAAGAGACATGGTGGACAGGAAATCAAGAATAGATTCATCAATATACTCATCTGTAAAATATCAAAGGATAAAAGATAGCATAGAGATAATCTGTCTAGAACCTTCGGGAAATTTAGTTGTGGAGTATGGAGGATTTATATTTGGAATGTCAACATGAGAAGGCATAAAATTCTGAAAGATCATGAACCTATTAGGGAAATCTATGCCAAGGTATAACTGAGTTAATGCCTCTATAGACAAGGGGACTGCCTGGCGATCAGGTTGTAACTGAAGCATTTGATTAATTGACTGGGCTGTAATGGTAAAAAGTATTTATTTTTCTGCATTTACTATAGTCCTTTGATCTGGCTCATAGTATTTTTTACAAAGTCTGATGAGTTCTTGACTAGGATGAGTCAATGGGACTATATACTTAGGAAAATGGGTTTCCCAAATTGGAATATCATCTTTGTCTAGATATTTTTCATAACACCAGTTGTGTATATCTAGCAAATTAAACTCAATAACAGGGTCTGTAATTTTATAATCAAGATCAGTCAAAGGAATGCTTTCAGCAGCAACCACAGGTGGTTGAAGGGGATTTACTGTTGTAGCAGTTTTGGTAGTGATAGCTGGGGTAGGCTTAGGGGCTTTGGATCCCTCAGATTTAGGTGTTTTGGATCCTACAGGTCTGCTTGTGCTCTGTTTCTTAGTCATTTTGAGTAACTGCTGCAAGATTAGACTGTTTGCAAGAGTTTTTTAACAGAAAGGAAACTGAGCAATTTAGATTAAGGATGGCTTCTTTTGGGCTTTTTTCTCAATTAAGTTTATCCGAGGATGTGAAAACTGGCATAAAACAGAAAACAAGGTTTTTCTGAGTCAGTTTGATTGAAAAAATGGATTTTCAAGGTAATTTAGAGGTTTTAGTCGTTTAAATCCTTAAATTTGATCTTCATATTGTGAAATTCGAGGAATTTGGCTTTAAAAAGGCTTGAAATGGAAAACAGGGTTTCCTGGGAAAAATTTGCCAGGGTTTGGCCTCTTTTTTGTGATTTTAAGCCGTTCTACTTCGCTCATTTTCTTAATAAAAGGGATCGGCTTTCTTGAAATATAATTCGAATTCAATATGCAGGTTTTAATTTGTGTTGCAGGTTAGAATTCTGAGGAAAATACCTTTAAATGTAGGTATTCAACTATAAAAAAGGATTTTACTGGCTTTTGGTTGTAACGCTGGCTTCGACAGTTTTTTGGAGTGGTGCACTATTCTTCAACATTCTTCAAAGGTAAATTCTGGTCAAATTCAGAGGTTTCAGGCGAAAAATCACAATCAGGGTTAAAAAATGCTTAAAACAGGGATTTCTGATAGTCGGGGGCAGTGCGAAAGGATTCAATCTGCGCAATAATGAAATAATATGTATGTATCAAAGGTTTTAACCATTCATTGATTGTGTTTATTGGCATTAATTGCATGTCAAATCGCAACGGGAAGCGGTTTTAGTTTTCAAAACAAAACAAGACAGTGGTTATCGCATAGGAATTGGGCAGTAAGTGGATTTGAATCAAATGGATGCAATCTAATAGATAATTAATACGTCAAGGAGGGAGAAATGGGCCAAAACTGCCCATTTCGCGTCCAATTTGGAGTCGAGCAGTCGATCACTTTTCTATGTGATATTGAGTATTGACCGTCGGATCTGGGGCTTCGATGCGAAGGGTTAGGATTAAAAGGGGAGTTGCGGCCAAAGGAAATGGTGGGACCAAGGTTCATATGCATGTGGGCGGTTAATATATGCTTTAAACCTTTATGTTTATCAATGGGTAAAGGCTTTAAAGTATATATAAGCGGCATTATACATGTCATGGGTTAGTTATATAAAGCGTGAGGCTTTGCATAACATGGCGGAATATGGATCGGGGCGGGGTTAATGTTTAATTAAAACAAACCTTAGTTTAATTTTAACCAAACATTGGATTATAAGTTTATACGGGGAAGGATTAATATATACATTGCAAAGGTGCAGACTTTGCGTAGTGGGGTTAAAGCCTTTTGAACCTTATAAAAACATTTGATTTGATTCAAAACTTTGGATAAAAGTTAATGAGCAGGGGTGATATGTTTTTATTAAAACATTCGCAATACGTCTTAAAAACACTTTTGGCGCAGGTTTTATTTTATTTATATAGTATTAAACCTTTTGAATGGTTTAATAACCATAGGGGGCGGGATATTTATTTAGTGTTAGTTTTAGACCAAAGAGAATTTTATTTGGGTTTTAATTTAGCACATGAGTAATAACTTTGGTCTAAAATCTTTATAATAGTGGGTTTTGGGGGTATTTAGATATAAGGAATTAAATAAGTAGGATAAGGTATTATTTAGGGATTTAATAAACTAAGTTAAAAGTTAATATGAAAAGGGAAATGGAAGGCATACAAAAATACATAAAATGACTAAGTGAAGTGTAAAAATAAAGCAAAGCTTGTCTTTTTATCATTTCATCAATACTTAGTATAAAATATTTTTGAGGGTTTTGTATGTTTCTAAATGAAGGAGCTTAATTAGATAGGTTTATATGCTTCATTAAGTAAGAATGAGTCTTTACTTATGAAAAAATGTTAAAATGTATGAATGAAGGATGAATGATGATAAATGGGAATTTAACATAAGAATTCAACATTTTCAACTAACCAGTCATCGATCCTTAGGTCTGATCCCAACAAAAGTCAGAGAAATGCTCTAAGCCTGTTTGATTGATAGTTTAGAATATTGAATACTTATAGGGGAGGGGAAATTAGTGATTTTGTCCGATGATGAATATTACATGCCTTCTTCCACTTCTTTCTACCTACCCAACATTACTCTAACAAAATTTTTTTTTCTTTTTTTCTTTTTCTTCCTTTTGGCAGGTGCATTTGGGCTTGCAACCTTGAAACATTTATTCTTTTAAAGCAATAAAACTATTTAAATCTATCTTATTTCATCTGAGGGCTCAGATTAAACTGTTGAGCTCCTCATTATTCACCACCTATCTACTGATTTGTCAAAATTAAACTGTTTGACAAATCTTTATTCATTATCTAAACATGAAATTGAAAACATGACAAGTCAAGATTAAACAGTTTAACTCATCATGGATTATGGCATTTATTGACGCTCTGCCATAATCATTTATTTTGCAAAAAAGTAAAAGTAGTGGCATTTGGACTTGCTCACTTTCAAGTTTTATTTTATATTTTTTCTTTTGGGGTCTATATTTTCTAAGTCCTTTGATCTCCTTCTTTTAGGACTTTTTACCCTCTTTCTTTTTTTTTCTTTTTTTTTTTCTTTTTTAAATATGGAAACAACATGCAGAAAAGGGCACACATTTTAGAAGATCTATCAAAAGTCAATTCAAAATTACAACCTTTATATTTATATCCCTGCTGTATTCTCATGGGATACTCCCCGTCGTTTCATCAACTTTCTCGTGTGTGGCTCCTTTTCAGACTAATCTCTGCAGATGACAAATTAAAATTAATGGACTGAGTATGGAATTGGGGTCCGGCTGGCCTTGTGCTTCAACACTGGGATGTTCATTTCAACGTCGATAATGCTCCCCAACATTTGCAGAGAGTTTGAGTTATCTTGCCAGGCCTTCCTCAGTTCTTCTGACAACGTCCTCTGCTTGAGGCTATTGGAAATAAGCTAGGCACTTTCATTGCTCTTGAAGAAGACTAGGACTCAAAATTAGACCGAAGGTGTGCTAAAATTCAGGTTGAATTAGACGTTCGTGAAGGATTATTCGAAGGAATAGTTCTTGAATTACATGGCAGATCTTGGACACAAAAGATCTACTATTGGAAACTGCCTTTTCGTCATTTTTTATGCAAGCAGGTTGGCCACCTTGCCACTCAGTGCCCACATCCAGACCTCTCGCGTCCCAGGTATAAAAAAGTATGGAAAAAGGTTGACATTGATTCAAAATTTTGGAATGTATCTCCTGCCTCCAAATTTGAAGGCTCGGAGGATTTGAAGGACCAGGTCCAGTAGGAACCTGATGACGCCGCTTGTGCTGACAAAGGCATGCCTTCTTGTTCAATCCCTCCTCCCTCTTCTGAGATTCTCCCCTTATGTGTTGATGATGAAGTTGGGCTCTCCTCCCCCTCTGGATCCTCTATGCCTGAGCCCGCTCCCTCTGTTCTTGTCTCTCCTCTTCCCCTTCCTTCTTCTCCCGCTCAGAGAATATATCCTCCCGATGCACGTGCTCCCAAGTCTTCCTTTACCTCTCCTTCCTATGTCTCCAAGCTTCGTTCTCGCTCTTATCTTCGTTCTGACACTGCTGTGAAGGGTGGCTTGGTTACTGACCCGACACCTAAAATTATTCTTGGACACAAATCACACTTGTCTAAAGCACAATCTCAAGCCTCCGTGGATATTAATGCGGGTAGACAGAAGACTATTCAATGGGCCCTTGGAGCTAGGAAATACCCAGCAAAGGGTCTACGATGATCTTTCTTTCAATGAACTTGCGAGGTATTGGGGGTGCCCCTTCTAAATTAGCCCTTAAACGGTTAATTCAAACTGTATCCCCTAACGCCATTCTCTTGCAAGAAACTAAACTGGCGGGTTCTTGCATTGTGGATTTTCTTTCTAGTTGGCTAAAGGACCGGTCTTTTGCTTTTAGTGACCCTGTGGGACAAGCTGGTGGCTTGGTGATAACATGTTTCCCCTCTACATATGTCCTTTCCTCTAATTGCCACCAGGCTTTTATTTTTTCTTCCTGCGTTGACCAGAAATCTGGGTTATCTTTTTCCTTATTCAATATTTATGGTCCATGTTCTGATAAAAAAAATTTCTGGTCTTCCTCACTATCCTCTGAGCCTGCCCTTTCCCATCCTCTGATTTTGGGAGGAGACCCTAATTTCACCCTCTTTCCTCAAGAGGTCTGGGGTGAATCAGCAAGATGTGATCCTCTGGCTCCTTTTCTTTTATCCCTGTTAGAGTCCCATAAGCTAGTTGATGTTAAGCCCCTCAAACTTTCCCCTACTTAGCAAAATAAGCGAAAAGGTGACGATGTTGTAGCAAAAATATTGGACAAATATCTTATTTCAGATGATTTTTTTATGGAAATTTTAGAATTCAGTCTTGGGTTGAAACAGGTGGTTTGTCCAGTCATCTCCCCATTATTCTCTCGATTGATGAACCTGAAGCAAAACCTCCCTCTCCCTTTAAATTTAACCCGGCGTGGCTTTTAGAGGAAGATTATAGGTCTTTGATCACAAATTCTTGGATGCATCTAACCACATATTTACCCATTCCTTTTATGAAACAATGGGCCAAAAACATGGCCAACATAAAAAAGGTGACGAAGAAATGGTTTCAAAATTTTCGATCCAGTCAAAATGAACTTTTAAAAAAATATTGAAGCTGATCTAGCCAATCTCTATTCTCTCATCAATGGATGTCTCTCAAATTCGGATCTTGAAACCTTAAAATCTCTTGAAAACAAGCGACATGAATTGCTCTTAAAGGAGGAACATCTATGGCATCTAAAAAGTCGTGCAATTTGGATTCAGGCTGGTGACGACAACACTAAGTTTTTCCATCAATTTGCATCTCACAGACGAAATCAAAACACTATTTGAGAGATTTATAATTCCGGTAATATCAAAGTAAGCTCTTTCAAAGAAAAAGCAAGTGCTGGCCATCAAATTTTAAAAATGCTTTCACAGCTCCTAAAGCTGTCCAATTCAGGAAATTTTACAAGTTCTCAACCTGTTCCCCAGCATGATTTCAGAAGATATGAATTCAACTCTTTTAAAAGAGGTTGATGATGAAGAACTTAAACATACTCTCCATTCTTTCAAAAAGGATAAATGTCCTGGGTCGGATGGTATGAAAATTGAATTCTATTTGGGTTTTTATGATCTTCTAAAAAATGATTTATTGAAAGTAGTAAGGGAATCCCAATCCTCTGGAAAGGTCTTAAGTTCTTTAAACTCTACCTTTATTGCGCTCATTCCCAAGAAACAAAATCACTTAACTTTTGGGGATTTTTTCCCTATCTCTTGTTGCAATATGATATATAAAATAATTTCAAAAATCATTGCTCAGCGCTTGAAGCCCATCCTCAACAATATTATCTTAGAGGAACAGTTTGGTGTTTTTCATAAGTGACAAATTCATGATGTTGTGTCTTTAGCCCAAGAAGTTTTACACATTGTTCATCTCAATAAAAAGGATTCCTTTGCGCTCAAACTGGATTTATCAAAAGCTTACGACAGGGTTAACTGGACCTTTCTCAGACTCTTATTAACTCAAATTGGGATGGTTGCGGAGTTTGTAAATTGGATCATGGGATGTATTAAATCAACATCCTTTGTTGTTCTCATAAATGGGTCTCCTTCAGATTTTTTTCACCTGATGTCCTATGTCTCCTTTTCTGTTTCTCTAATTTGCTGAAGCTTTAAGCTGTCTTGTAAAACAAACCTGTGATTCTGGTTTATTCAAAGGCATTCACATAGACGGATGTGAATTCTTGACTCACATCCTTTTTGTTAGTGATATTCTCCTCTTCGGAAGTGCTTCAAAAGAAAATGCCTCTTCCCTTTCCAAGATCCTGGAACTGTACCAAAAGGCCACGGGGATGTAGATAAATTTTGAAAAATCTCGTCTTATCCATAATGTCCCTTCGAATCCCTTGTTATCATACCTCAGATCTTCTCTGCCCTTTCCTCTCACTAATTGGTCTGATGGTTTTAAATATTTGGGTTTCTCCCTCTAGCCTAATTCATATGGTTTCAAGGACTAGCTATGGCTCTTCCAAAAAATTGAAAATTGAATAAAGCTTTGGACTAATAGATGCCTCTCTAGAGGAGGTCGTTTGGTTCTCCTCAAATCTGTTCTCCAAAGCATTTCGGTTTATTGGGCCACCATCGCAACCATCCCAAAAGGCATCCTTCACAAAATCAGGAAACTCTGTTTCTCCTTTCTATGGACTACATATCAAAATAATTAAGGAATCCCCTTATCAAAATGGTCGTCTTTAGCTCTTCCTAAGGAATTAGGAGGATGGGGAATAAAAAATCTACCTATCTTCTGTCAATCTTTAGCTACTAAAACTTTGTGGAGACTTGCAGAGAATCCTGGCTCCCTGTGGGGTCGAATTCTATGTGCAAAATATTTTCCTGGCCTTACAGTCTCATCTTGGTTTCGTCTCTAGTCCAAATCTCATAAGAATGGCTTTATTGGTTGGAAGGCCCTTGTTCAATCCTTTCCTTTGATAGGTGATTGGACTGTGTGGAATATTGGTAAAGGTGACCAAGTCAGGATTGGTTTGGACCCATGGGTTGGGGCAGGAAACATGTTTAAGCTATCTGAGAGGCTTCGAAATATTTTACACTCAAATAAGATCATCACTATTGCAGACGCAGTTGCCTCCTATCCTCAGGCATGGGGTTCTTTGGGATGGAAAACTACAGTATCTCTTCAGCTCAATGAGTAGGATTATTTGGAATGGTCCTCTTATGTTCATCTTCTAGTGAATAATTTTATTCATCTTGATCAAGATTCGGATGACTCGCTAGTCTGGACCAAAAATTCGACTGTTAGATCTTACACTGCAAAGCAAGGATATAAGGTTTATATGGAGGAATACTTTGATTCAGAGAAATAAGAATGGTGGAAACTCATTTGGAAACTACCTGGGCATTTGAAAGCCAAAATTGTGTTGTGGCTGGTTCTAAAAAACAAGCTCCTTACATGGGAAAATCTACAGAAACGTGGATAGGCAGGACTAAGTCGTTGTCCTCTTTGTGGAACAAACTCTGAAACTGGCCCTCACCTATTCTTTTTTTGCTCTTATGCAGAGTTGGTCTGGACCAAATTGGCCTCTGCTTTCACTTTTGTTCGTTTGGATGTAGCTGAGAACTTTCTTGCCCGTACAAATCAATGGTGGAACCTCCCTAGGGTAAGCTCCTATGCTGCGCTCCCTTATTTATTCTCTTATGGGATATGGTGGGCTCGAAACTCGGCAATATTTAATGGAAAATTTATCCCTGAAGATCTGATTTCATCTCTTATTATACAGTGGACCAAGGAGCACAAGAGTCCTCCAAAAATTAAAAAATTAAGGTCTATTCAGCCTCCTGTCATCAACCATGACATTCCTTGGGCCTTCTTTGATGGTGCGAGTCAAGGGTCTCCTCCTCTTGCTGGTGCAGAAGCCACCCTTCACCTCCCCACTAGAAGAAATTTTTTGATCAATTTGCTTCTGGTCAAGGTTCCAATAGTAGAGTTGAATTGGCGGCTCTTTGGGTTGTTTTATTTGTAGCTCACAACAGAGGCATTTCCGAGTTGTAGTGCTTTGGTGACTCTAAATTAGTAGTGGATTGGGCTTCTCAGTGATCACAGATTTTGGCACCCCACTTACAAGCAGTCTTAAGAGCCATACAACACTTTTTCTCCAAATTCTCCTCTCTTACCTTCAAGCATGTATACAGTGAACTAAATGAAAAGGCAAACTCCTTATCAAAGCAAGCTCTGATCTTACAGCTTGGTCGCTTGACAATCATAGATGCTTCCTCTTCTGAGGAGGAAGCGATCTTGATATAGTTTTGACGATGTGTCGCTCCAAAGAACATAACTTTTCCCACACACACACATATTTTTTTGGTGTTTTGATCAGTTTTTGTAAAGATCTACATTGTAAATATATATATATATATATATATATATATATATATATATATATATATATATATATATATATATATATATATATATATATATATAATTTTATTATTACAATTTTTTTTGTTTCAACACAATCCGTTTTCGGGGTGTTTTTTTGCACAAAAAAATTGACTTTTACTTCCATTTTGAAAAAATGTTGAAAATTTACCCCTAAAAAAAGGGCTATTCCAGAATACAACTTTTTTTTTTAAATGTTGAGAATTCGGGCTGTTTTTTTGTGTGTTTTTGTTAGAGTTCTCGTTTTGAGGTAATAGTTCCCTTCCTGTTTGATCAGTAACTATGTTTTGATAAGTGCCTATATAAATTTATCCTCATCTTCCTCATCATCAATAATGTCATCATGGAGTTCAGTAGAAATAACAACATCGCACTCACAGTACCTGAGAAATCTTTATGCATAGTCTTTGTGCAACCTTATCTCTCTTCTTGAATTTATTTTGGCAGTCAAAGGTTGAAAACACAATTGCATATTTTATTAGACTGCATATATCAGTGCCTGCACTTTTGAAAACTTTCTCATTTCTCTATAGTCTTCCATTTTTAGCCCTCCTGGAACCCTCATCCTATTCCACGGAAGATGTTGATCAAGTAGTAAACCTAAAGTCCATGAGAAACAATATTATTTGTTAGATCAGGCCCAAACCAAAATTGTGCCTTTAATTCCCCTAAATTTTCCCATATAACATAGTGAGAAGGTGTAGTGTTGTTCATGATGCTCCCCCACTATATGGAATTTGAAACTTTTTTGAAAGCATGCATTGATAAAAAAAAAAAAATGGACATGGAGATTTGATTCGAAATAATGATGATGGATTGGCATAATTGTTATTGTAACTCAATTTATTCATTTAGGCAGATATTAATTGAATCTGGCCAGATTCTTATATTGTCTTGAAGTCATTTTGGGTACCATATTACAACTTTGAACATGAAGAAAGATTGAAAATAAACTAGAAATACAATTATCATAATCGTTTTAAAAAATTCAGGAACTCAATCCCCGCTTTGAATGGTGAGTCTCTAGGTATAAAATATTTTATCCTGCAATTTTGAGGTTGTGGTTTCAAGAGCAATTGCCATTGTTTTACACAAGGCATCTAAAAGACCCCAAAACAAGTTTTTCATCTTTTAAATTCATTTTTTTTAAATGTACTGAAAACTATTTAGAGTTTCAGTGCCTCAAAAAAGCATTTGTTCAACATCTCATTCTTGCTTAAAAGCTCTGTATTTATAACTAAAATTGTAATTTTGACAATTTTTTTATGTTAAATTTCAAGTAAAATTTATAAAAGAAAAAAAAAAAAAAATCAAAACATGGAGCATAGAGCTGAAGTAGATGAAAAGAAAAAAAATGGATGTACAATCTTATCCACCATGTGGTATAGAGAACCACAATAATTTTAATCCTATTTATTTTTAAAATGTTTTTAAGGAGATAATTAAGATCTTCTTTCACACAGTTTTATATTACAAACAACTACCTGTATTACAAACAATCATATATTATTAGTCTAGGTTTACTGATAGTCTATTACAAGCAACCACATGTTATTGGAACATAATAGTTCACAACTCACTATCCAAAAAAGACATTGCTTTCCTTTTACAACATATATACCTTGTATTCTCTTCGGCATTTCTTTCCCCTGTTTCGGGGGTGTGCTAGTTATACAATTGATCCCTTTATAGAATTTTTGGTGGTCATAATCACTATGTCGAAGCTGGATATTTAATTCAACAATCTCCATAAATATCTCCATGATGTCTTTATGAATCTTTCCAAATATCTTTATCCCTAACTTTTTCCATTTTTCCTTTTTTTATTTTTTACAAAATTAGATTAAATAAACATTATATTTACGCCGGAGGCATTTTATTTATGAGATTGGGTGGGAAAAAATTGTTCACCCCACCCAATCAGAAAGCTTCCCTATCACCCTTCTAGCCAATTATATGTTGACATGTGCTGACATAATATTTAAGTCATCCTGGCCGTCCTCGATTTCTCCATCGTCGTGGCGATTCTTGCACTGGACGTTGCAAGCGCGAGGTTGCAAGCAACGACGCAGAACGACGACTTATAGAAGGCCTGCTCGACATTCAGGGCAGGGGACGGTCTGCTTCTCCCCAACAATTGAAGGTTCAATTGAATTGATTTCTTCTCTCCACAATTTTTTTTTTTAGCTGTGGTTTTGGTGTCAACCATGTGGGTATCTTTATCTGGGCAAATTTGTAAGCCAACATGTTACAGTGGTGGTTTCTTCCACATTAATAATCCCCTTAACCCAAATAAAATGTTGTGCATAAATCATTCATTCACAGCCAGCCATGGTTTAAATGAGAATAATTATCTCTTTCTATTGAAAGTGGCACTTGTGTTTTTGGTTTTTGAAGTCCAAAGGAATGCTAATTTTCAAAACAATTATTTTAATTTGTCACTTTGAAAGTGGCACCTGTTTTGTGGATACATAAGTCTAAAGAAAAGCTAATTCAAAATTCTTTTTATGATAATTTGTATTTTCAATTGATCTCTCTTTATTCTGATTGAGATAATGTGTAATCAAGTGCTAATTTGGCAAACAATTGCTTGCTTAATGATTAGATTTGGATCAAGGACGTAAGTGATAGCTCAAATCTTGAAGTCTTCGAAAGAATGTCGAACCTGAGTGACCGGATAGATCTCGTCTTCCGGATTCCGACGCCGCAAATGATTCGAAAAACCGATATCATATGAGGAAGATATTGCGTTCTAATCGAAATGGAAAACATGCAAAAAAAGGAGCAAAATAGGTACAATGATGATGTGGCAAGTACAATCAACGCACGAGGAAAGTACTCCAGCAACAACCAATGACATCATGCCAAGTGGCACCTTCAGATTTGCCATTTTGATTGTGAGAAGGTGAAACTGCCAATAACCTCTAAAGATAAAATTATGTGAATTAAAGTTAATATTTAAAATGGTTATATTTATATTTAATTTATTATATGATATTTTATTATCATATATATATATATATATCTATATATACCATAGTCCCTTTAAATGGGTTAATTTAACTCGGCATATCCAACGTATAAATTCCAAAGGTAATTTAAATGCCAAACTCCAAAGTCACGTAAATATTTCTATGGATTAATTTAAATGACAAGGTTCACGTGTATGTCAAATTTTTTTATATGGTGTGGTAAAATGAATACATTGGGAGCAGGGTCGGCTTTTGAATCCAAGACTTTCGCCCTCAAAGTCACCATTTTAACCAACATACCACAAACCTAACATTTGAAATGAAGGGCACGAAATTTGTATTTTAAGACGGTTTGAGATTCCAAGGGTGGAGATTAAGCCACTAATTTCGGATTAGCGCGCCATTAACACATTTAATTGTTGCTTATTTGCTCCTTAATTTTTAGTTAAGGAAGGCGGAGTTTCTAGAGGCGCCTTTAAATTTAGGCGGACTTCCACTTTTAATGGAGCTAACTGGCGAAGTTTCCAGATTTAGTGGAGAAAATTGGGGCAAAGTTGTTTTGGTCATAACTCACTCAATTTTCGACCATTTGGAGAGTGTGAATAGTCAATTTTGACTATCTTGGACATTATAGAGCCATTAGTGAGGGTTGCATAGCCATCAGAGAACTTTTGAGCAGGTTTTTGCTTCAGAGAATTTCCAAGGGACACTAGGGCCATCAAGGGCCAGCAACAGAAAGAGGCTTAGCCAGGGCAGCTAGAGGCCTTATTCAGGAATCCAATAGTCAATTTTGGATGTTTCAAACATTATGGAACTAATGGTGTGGTTTTCAGAGCCTATAGAGGACTTTTGAAAGCCGATTTTCTTCAGATAAGTTATAGGGGCCACTAGGGCCATCAGGTGCCAACAGGAGAATGAGGCCTATCTAGAGCAGCCAATATCCATTCTCAGCAAACCAATAGTAATTTCTGATTATAATGAGCATTATGAATCCAATGGAAATATTTTTAGAATATTTTGAAGACTTTTGAAGGCTGATATGCTTTAGAAAAGTTTTCAGTGAACCTAGAGCTAGGGGGTGCCACTAGGTGTTGGAGGCGTAACAGGAGCAGCCGGAGGCCAATTTATGCAAGTGAATAGTCTATTCTGACTATTTTTGACATTATGAATTCATTGAAGGGATTTTAGAGTCATTTGGAGACTTTTGAAGGTCAATAACCCACAGGTAAGTTTCGGGCAGCCTGGTGCCAACAATGGATGGAGGCCTAGATTGGGGATGCAGTGCTCATTTTGAGAAAATGATCAATCTATTTTGGAGGTATGATGTATGATGGAGACCATAGGTGAGGTTTCAGAGACAGGAAATGATTTCATAAAGGTTTAGTTCCACAGGGAAGCTCAAGGAAGCTAAGGCACTGACAACTAAGATCAAGTCTAAGGGAAGCCTAGATCTTTCTTCAGAGTGATGACAACAATGACAGGGGTATGATGATGTCCTAAACCCAATGGTACAACCCAAATAACCATTGGAGTTAAGTATTTACTTTTAAAATAAATTTGTCATCATAATCCCAAAGAGTCAAGTCAGTTGACAAAAGCTCAAGGAGACATAGCCCACGATATTCGGGTGAACTCCTATATTAAATTTGTTGTTATGTGTTGATGCTTATTTGCTGCACTTTATGGTTGTTGTACATGCTTAATATCAGCAAAAAATAAATATTCTTTAAGCACTTAAACAATTAAAAAGCATACACTTGTTTTCAAGTATAAAATTCCACACAATCATGTATAAGCACGATCATTTATTTGTTTAACTGAGTGGGAGGTGCTTGTGCATAAGAATTTCAAGCTATCCACCCATTTTCAGATCACTTAAACAGGAGGTTGAGCAAGCAATAATAGAACTTGAATCAACGGGTGGTGTATCGAACCCTGTAAGTATGTGTAACTCGACTAGGAGATTCGCTTATCGTTCTTTTCTTTCTCCCATTCCCGTCTTGACATGGAATTTGTCCATTAGAGTTTTGGCATTTGGAATAAATTTGCAAGAGTATCACCCTTGTCATGTTTCTTATCCTCTGAAACTCTTGAGCCCCATTTCTCATCTCGTTCTTGTTTTCAATCCGTTTACCATTTCCCATTCGTGGTAATATTAACTATTTATAGTAATTAACCATTTAGATTAAGATCTATAACTATTTATCAGGTTATTAATTTAAGTATGTGCAATGAGTCCTATAATCTAGGATTTTTTAGATTATCTTCCCAATACACGAATATTTTCAGTGGTTAGTAACTGTTGAAGCGCAGCTGGATTGGTTGGTTTGAATTTTGATTCTTTGTTTTAGTCAGGGTATATCTGAAATGTTGATCATGTTCAAATTCATTTTGTTATTGTGTGGCTTGCCATGTTCTCAGTGGTCCATTGTCAGAAGACATCCTCAGGTTCTGCTTGGGTGCCTTCAGAGTGCTTGGATGGTTCTGGCTTCTCCTCTCACTCTATTGCGGATTAATGTTTAGCTTCTTTCTCAGGATCAACTTCGACTTTATTGTCTAGGATTGACCTCATGAGTTACTCCTTTGTACCTCTTTTTTATCTAAACTTTATCTTCTGCATCTAGGAGCCTTTGAAACTCGCTCGCTACTACTATCGTTGGTTGTGCATTCAAGCTCCATTGACATGTTTTGGTCATTTGTGGACATTAGTATAATTTCTTTCTTTCTTTTGTTAGTTTTGCCAAAGCTTGTACACATTGTGTATATTGTTTATCTTCCCCTTTGCCTTTTTACTATGACCATCCCCTTCTCATATAAACATATTTCAAGTTACCATCGTTTCAATTTTTTTTACTGCGTCCATCATGTGCGAAATCTTGTACAACAAAATTGTCTCGACAATTTTTGATCGCATGTTGTGGTTGATACTTGCCATTTACAAATGATTTCTAATATGAAAATGACATGGTTGCATATTACATCACTTGCTTAAGCTTTTGTACAACCATGATTTAATTAATTGAGATAGTAAGTGGTTCAGTTCCTCAAACATATACATTTATCTTTCTAATTAGAGATGATGTTGTACCTACATGTAGACCAGTTCCTCTCTAATCGAAGGTAGTTGGTAGCTTATTTTCACTACAAGGCTAGGCACTGCATCTCCCATCCAAGTAAGCTTAACTTTATGGTAAATTGACCTGCTAGAGAAGGCTACTTTCACTGCTTAATTCAACATTTTGTTTAAAATATGTGAATTTCACAATAGTTATCACGTGCATCAGCCCTTTGCATATTTGACTCCCTTCACTGACATAACAACTTATTTAGTTTTTTACCTAACTATTAATTAGGGTCTGCTTAAAATTCATGTGTTAGACCTCCCTTCTTATAATCTACTAATCTCTGTTTCCACTGTTTTTGTTTATTGTTCCCTTTGTCATACTGACTAGCATAGATCCATCTTAACCCTTGCTTATTAAGCACCGAGAAGAAGCAAATGAATTGCAGGTGCAAACCTTATGACGCTGAATAGATCTGGGGTTAAGATGGATTTATGCTTGTGTATGTATGTGTTTATATACTCACATTGTCAAAAATTATTTTATGTTGGCCTTTTCTTAGCATTATACATATGAAGACCGAAACCCTCACCAAATAATGGAGGTGCATCCCACCCACGCTATGAGTATTTGATCCAATGCATGAGGGAGTTCATGAATCCATTTTGTATGCTTCTTGAGTGCAAAGGGTTTCCTTTCCTTCGTTTTCTCTCTTCATATTTGTCATTTGTTGTTTCTTATCCCACCTTCGTACTTTCTCCACTTCTCAAATATCATATAGCAAAACATAGGATGAGAAGGGAGGACGAAGAGGAAGGGTACCATCATTACTATGCCATTATTCTGGTACAATTATGTTAGTGTTACTTTACGTTACTATAAATTTCTTTTTAAATTTAACCTACTATTACATTCTTTAAAAGATATATAGAAACTAAAATTTCCATATATTTCACTTAATTATTATTTTCTACATTCCCCACTCCCCGACGTTACTTTGCACCTCTCGGTGCAAATGCTAGTTTACACTCTTATTTTATAATTGGTCGCTTTATGTAACTTTAGGTGACATAACAAGCAGGTCATAATTGGATAATTAATTCAACCATCTCCACCATATCTTCATAACTCTCTCAAAAAATCTTTATCCCTAACTTCTCTCATTTTTCTTCATCTCCAATTCTTACATAGAATTATAGAATTACTTTACATCATTACAAATCTACCATATTGATTTATTATACATGAGAGCAGGAATTTATCTTTCATACAACACCTTAACATGTTCTCATGAGCATGTTTCTCTTTATTTCACTGTCTCATTTTTTCCCTCATATTCTATGTTCTTTGTGTTTAATGCCTTTTGGATTATATGTAACCATATCTTGGGTTTTCTATGGATTACCTTCAACCATTATGCCTACGGGTTTTCATGGATGACCCCCAACCATCACACCTCCATGTTTATGTGGTTTACCCTCAATTGTCACATCTCCAGGATTTTGTGGATGACTCTCACCCATTACATCCATGTTTTACATCTTCATACATTTAACCATTAAAATCTTTAGGTGGTTTCAATTTATCCCAAACATTTCACAAATAAGTTTTCGATGACCATGAACCATAAACATCAATGGGTTCAGAGCACCACAAACAATCCTTTGTCATGACAAGTGGTTTTGGCTTACCACAATCCTTGCACTACAAAATTGTTTTTTCAACACCACAAACTTTGAAATGGGGGATACTTTCCTTTTAGGTTTACATCAATATCATTTGACTTAGCTACATAAAATTCCAAAATATGAGGTTAATATAGCCTTTTATACAAACACTCAATTCAGACCATTTCTTTTCCATGTGGAAAGGATTGTTAAATTGTTGAAGGATGTGTTTCATGGATTCATCCCATTTGCATCTCAAATTGAACACATGATATCATTATTCTTACCTTGCTTTGTGTCTTTCCTTTTGTCTAGTTCTTCATCTTCCTTTTTCTTCTTCTTTCGCTTCTATCATATTTCTATTTCACTACTATGTTCTATTTGTTTTCTTTTATTAATTACAGAGGTCCACATTTCATCTTCCTTTTTCTTTCATCTTCTTTGTTCATGTAATGTATGCTTCCTTTGTCATCTCTTCCTTTATAAACTTTGTGTCTTCTCATCTTCATCTGCTTTTGTCATCTTGCATATTTTATCCTTTGAATCTTCCATTGTCCCTACATAAATAATCTTTGGTAAGAGGGAAATCTCCATCCAACAAGACATCCATGACACCAATTGGAAAATTTACTCGACGTAGTAATGTCATGGTTTTAAATATCTTGAACATTAATTGGTTTTCTAATTTTACCTTCACTTTCTTTTTGTGCGTGAATTTTTATTAGTATTACCTCAAAAAATCATGACATAACTACCATATAGCCATTGCTTTTACTGAGTTAACCATAGGCAGTCTCAAATTGTCACAAGGAAAACCAAATATATTGATTGCCTATGGATGGGAAAATCTAACCAAAATAAAAACAATTGTTGTAAATAAACAAGCCTATCAACCATTGAATTGCGAATATAAGTGCTACTCTAATACATAATAGAAATTTAGGGCTTTGAGGAAAATCACCGGTGTAGGATCCTTGGCGCTAGACCATGGAGGCACTCAAGGCTTTACAACACATTGGATATGGCTCTCAAAATGGGCTATGGTAGAATCTAGGCGCTCCAGACACAAACTTTCCACTAGGCATACATTATATCATTCAAAGCAGAGATAATATCATTCCATTCCTCATGTTTCTAGTCAACACTGGTACGAAATCAAAGTAATCCCAAACCTCCCCTTCGGTTCCAGGATACTGGACAAAAAACCTCGCAGACATCCTTGAAGTTACTAAATAACCAAAATCCTTTAAAATAAAACCTCAAAGGCCTTCATGTGAAGGGAGCTTGCCCAAATTCACGTGCCTCCTGTTGCATTAGTCCTTTTGTCAAGAAGAGAAGCATTATACATGGGCAAGTCGATGAGATTTATAATCATCATTTCGAAAGTCAAGGGTGCCTCCAACCTCCCCTGAGCAATCTCTACTTGGTCAATTTTTGTTCTGGCTCTTTGAAGTTGTCCCCTAAGTTGTATAGACATGATTGGTGAATTCAAGGGTTTGAAAAAACAAAAAAACAAAAAAACTCATTTTGTCTTCACACTTTTCTCGATCTTCAAAAAACTTGTATTCCTTTGGTGGATCTTTGCACCTTTTTTTTTGTTTTTTTGTTTTTGTTTTTTAATAAGACTGATTCTCTTAAAAGCATATAGTGCAAAATGGAGTTGCAAAAAAGAGGGGCTGAAAAGCAGGGAGCCGGAAATGATCAGTTATCAACCTTGGTCCCAAAACATAGCCAAGAGAGAACATAGAGTATCAAGAAGAGAAACAAGGGGTCCAAGAGAGACAGGCTCAAGAATCTACCCAAAATGGATAGAATCCTCAATATGACATTTCTTTCCTTTCTTTTTGGTAACTTTAACCTAAACATTATGGGGCAGGTGGGCTAAAGCCACCTGAAGATTGTTGTTGACCACAGAAGGAATCTCCTTATCCGAGTCGGAGGAGGCGGACTCATGAGTTCGTTTATGAGAATTCGAGGTAACATTGGGTCCCCTAGGGTCTATTGAAGTCGTATCCTTCTTCGACATTGCTACCTCTTCATCTGCTCCAATCTCCTCCTCATTTGAGTTGAAGGAATCGATGTCATCCATGGGAGGCAGATCTCAAGGCTTCCAGATTTTAGATTTCGGCTTGTGTTTGCCTCTTTTCTGTTGGGCATGGAAGATAATGCATGAATTCTGAAGATGCCCTATTTGATGGTAGTGATGACATCGAAACGCAGTGTTCTTGTAATCCAAGGTATGAGTCCAAAGGAAGTCACCCATTTTGAGAATGATTTGATCGGGCAAACCTTTACTTAAGTCAATTTCCGCACAAATTCTACCGTAGGTGTATAAGCCTTTCTCTCCCCTATAGGGATCCATTGCTAGAAAGTGACCCAGAGAGTTTCCAATTGCTTGGAAGACAAATAAGTGCCAGAAATGAGCAGGCAGATTTGGGAGCCTAACCCAAATGGGCAGTTTGGTAATGACTGTCGTGGAAGGGTCAAAATCAGGGAACCAGGGGGTGAGGAATAGCCCTGCTTTTCCCCAAAACTATGGACCACCGGTTAAGGCTTTTTGATAGTCCTCATTGAAAGCAAACATAACTATGAAGAAACCCTTCGAGCAGAAGATAACCTTGATGTTGTTGGTAAAAGTGGAGTGAATCCATTGATATAGATCTGCTGTGCGAGGCCATAATCCGTTGAATCGGCAAATAATGCCAGATTTTGCATACATTTGATGTTGATTTTCAAGTTCTGGTTGGGAAATTTTTATTAAAGGCACATCCTATGATTTGTCCACCAAGAAGGGCTTGGGAGCCTCAATAGGTTGAGCATTTTTCTCCGTGGATTGTGTGGCTCTTTTGGGAGGCTTTGCATGGACAACAGTCTTGTAAGAGAAGCCTTGGGCGGAAGACAGTTGCCTTACTGCCCCTCCTCGCATATGGAGGGTTAAAACCACAAAGGAATCTTTTTCAATATTATAGAATGAAAGTGGAAGAGAGTCCTCAAGTTGTTTACCTCCATCGAGAAGTTGTTGAGAGGCAGACGATATCATCAGCTTGAGTTCAAGGGCCTGCGAGAGGGTTCTCACCAGATCCGTGGAGTGAACCTAGAGAAACAAAGTTTTTCTAGATAAAAGAGCGATTTGTATATGGAAAGAAAGGGGTATAAGATCTGGAGAACCCTCGTTGCCAGATCTCATCCGAGAGGCCAGAGTACCGAACATTGATGGCTCGTTGCTATACTTGGATGCCACATTGCATTTATCCTTCCCTATTGAGAGATGGCTGCCCTGGTGAAGAAACTTTAGGGTCACGCGGTGGACAGAGGGGCTTTTGGAATGCATGGGCCAACCAGAGCAGTCAGTGCTTTTCTTATCGTCGAACATCACATTGCAGTCCTTCGGCGTTGCATTGAGGCTGAGATCTGTACAGATCCGACCTGCAGGGGCGTTGCTGACCTTCATGCAATGGAAGACCTCGACTTTGTCTACAATCAAAGATGCCGAACGATCTTTGGTCTGAACACCTGCTATCTACACTCGATCTCCAAGACTGATGCTATGAAGGTATGGCTCATGGAGAGCCGACGACTCGAATGGACCTTGGCCGCCATGAGCTTCAAGATCGAGGGATCCACCGACCTTCAAAATGTGGAGGGCCTCATCCAAGTTTGCGGTCGAGAGGGATGAGCTTTCTAAGGGCCAGATGCCATCCATCTTAGCCCTATCGCCAAGTTTGCTGTCTTCATGGCATGTCTTGTGAAGCGACTGTGACACGACTTGTCTCAAGCTGCCATGGTCCTCAAGGCCGAGCAACAATGCGACATCGACGGAGAGGAGATGAGTGCCTGCAAAAAAACCTAACATTCTTCATTATTCAATCCTCCCAAACCTATAAAATAGTGAGTTGCTTAAAATATTTTAACTATCAAACACCTTTAGAAACAATTGCTAATTTAATTATTTATATACTTTTAATAAAAATAAATAAAATAATTCCATTCCCACAACCAATAATTTATAATTTTTCATCTATGCTAATCTATGCTAGCATAGATACTCTAGAAATTGACTCCCATCACAAAAATACTAAATTTTCTTCACATCTATATAAATTTGTTACCCTATGATTTGACTCTACCATTACAATTTTATTGACTTACTTATTCTATGTTTAACTTTTCTAAAATATTGATAATATATGATTCGCTCCTAATAAATCCCACGAATAAGAATCATACATGTTAACTGTAGGGCCAACAACACCATCACTAACCTTTTCATGGGGCCCCTGATCCCTATCCACACAAAAAAAAGTCAGAGGCCTTTTTCATTTTAAAAAGTAAAACAAGGTACCTATCCGAAATGACATGAGCTATTTAGTACAATTATTCTAATTTTTTGGTTTTTTTAAAGTAAAGCAAGGTACCTATTGTAAATAAAAAGAACCCTCGGAGTACAATTATTTTTATGCTCTATAGTAGCCCCACCCGAAAGCTTTCATTATAAATGTAAATAGAAAGCACGTGGACGGGAACCAAACTTCCCGAAACCCCCACGGAGACCGTACTGTCAGTATAGGCGTTTCTAGAACAATCCGATCCCTTCCGGTTCCGGTCATCCCAGCAAACTCCCGCGAGGCTCCGCGCTTTCGAGAAATTGAAAGATAAAATAAAGCGCTCGGATACTTTAATTTATGCTCTAACGACAGGAATTAACGAAGGAATCAGGCACTACGCCTCAAGCTTCGGCCAACCATAGTCATAACAACACAACTAGGGTTTTGAGTTTTTGGCATATGTTAAGTCTGGTCCACAGGTAAGAGGTTCGAATCCGCGGAGATGCCGAATCCAAGGTGTTACCTGGACATCACCATTGGGGAGGAGCTGGAGGGGAGGATAGTGGTGGAACTTTACAGCGATGTGGTGCCCAAAACGGCCGAGAATTTCAGGGCTTTGTGCACAGGAGAAAAGGGCATTGGCCCTCATACCGGCGTCCCCCTGCATTACAAGGTACGTTTTGCTCTGAAGTAGAGGTTGTCAAGTACATTTTGTATTTGTATAGTTACTAGTGCATATATGTTTGTTCTATTTTTATTTTTGTATTGTTGCGTTCTAAAACGAGGCAGGTCTGGCCTGGCCTTGCTCTGAAAGGAAAGGGAGAAAAAACAGAAAGTTTCTGCAGCGTAGTGTAACATGGCTTTTTAGATGGTATATAAAATGCAGGCCTTTTTTGTCTTTTTGTTGCATTGGTACACGATTCTTTTAACTTTTTGCAGGACAATACTATCTCTATCTCTTACTTCCAATGATTTTTCTTTAATTAGATGACAGCGTGTTACAAAGATGACAGTGTGTTACAAAAATGACAATGTTTTAAAATTCCAAAAATATATATTTTAGCTATCTCCTATCAATACGGGTACTTTCATTCTGCAAGGTTATGTGTCGCTGAGTTTAGGTTCATTTTTCCAATGGCCCTAGTAAAAACCCAATAGAAATTCATACTGAGCAGCCGCTTTTACGGCCGTTGCTATATCACATTCGAATGCTTGTTTATTTGCTCATTTCCTATGGCTTCACACTGGTCATATCTATAATGACTCTGCAATGGAAAAAAATGTTATACTGTTTGTATTCTATGGCATTCTAAGGCATTCTAAGGCATTCTATGGCATTCTAAAGCTATACGTCAGTTTGCATTCTGTGGCATTTTAACTATTGAGCAAGGTGACGCAGGACCGTGTCCCTAATGGCTGCCTTGTATTTCAATTTTGATTATTGTGGTATGGATGTGGTATGGATGTTGGTTCACATTCTAAGTGTTGAAGAAGGTGACACAGGATCATGTCTCCACCCATGTCTCCAATGGGAGGAACTCTAAGATGCATTCTTTGTCATTCACCGGTGCTGGAACTGTCAGGGATTAATGTCTTACCGTGGATGGGCTTTGTATTTTTTTCATTTCAGGATGTTGCTTTACTTAGAGGGAGGTTGAAGCTTTGTGAAAGTTTGAAAATAACTGGCTGCTTGAAGTAAACACCAGTCTTTTTATTATAATTGTTGTCGATGCTATTTTCTAGGATAGTATAAAGTAGAAGGCAAACTTTGTGTACATACATATAGCCCATTGCCTTTAACCTTTTTTTTGGAAATATGCTTAAAGATAAGTTTAACATATTACGAAAGAAAAGGGTTGTCAAAAAGATGATATCCTCATAAAGTCATAATGTGGTAATTAATGAAAAACCCCTATGATCATCATTTTCAAAGATATATGTTAGAAATCATGTCAAAATCAGTCTCCCCCACTTTACAAAATAGAAATCTACAAAATTTTAGAGCTTGCCTATATAAGCTCTAAATAGTAGGTTTGGAAATGGTCTTAATTTAGAGGGTGAAGGAACTTCATCATTGGACTTCTTGGGCCACTCTAGAATTAAGACGTTCATATGCTATTTGGGGTCCCACCCATCATTTGCATCTTCTTCTCTGGAGACATGAGATATAACCTAGGGTGGAGTGTCATCTTGGTGTTCATGTGGCCAACTTTGGTTGCTTTATTATTGCTCCTTCACTTGTCTATGAATGCACTAATAACCTAAAATATGTGTTAGAGACTTATTGATGTACATGAATAGTCCAAAATTGGTCATCGGAACTTGAGAGTACAACATACACTAATAGAGTGGACAATGCATTTGCAAGTAAAGAGAATTTAATCTTAAATATAAATTTAAATAAGTTTTAGTAAAGCGAACATACGAGGTAGACCAAAGGGGATAAGTGTTGTTTACTTATCTTGGTGATATATTTGCTAACATGATAGTGTACCATTTAGTGAAAGACAAGTTAGAAGAAAGTTCAGGAAATTAGTTTGTAATTTTGGCTATTAATTTATAAATGCATAAAACAACGAATACTTGAACTTGGAAACTTTGAAATTCCTTCTCTAGTAGATCCTGACTTTATTAGAACAATCTTTTTTTTTGCTGAAAAGATTGACTTACTTATGTATTTGATAGTGGACTCTCTAATTAGGGACCATGCACTCTAGGTAGATGTATGATCCATCTGTAACTGCACCAAGTTCGTCAAATGTTATGTTTGTAATGGTTGTGTTGGTCATATTTATAGCTTAAGACTTTGATGTAAAATAAATGCTCACTAATAAAATGTTTTAATAATGGGGCATTTAATGTAGTCATTAATGAGGTGGTTAATAGTTAGGTATTTGAGAAGTACATAATGAATCTCTTCTCCTACTATATAACAAGGCATTGCATCATCTAAATTAATGAATCAATCCACTTTTTCTCATTTGTGAATTCTTATCAACATTTGTGCGTGCAATATTTTGCATGTTATTGCAGCCATAGTGAGAAGTGAAGGAAGTGGGTGAAAGGGTGGAGGGATTGATTTGACCAGAGAAGGCACAGAGGGATTGTGCACACACATTGGGTAGAATATTAAGAAAAGATGAAGAAATTGGGGTACATTTGTCATTGAAAGGGCGACTTAATAAAGGCACTGATAGAGCATAGGATGATGTGGTCCAATTCGGTGAAGAAAGAAAGAGTCAAAACATATAGAAGGAGCCACTATGAGGACATGATTGGAGTTATGGGTGATTTGTTTTGTGTATACTTGCATCGTGTAGGTGTGTGATGGTTGACCGGGGTTTGATAAGCCACTAAATGAGCCGCTTAATCATGAATATGAAGAGCTAGAGTCAAGCTGTCTTGTTAAGCTTGAAGTTTTAGGTGATATTGAATAGGAACCAAGCCACCATTTGAATGAAGTCGTTGTTTGAAATAGAGTTGCCAAATTGAAGTGATTCAACTACCGAAAAAGATGTTGACTTGTGTTGGACTCTAGAGGGTGAGGAAGAACATTAAGATCTATTGTACTGCACTTGATAAATTTGGAAATCGCGTTGTCGAAGCTGCGAAATAGGTGTGATCATTAGAAGGTGTTGACAGAAGTAAACTAAGTTGCGTGATTGCTAAACCTGTTGTATTTATATTAAATTTGTAGAAGAATATTTCTGAAAAGGATTTATACATTTTTGTTCAAATCTTAAAAACTTATTTTTGGAGTGATAGTAGAGAATAGTCATTTTCTGATTTTCAAGGCATAACTATTTTTTGAAACTCGAGTATCTTGTGGTCGTGCATTGATATAATTGTTTTGAGGTTTAGACTTTGGAGCACAGTTAAATTCAATTTCAGATTTGTTTAGTGTATTTACACCTTAGAAAAATATCTGGTTTATACATACAATGTTGGATGGCAAAGAAAAGTTGAATGGCTAGAATTGTAAATCATAATTGAATACAAATGCTTAGACAAACTTATATTGGGAAAAGAAATCATGAGTGACATTGATGTAGATGTGCAAGAAAAGTATGATGTGAAGAATCGAGGTTGTGATGATGTTGATCAAGATCTTCGTAATGAATAAGACGCTTTTGAAAGTTTAACATGGTAAGGATGCATTTTTGTGTGGGGGAACCTACTAAAGATGCATGAAACCTTAAAAGAAATCATGAGTGACATTGATGTAGATGTGCAAGAAAAGTATGATGTGAAGAATCGAGGTTGTGATGATGTTGATCAAGATCTTCGTAATGAATAAGACGCTTTTGAAAGTTTAACATGGTAAGGATGCATTTTTGTGTGGGGGAACCTACTAAAGATGCATGAAACCTTAAGTAGAATTTTTTTTCTTGATATATGTTATTCTCAATTCAAATGGAGGAGTTTGATTCCTTGCAATATCATTTGTTAAAATTTAAGAATATTGAAGATTAATTGCAATCAATTGATAGGACAATGGAAAAAGAAGATATGGTGGTTATAACTCAAAATTTTTTGCCTTCTTTGTATGCAAATTTTATTGAAACCTTGAACCAGTATTCATAAAGACTTGACATTTTGTAGAGAAGTCCCAATTTGATTCTATTGTGTTGGGTGGTCAAGAATAATACATGACTAGAGGAAAGGGAAATGTCTTGTTCTATGTAAGAAGTAAAAAGGTGATAATTAAAGATGTCTATTATATTTCCTTGTTTGGAGAAAATTTTACTTTTAATGTAATTAAGGATAGGCCGCACTTAATTATAACAAGTGTTTTATTTTTCATAAGAAGGGTGAAAAGATGGTTGGTATGGGTGTAGAAGAACAAGGCTTATCTTGGTTGTTAGAAGATGAGAATGCAGGATTGGTTTAGCAAAAAAGTCCATGTAATGTGAGTAAAAACTTAGCCATTATGCATAGGCAAGAGAGGTGTTAGGTAAGATAGAGCTAATGAGATGAAGCCCTAGTTGATGTTGCTGTTGAAACAATTCAAAGCCAATGAAGAAGAGAAGGCAAATATGTATATTATGTGTTGTCTAGTGTAATTCATAAGAAGATCCTTGGGGCGAGTGAAGATGAAGTTGGAAAGAAGATGACCCTTAGGAAGGGTGGAGATGACAGTGCTTCCTTAGAGAAGCAAACACAACATTTTGATATGTTGGATCATCATGATGTGGAGGAGGCGAGTTTAGTGAACAAACCTCGTTCTATTTGAATTGTGGAAACATTGACTCCTTAGGCAACATTGGCTCTCATCTAGTTGGTGAGTCAATGATTATACATAAAGATGGTAATGTAAGTTTTACTCCATCAATATTGTCGGACACAATTCACTTCCAATCACTGTTTCAAAATTCTTATCTTATGGGTTAATATCTTGGCTTGTCCAAAGCTTGTCTTTTTGTATCTCGAACAAGCATGTTTAATGACTATCATGGAGGTTGTTGGAGATAATTGTCATATTAGAACTTACGAATATAACAAATGCTCACTAATAAAGTGATGTAATGATGGGGCATTTAATGTAGTCATTAGTGTAGTGGTTAAAACTTAATAGTTAGGTATTTGGGATTTTAATAACATACTTCTTCTTTCTCCTACTATGTAACGAGATGTTCCTGCCAATGTATGCATGTGTAAAATCTCATAGGTACCTTTTGTTTAGGAAATACTTATATGCATGTATAGGGTGATGGAAATGCTCTCTCTCTCTCTCTCTCTCTATATATATATATATATATATATATATATATATATATATCTATCATAATATTAAAAATTGGAACTGGTGATCGGACCGGTGGACCTAATGAACCAATAACTAGACCGGAACTGGTCAGGTCTAGACGAATCAATTTTTAAAAAAATACATTAAATAATTATTTTTTAATAAAAAGCTGTTTTTAAAATTTGCAACCATGATTCCAAGCCAATAGAGACAAAATATGCAAAGTTTGCTCATTTTTATACCATGTAAAGGTGAATATATCAAAATGGCACTGAGTGCAATACATATCATCGAAAAATACATAAGCAATGAGGCTCCAAATGGTCCATATAATCCAAAAACAATGCTACAAGCTATGAGGCCATTGGCCTAATACAAGACTACATATTAGTGATTAACAACATGATCAATCCTCATCATGACCAAAATCATCACCACTACTAGACAAGGGATCATCGACATGAGCTATATAAATAATATGGCTCAGAGTTTGAGGACTCCTAAAACCCCTCTACAACTTTAGTAGTAGTAGTAGTAGAAAAAATAGACATCAAAACTACAAATCATTGAGCAACATGGTATCTCATGAAACTCATCATTGATTCATCGCTACTAGAAAATGGGATCATTAACAAGAGATACATAAACATCATCTAGCTCAAAGTTTTCAGACTTGGATTGCTCAACCTTATAACATGATAGAAATTGAAAAAGTTTAACATGCCTAACCAATGATTTTGGTTTGAGTGAAGGGTTCATCTCCTCAACCTTAAAATGCGGTAGAAAAAGATTAGCATGCCTAACTAGTTGCTTTCCTTTGAGTGAAGGGTACATTCTTGTTAAGGCCACGGTAGGGGAGTTCAACAGTCAATACCACCAACATCAACAAAGTTCAACAATCAATTCCACCAACATCAAGGTTCTTAAAGGATTTCATGCTCTTGTTCAAATGCCAATCTCATACCCTTACACATGATAGATACAAATGGAAACATTGCAAATCCCGAAACCATGAAACCCTGAAAACCATTAAGTCTGCTGAATTTTGAGTGAAATCTAAAATTCTAGTTTCTCCATGTGAAATCCAATGAGGTCGAAACCACTCTTAAACATCTTGAGTCATTTCATGGTAATGTTAAAAATTTAAGTAAAAGGATGAAAATGAAAAATAAAGGAAATGTCACTTTACATTACATTTAATTGCCAACAGGATGTGTCAGGAAAATGAGAGGGTAGGTCTGCTTTTCTTAGAGGGGATATTTTTGGAGGAAACAACCCTAAATTTCCCTCAAAAAAGCTCCAAAACTCAAAAAATTGCGTTATGTGGGGTCCATAGTTGGCTTGGCAATGAACTGGCCGGTTTAGGATGGAACCGGTCGGTTTGACCATAAACTGGTCGGTTCCATCCTAAACCGGCTGGTTAGCACTGGTTGGACTGGTTTTTTTTGGCGAAGAGGAGGGTTGAAGGGCTCAACTACTTTGACATTCTTTGTTTGTGTAGTCCAAAAACTGGTTTTAACAATGGAACCACCAATTCTCTCTCTCTCTCTCTCTATATATATATATATATATATATATATATTCGGAGGGACCTTATAACAGATGGAACCACCAATTCCATCACCATTATATATACTATATAATTTTTTTCCCTCTTTTTAAATTCTTTTTTGCTGCCGCCATTTGCTCATTGGTTTGATCCATAGCCTAATAAATTTTAACCAAAGCCAATTTATCGCCATCTACCATTTGCAACACCATGACAAGGGGCTCAACAACTTTGACATTCTTTGTTTGTGTAGTCCATAAACTGGTTTTAAAAACTTCCTTATAAAGGTCTTTCCCATAAGCCTTGCAATTCAATTGATATCTAGTCCTCTCATTAGAGTCAAACATCTTCATCAAGTTTTTTTTTATCTAGGAAATGATGCAAGTGAGGAAGTTGGTTGGAAATTTGGTGAACAAACAAGCTCTCTTTTCCTCTATTTCCTCGTGAATTTCAGTACCCATTTGTGGTTATAGATATGTTCCATAGTGCATTTTGCTTGATCCACTTCCTTCTTCAAGCAAAATCCATTTTTCCAATATCCTCCGACTCTGAGATTATGTAGTTGTGCAAGCATGGGGTCCAAAATATGGTTGGGTGCCTATCATCCAACATCCTACCAATGAATAACATGGCTAGAGGCATTATAATTTATTGATGATGCCCCTTACAACTTTTTCCACTCCCATATCCACAATTATCTCATCCAAAAGCTGAAATAATAATTGTGCATCCTTTGCACAATTGGATGCATATAATAATTTCAAAAACATAGTTTCTTGTGGCATAAAAACAAGGAAATCAAGTAAATTATAGGATCTTCCATCTTTTGCATGCATTTGACATGATAGTATATCTTGTTCTAGTCCATGATTCTTAAATTTTTTAATTACTCGTTTATGGACCCGACTTTAGTATTTAAAATTGCTCCCCTGCTCATGTCATGAAAATTAGGGACTTTAAAGAAGCCCTTACCGCATGCAGCTATAAATTCTAACATAGGGTGGTGTTAAGGTGAGTAAGAAGCATTGGAATTGATATTTGCATTATACCACCATCTAGCAAGGGACTAGAGAACTTATTTCTTGTATTGCTTCTTATAATGGCTATTAGTGGTGCTTAGAGTGCTAGGGGTAGGGTGGCGGTGGTTGCAAAAAAACGATCATTCTTCTTTCTCTTAACTGTAGGGTTGTCATGAATTGGAGCAATATATCTTAAGGGATCACTAATGGAAGTGTTCGAGTAGGAGCTTTCCAAATTAGGGTTTTCATTCAACTCCACTTCTTTTCCTGCCATCTCTTTTATTCTCCCTATATCAGTCTTAATGTCCTCTATTTGTTCTTTTATACTTGATACTTAATATTTCTCAATAGAGACTAGCAATTCTTGTATAATATTTGGGTCAAGACCATGGCCTTGTTTATATTGCCCTTGTTTGCCAACTAATTTCCATCTTACAATATCTGCAAAATTCCCCTACCACCGCCCACCCTTCTCATTTCCATCTTACACTTTCCACAATTTTTTTTAACATTAGTCTGTTCACAGTAGCTCCATCCAAGGTCTTTCACATTCTTGGGGGTGTTGATAATGTCCCAAACATTGAAAACAAATGTGCAAATGCAAAACATATGTTTCATTTATTTTTCCAAAACAAAAATCAGGATTTTTTTGAGCAAAACAATGAAGGTTGAAATATTCTTGACATACCTTTGAATGGGCACAACAATCTGATCTCAAATCTTCTCAAAGCTTGTATATTATATGTATACTGCTGATGCAGATGTCAAATCCACTGAGCGCAGCCAACACAGAGTGCCAAATTAACTCCAAGCTTGCTCTGCATCAGCTCTCTTCACTGCAGCTCCCCAATCTCCAAATGCTCACAAATGATCAATGAGATATATGTGAGTCAAATAGAGGGGAGGTGTCATTATGTAATGACAAACTTTGTGTTTTGGAGGGAGACCTTTTTTTGTTTTTTAAATAAATTTTTATTTTTCAGATTCTTTTGGCCAAACTGCGGCACTCGTGGGTTTGGTTGGATTGGGACTGGTTCAGCAACTGGTTTGAGAACTTAAGAGCGTGAATTGGTCTGGACCAGCCAGTCTTGATAATATAGGTTTTATATAATGGAAATTTGTGGGTGTCCTTATTTATATAGTTGTTAATACTGCCATGGCCTCTAGGGAGTTTTTCACAATCTTCTTATTTTCCAATGAAAAAAGTGAGTTTTTTTCAAAGATTGAAAGCATAACATTACATTCAGCATTTGTGCTATAACCACATGCACATGAAAGACTGTCAAGGTCTAGAACCTCTAATCCTTGCAAGACTTGCAGCCTTTATTCTAAACTGATACATTTAGTATGGTAGAATGCCTTGACATACTTCACATTTCAAAATTCTATAAATAAAGGTGACATGGTCCCACTACCCTCACTCCTGAAGGAGAGGTGCCAGACTACTGCATTAAAGAAGAGGGGAAGGTGGGTTATCTGTTTGAAGTTTGAATACATGTCTCTAAGTTTCTGCATCTTCATTTACCTCAACATGTGAGGTGACTGCTGCTTTTGATAACTGCTTTGCCATTATATGCCATTCACCTTTCATGTCTAAAATAAATACAAGTAAAGCGTCTTCCCCATTCAAGAACCTGATCCATCTGTGCTTGAAGACCCAAATTTTAGAAGGGCATGGAACCACTCATCCAATCAACAATTAGTTTGGAATCCTCGAAAACCTGCAGTCTGTTCACAACCCTATCCACTACAATCCTGAGGAGAGCTGAGTCTCTACAATCGATATTCATTTTTTCTTACTCATGTGCATTCCATCAATCTTGTCCCTTAACAAAAGACACGTGGAATATAAATGGGAAGATAGTTGAAATAGGTAACATGGTAACCTTTTTTCACGATGATTATTTGCTCATGTTTCTACTGAGACTTCGATATTAGGTTTAGACTTAGATGATAGGGTTATGACCTTAGTTCCTAACTCGTTATCATGCAGTCATGTTTCTGTTGATACTTTAGATGGCAGGTTTAGAGTCTTTGGCATGTATAATGTTTATTTAGAGAACATTTCTGATAGGGGCATTACGAAGAAAACAATGTTTCAAGCCTGTTCAGAGATGACCATTCTGCACTGCTTCTTTGTCACATAATTGACTATAATCATAATTGTCATTCTGATTTTGTTGTTGGGTTTTTCCTTTGATCTTTGGTCATCAGGATTAGTTGGCCTTGACCTCATCTCTGTATATCTCTCTTGGTCAGCACCAGGATGGACAGACCTTCAGTCTTGGACTCTCCCATTGTGTTATTGTACTTTCAATGTTGTTATTTATTTTCTGGTTAGACCTAGTGTTTTGCTTAGCTAGACACTTATCTATGCTGCACATTTATTCACTTTCTTATCTTGCGTTCAGCATTACCTTGGAGTTGATTTTGCACTCCTGCATTGTATTTACAATGGATTGTGTCTTTTTAGCCCTGTTGACCTACTTTTGTGGTCATTTGTTGGACATTAATAAAATTATCTTATCTTCTCTTTTGACTGATAATTGGTATTATGAAGAATCCTAGAATTCCATAGAGCAAGTTTAATGTAATAGATGGAAAGTACATCTAGTATTGTGCATAATGGAAAAACCAGAACATATAAAATTATGCTTGTCAGATGAGGAACATGGTCTTTTTAGACTCTCCTGCGGCTATGGATTTGTAAGTGACATGCTGTCTGTTATTGATACTTGTTAGAACATTTACAATGAGAAGTTATGACACTGTACTGTGGAACCATGGTTGAATTTGAGAATTTGAATAGGAGAGTTTTTGTGTTTTAGGAGGAGCTGTCAAATGTTTAAAAAATTCAACATTTTCTTTTGCTGTAGGGGGTTCCTTTCCATAGAGTTATCAAAGGTTTTATGATACAAGGTGGAGACATCTCAGCTCGTAATGGTACAGGGGGTGAATCAATATATGGATTAAAGTTTGATGATGAAAACTTTCAACTGAAACATGAGCGCAAAGGAATGTTGTCAATGGCAAACTCTGGACCTAATACAAATGGCTCTCAATTTTTCATCACAACAACAAGGACCTCCCATCTGGATGGGAAGCATGTTGTCTTTGGGAAGGTGATTAAAGGCATGGGAGTTGTGCGTGGCATTGAGCATACTCCCACAGAGAGTAGTGACCGCCCTGCTCTAGATGTTGTATTTTCAGATTGTGGGGAGATCCCAGAAGGATCAGATGACGGAATAGCTAATTTCTTCAAGGATGGAGATTTGTATCCAGACTGGCCAGCTGATCTTGATGAGAAATCTGCAGAAATTTCATGGTGGATGAATGCAGTAGATTCTGCGAAATGTTTTGGGAATGAAAATTACAAGGTAAGACTTGATGGGATCCAGTATTTATTGATTGCAGCAATTTCATGGTTTATACTAAGTTTTCTGTTTTATGTGGTCTGTCCATTTCATATTTTTATTGGTTACTATGTACTCAATTTCATTTTATTCTCGATAACAGCTTAGAATCCTTGAAATGTAACCTTCGATTTATTTATTTTATTAAATCTAAATCTCAGAGCTGATGAAGAAGATGGTAAAACTGTGAAGAATATTACTCTCCCCCATTTAGTTTTTCTTACTTTGGGCTTGTTATTTGCAGAAAGGGGATTATAAGATGGCTTTAAGAAAATATAGAAAGGCATTGCGCTATCTTGACATTTGCTGGGAGAAAGAAGAAATTGATGAAGGTATTCCCGACTTTCCCAGGTTTTTGTATCTTCGCTTTCCATGTTTCAATACTGATCAGATCATTTCATAGTAAATGTCGTGATTGCCATTTTATTCTGCAACAAATGCTGTGGACGTAAAAGTTTGAAGTATCATTTTGCCTTCGCTCATTTATACTGCAAAGACACGAAGCATATAATTTTGTGCTTGTAAATAATTTAAACTCCAATAATGTTTTATGTAGTCTGCCCTTACCCGCAGACTGACATATTTCATTGAAGGGGCAGTAATAGTTATAACTTATATAACTGTAATTTTGGGGCAGGTCTAACAAGTTAGTGTTATGGGTTGGCAGAGAAGAGCAATCATTTAAGGAAGACCAAGTCGCAAATCTTTACGAATAGTTCTGTAAGTGATCTGTAATAATTCCTTTTTTGTTTTGCTTCTTTTTAGTGTTAACTTTGGAGTTCTATATGTAGTAAAAATATAAATTTAATTCGTGAGTACTTTGTTAGTAACTTCGATAAATTATGGATCCTCAGATAGCTTTTGTTTTAGTTTCCATTAGATACTATTGTTAGCCATATGTATAGGATAACCTGACAGGATTTGCTCTTGAAGTTGCTATATCTATAGTTTTTTTTTTATCTTTTCATTTTTGGTTTTATTGCTCTAAACAGACCAAAAATATAGGCCATTAGGGGAAAACTTGTTGTCAGACATTCTGTTTTATATAGGTTGTCTGGACTCTGGACTATGATAGTTGGCAGACATTCACCATTTTGCTGTTAAGAATTCACCATTATAGTGCCCATACCTGTTTCTACAGTGTTAGAAGATTATTTGTTGCACAAATAATGGGATTCAGTACTAGCAGTGCATTAGCTTTGTATGGGATATTGGTTTTTACTATTATTTTAGGTTTATTCTATCAGATTTATATTTATATTTATTTATTTATTATTTATTTTTTATTAATTTCATGTTAAGTTTAACCTATTGAGATCATCCTTCCTGGTTGTATTAGGATTTGATTTCAGTTCAATTTGGTGTTAGTTTTGCATTTTAGGCTGAATTGCTGCCTTTGTGAATTGACATTATATTTTCTTATTCCAAAGGATTTTTTTTGGGATTCCACCCTCCCTGCTCCCTTGAAATATCTGGAAGAATGGTGTCAACTGCCAGCTGCAAGACTGGCTGGTGACTTGGAGTGATTCACTGGATGCAAACCTGTGACCTCTCCATTGGTGATATGCCTTTGTTGGATGGTCCAACTGATTGAGCTAATCCTTGGGGTTAAATGGCATTCTAGTTAGTCTGACAGTTTGTTAAAAAATCTCCAATTTATGAAAGAATTCCGGGAAACGTTTTTCATAAGTTGGGTGTATTTCAGTATGTTGTGTGTGAAATTCCTTTCTTTTCTGAATTCTTGTATTTATTTGGTTTGAGTCACATGTTTCAGTTTGTTGATGTCATGTTGGCAGTCTTATCATTTGTGTGTAAATCTCCATTGCATTGGGCTTTTTCAGAACCCTTAAATATATTAAGTGATACTTTGAAGTCCTAGGAGGTTGTATAGTGCTTAGATTTTCATCTTTTTGATATAAGAATGGCCGGTGCAAGTGCCCTTATTGTATCTAATATCAAAACTTATTGGCTAGATTTAGGCCATGTGTGTTTTGGATTGTTATGTTGAATCTGATTTGTTCCATAATTGCCAATTGGGTGGGAGTAAAATGCAACGACCCTAAGAGTCAATAGTGTATTGTTCTACACTGTGCCCTTCTTTTTGCCAAGGATATTCTAACTCATTCTGATATATTCAGTTGGATAGAACTTATTCCATAGCATTGTTTTGAACTCAACATGTGCTATGATAGGCAACATTGCTTGTTGACGTTGTCTTTGGTAGACACTCCAGCTAATGTAACACATTTTTCGTAATTATTTTACGGAGTTGTCTTTAGTGCCACTTTTTGAAGTTTCAGGTGCCAGAATCCGGTGAAAATTTTTGAGGTAAAATCTTGGTTTTTGTTATTCAAACTGGTTTTTTGACTCTATATATGGATTCAGCACCCTCAAAAACCTCGAGGGCACTTCGATTGTGCAAAGTTAGCAATCAAACTTCTCTTTTCAATAAATTCCTGCCGGAATTTAGAGAAATTACACTGTAAAATGTCACCGTAAAAGCCTTCAAAAAGTCGCACTAAAGTCTACTCGCTTTGAACCTTTTATGCTATTCTAGAAATTATTGGCCAATGTTGTATACTTCAAGTTGATATCACCAATGGTCAAACATATCAGCATTAAGTGATCCACTAAACAATGTGATTTTCAGTTTTGTCTCCATGCAAAAAGGAATATGATTGAAATGGGTTTAATTTTTGGGTAAAGAATATGTCTTACATTATATATTTTCAAGGGCTAAAATAAAATGACATGACGAACATGTCTTATACAATTCAAGGGCCAAAAATATTAATTATGAAGAGCGACCATAGCTACAAATTCAACACTTCCTCTTAGCTAGGGAGGTATTCATAATGAACTCTCAGATGTTCTCTTGTTGACAAATTTCTCTAAGAAAAGGTTATAACAATTCACCATCAACATCATCAAATTACCATAATCTGGTCAACAACTGTGACACACGGTAAATCAAGAACATCAAGAAGTTAACATAATTCTGGTCGGTACCTTTGACCTTATGGTGTATCCTCACCATAATCCTGGTCGATAGTCCAGGCACATGGTACATCTTTAGCATTGACTAGTCACCATGATTCTGGTTAACCCATGGTATACTGACTAGTCCTAGTTCACCATCATCCTGGTCAATCTCTTTGACTCGTGGTGAAATGCTAGGGGGACACCCAATCCATTTGAGTAATCTGGTCTCAAATCCAAAGGCCTCACTCTAGGCCATGATACTAAATGGACTCACTCAACTCTATCTGGAGAGTAATCTGAGCCTAATGCTGAAAGGCACCCTCTCAATTGAGTGATCCGAGGCCTCTAGGACCATTCTTCCTAATTTGGTCAATATACTTGAGACTGGAAGAATGACTGTCCTTTGTAGGAACATTCTCCCTAATTTGATCAACATAGTTGACACAGGGAGAGCGTCTGTCCCTAATGCTATCACTTTGGAACATTTTCCCTGTCATAGGGAGAATGACTGTCTTCGATGCTGTAATTTTGTCACTCCCTCTTGCATGAGAGATACATGCTTAATCACTGTGCTTGAAGTATTCAAATTTCATCTCGAGACAGAGGCTTTGCCATCTATCTGCGTGACTATAGAATAATACTGAAGCCATATCGCTTCCTTTTGTACCTTGTCTTGGTACTGAGATCACTACGATTTGACCTGCCATTGTGTTCGTCACCTGCACTTGATCAAGACAATCCTACAAGTAGCTTATGAAGCTACCTTGCTTCTCAACTTGCCAACCAAGCTGTAATATACTTGGCCTCTACAGTATTGAGTGCGATAGATGTCTGCTTCCTGTGTTAATTTTCCAACTAGGGTCAAATTCCACTTTGAACAACGTAGATGGTCAAGATCATAATTGCATTAGATTCCTCTTTTCGAAAGGACCAAAATTGACCTATAGATCGCCCCAATCGGTTAAGTGGAAGTTAGCTTTTGAATTATTTTATTTATTAAAATGAAATCGAATGGGTTGGCCTAAGCACATGTGGAATTAGTCAAGTCGGCCTCAACCCCAAGCGAACCCTCACAAAAGCTATAAATAGAAGTGTCCTCAAGATCATTCTCACACACTTGCTCAAGCGATCTTCTATTTGCATATTTGTCTTGGTTCGTCTATTTTGTTTTGGCTCGCACAGGTTCGATGTAAGGAGTTTGTGCAGGGTCCAGAATCACAGGCGAGAGGCGCGCTTTGATCTAGGGCTTCTGGATCATAGCTGCAGGCTTGACACTGAGGTTTTTGGCCCATAACCGCGGGCACAGTGTGTTATGCCTGCGACCAGTGTATCATAGGCGCAGGTACAATGTGTCAAGGTAGCGACTAGGGCTTTAGGGCTTGATGGGGCTGATATGGGCCAGGGCCACAAGCACAGATGGTCTTATTTGCGGCCAGGGAGCTATAGCCGCTAGCACTGAGTCTCAAGGGTGCGGCTAAGGGATTTTTGAGTAGATCTTGGCTAGATCGACCTCAGTTGCTTGTGCAGTGCTTCCAGATATCATCAACTTAGTCACAGATGCTCGCAGTCAGTTTTTGGTAGCATCTTGGATTCAAATCTAGGATTTGACAGTTGATTTTAGTTGGCTTCAATGATCTATTGGATTTGTGTTTCTTGCTGTTGTAGATCTGCAAATTTGTAGATTTGTTATGTATATTCCCGCTGCATATGTATTGGGGTTGTTGTACTCTCTGCTAAAAACTTTTTATGATGATCTATTGAAGAAGAAGATTTGAAAGGGTTTCCCCCTTGTGGGGGTTTTTCCTGGTCTTGGACCAATTTGTTGTCTCTTATGGTTGTGCTGTTGTCTTCTTTATCACTACATATATTGTTCTATCTTCATTTACAGTTTATGGTTGATTACATTGCTAATAATTGGATACATTGTTTATGAAGAAGTAATTTGGGAAAAAGTAATTGATACATTATAGAACAATTTGAAAAATTAACATGGTATCAGAGCTGAGGTGAAGGACAAGCCCAAAAGAAGACAAGCATTGAAGCCCTCATTATTAGAAAGCAGATCTACAAGCCAAGGTCAAGATGTCTTCCTCTACTTTCAAGGAGCATGAAAAGTTGGGTGATGCATCAAACTTTGTTGCATGGAAAGTCAGGTTTGGAGATCATAGCTGACAACAATGATGTGTTGGAATACATTCAAGGAAGGATGCCCCGAGCCTCTAGAAAATGCCTCCGCTTCCCTCAAGAATAGGTATAAGAAAGGTGAATCCAAAGCAAAGCAAATTATAGTTCATGGTTTACAAGATCATTTACTTGCATATATTGGGAATTTAAGAAAGTCTAAAGACATGTACGACAAGATAGCCGACATGTATGAAATCAACAATTTGAATGAGATCATCACCTTGAAAGATCAACTCAAGGAAATGAAGGTGAACAAAAGAGAAGTTGTTCAATCATACATTATGATCATCTCTAGTCTCAGAGATCAACTGCAGAGGGTTGGAGAAAGTGTGCATGACAGAGAATTGGTAGTCGTGACACATAGAGGTCTCTTGTTTGGGAAACCTTCATTACTACAATCAACAACAACAATGTCCTCCCATCATTTGATGAAATTGTTGGGAAGCTTAATCAAGAAGAATCAAGAATGATAGCAAGATGTAGAATTCAAAAACACGAAGAGGGAGAGCTCGCTGCCTACATTGCTTATGATAAAAGGAAGATGGCAAAAGGAGGTCCTTTAAGGAAGCCTCCTTCTCAAAGTACAAAAGGAAGGAATGATAGATCACTATCCCATATTGAATGCTATAACTGCCACAAGAAAGGTCCTTATGCACGTGATTGTCCCGAGAAGAGAAAGAGGTCACGACACAACACTAGAAGCAACAACAATAATAAAAGAAGGACAATCAAAGGAACTACCGCGATAGAAGATATGAAAGAAGAAGAGGAGATTCTTCAAGCGACCGTGAAGAAGAACATCATCCTTAAAAGAATTCAAGGGCTCCCAGGTATGAAAGTAATGTTGTGAATAAATCTGAATATATCCTCATTTCTGCATTGACTAGTTCTTCTCCACTGGATTCGTGGGACAGTTGCTTGGTTGATACTGGGGCCACTCATCACTTCTCTAGATACAAGGAGGTCCTCTCTAATCTGGTAGAGAGGGAGACTAAGCTGAAAAACATTCTTGGAGATAACTCCACTCATCCTGTAAAAAGATTTGGATCTGTTAAATTTCAGTTGAATTCTAGGGAATCAATATTGCTGCATGATGTTATGTATTTGCCAGGATTAATGAAGAATTTGATTTCTATATCCGCATTGGAAGATAAAGGGATGATGGTTGCCTTCATCAATGGAAAAGTTTGACTTGGTCTGCTGATGCACTTATGAAAGATGCATTCACATTAGGTCTGAGATTTGAAGGACTCTATAAAGTCACCAGAAGGCCACTTCTAGCATTGGTTCATAACACCAATCATCTGAGTGAATTGTGGCACCACAGACGGGCTCATTTACACTATGATGCTCTTCCGAAATTGAAGAAACTGGTCTCAGGTATTCTTGATGTTCAAGCCCATCACGATGGAGTTTGTCCAGGTTGTGCGAGTGGAAAGAAAATAAGGGGACCATTCCCCTCTAGTAAGAACAAGACAACTGACATCCTCCATCTCATTCATTCAAATATGTGGTTTGATACCCGTGCATTCTATTGGTGGTCATCTCTATTACATCACCTTCATTGATGACTTCTCAAGAAAGACATGGATATACAACCTTAAGCACAAGGATGAAGCCTTTGAAAAGTTCCAGGAATTCGAAGCCTTGATCGAAAATCTATCAGGGTAAAGAATCAAAGTATTTAGGTCTGACAATGGAGAGGAATACATGTCAAAAGAATTCATAGCATTTTGCAAGAAAGAAGGGATCAAGAAGGAAACTATTGTGCCATATACACCTGAACATAATGGCTTAGCTGAAAGGAAGAACCAGACTATCTTAGAAGCTACCCATGCCATGCTCCACGATTGAAAGTCACCAAAGTTTCTGTGTGCTGAAGCCACACACACTGCTATATATGTTCAAAACCGGGTGCCTTATCGAGCTTTAGAGAACAAGACCCCTAAAGAAATATTTATAGGTATCAAGCCTGATTTAGCCATCTTCGTATATTTGGATGCCCCATATACTTTAATGTGTCGAAGGACAAAAGAAACAAGCTAGAAGCTACAGGAAGAAAAGGTACGTTTGTGGGTTATGCAACTCTTGGTAAAGCAAGAGACCTTCCTTCGCCTCCTCCTCCCAAGGAAGAAAATGATGACTGGGATATTCTAGATGGTCCTTCTATGCTCAAGTCTGATGATATTGATGTTCCCATAGAGCCTATGGATCCCTTAGATCCACCTCCCAGTGATCCTCCTACTAGGAAGAGACCACTTTGGCTTTGCAACACTCTACAGGATAATGAAAGAAATGTTCCCATTCGCAGATCATTTAGAGAAAGGAAGCAACCATGCAGGTATCAGGGATATGTAGTTGCCATGAGCACTATGATTCAAGCTGAACCATCCTCATTCGAAGAAGCAATCAAAGAACAAGTTTGGAAGAATGCTATGGCCAAAGAATATGAATCTATTATGAAAAACGATGTATGGGATGTTGTGTCGAGACCGAGTGTGAAGTCTGTTGTGACTTCTAAGTGGCTATTTAAGATCAAACATGGAATTGATGGTAACATTGAGAAATGCAATGCAAGGTTTGTAGCTCAAGGTTTCTCTCAGAGAGAGGGAGAAGATTATGATGACATATTTGCCCTTGTGGCTCGATACACAACCATCCGTTAGATAGTTTCCCTTGCTACTAGTCAAGGATGGACCCTTCATCAGATGGATGTAAAGACCACTTTCCTTCATGGCATGTTACAGGAAGAAGTATATGTTGAACAACCACAAGTATTTGAAGTGGAAGATCGCAAATTGCATGTTGGCAGGTTGAAGGCGACATTGTATGGTTTGATGCAAGCTCCCTGAGCTTGGTATTCACACATTGACAGCTATTTAATGAAGTTGGGCTTCACAAGAAGCAATGATGATCCCAACCTCTATTTTAAGGTTGTCCAAGGTATGCCATTGATTTTGGTTCTATATGTTGACGATCAATTCTTGATAGGAAGTGAACCTCTGGTGATCGAATGTAAGAGCGAGCCAGCCTTTGAATTTGAGATGAAATACCTTGGACTCATGCACTACTTTTTAGGCCTTGAGGTGTGGCAAAGGCCTAGCGAAATCTTTCTCTCACAGGGAAAGTATGTTGTTAAACTGCTGGAAAGGTTTGGTATGACTGAGTGCAAATCCATGGCTACTCCGATGGAGATGAACTTCAACAAGCAATGTGGAAAAGTAGCTGGACCTTATCTAGCAAATCCATTAGAGTACAAACAATTAATTGGGGCTCTGATGTTCTTGGTGAAAACCAGTCCAAACATATGCTACACAGTAAAGACATTGAGTCAATTCATGACTGAGCCACGTCATGCACATTGGATTGCTGCCAAACATGTATTTGAGATATTTACATGGGTCGATCACACTTGCTTTGAGATATTCTACTGGTGACGTTCAACTTCATGGATACAACAATGCTGTTTGGACATGTAATGTTACAGACAGAAAGAGTACTTTTGGATGCTGCTTTAGTCTTGGATCTACCATGATATCCTGGATGAGCAAGAAACAAAAGTATGTAGCATTAAGCACCGCCGAAGCAGAATACATTGCCGCTAGCATGGCTAGTTGCGAAGCAATTTGGTTAAAGAAGCTCTTTGGAGAGCTATTTGAACAGGTCTTTTAGACACTACAGTGATATTCTGCGACAAGAAGAGCGAGATTTGTTTGGTAGAGAATTCCTTGTTTCATGACAAGTCCAAGCACATCGAGATTCGATATCATTTTATTTGAGACATGGTGCAAAGAGGATATTTTTAGACTCCACCACATATTGATTGATGAGCAAATAACAAATATTCTCACCAAGGCATTACTGAAAGGAAAGTTCTTGGTCTTCAGAGAGCAACTTTGACTGATGGATAAGGGGCAACACTGATCGAGGACACTGCGCAAACTCTTCCTACCCTGCTTGAGCTCTCGGGGTGAGGAATTGAGATAGAGGGCTCTTGGGGTTGAGGGATCTTTGGATTCCAGGGTCGATGATGTACTCCCCTGTATGATGTGTTCTCCTATTGCTTGGTTTGGGTGGAAGCTATTGCTCCTCGATTCTTCTTCTTCTCTCAGATAGAGTTGAGCAGTGACATTCTTAGCTTCATGACACCATGATTTGAAGATCTACAGACAGAGGTTTACAAGTGGAATTCTTCGTAGTTGAGAGGGAGTGTTATTTTTTGCAACTAGGGTCAAATTCCTCTTTGAACAACTCAGATGGTCGAGACTATAATTGCATTAAATTTCTCTATTCGAGAGGACGAAATTGACCTATAGATCACCCCAATTGGTTAAGTGGAAGTTAATTTTGAATTATTTTAATTATTAAAATGAAATGGAATGGGTCAGCCTAAGCACATGTGGAATTAGTCAAGTCGGCTTGAACCCCAAGCGAACCCTCACAAAAGCTATAAATAGAAGCGACCTCAAGATCATTCTCACACACTTGCTCAAGCAATCTTTTGTTTGCATTTTGTCTTGGTCCGTCTATTTTGTTTTGGCTTGCACAGGTTCGACGAAAGGAGTTCGTGCAGGGTCCAGAATCATAGGCAAGAGGCTCGCTTTGATCCAGGGCTTCTGGATCATAACCGCAAGTTTGACATTGAGGTTTCTGGGCTATAGTTGTGGGCACTGTGTGTTATGCTTGCGGCCAGGGTGTCATAGCCGTAGGTACAATGTGTCAAGGTAGTGGCTAGGGCTTTAGGCCCTGATCGGGCTGATCTGTTCCATACTCGCAGGCACAAAGTGTCTTGCTTGTGGCCAGGGAGCTATAGTCGCTAGCACTGAGTCTCAAGGGTGCGACTAAGGGATTTTTGAGCAGATATGGGCTAGATCGACCTCAATTGCTTGTGCAGTGCTTCCAGATATCATCTGCTCAGTTACAAATTCTCGCAGTCAGTTTTTGGTAGCGTCCTGGATTCAGATCTAGGATTTGACAGTTGATTTCAGTTGGGTTCAGTGATCTATTGCATTCGTGTTTCTTGTTGTATTAGATCTGTAGTTCTGTAGATTTGTTCTGTATATTTTCGCTGCATATGTATTGGGCTCATTGTACTCTTTGCTGAAATTTTTTTATGACGATCTATCGAAGAAGAAGATTTGTAAGGGTTTCCCCCTTGTGGGGTTTTGCCCTGGTTTTGGACCAATTTGCTGTCTCTTATGGTTGCGATGTTGTCTTCTTTATCACTGCATATATTGTTCTATCTTTAGTTACAATTTATGGTTGATTACATTGCTAATAATTGGATAAATTGTTTATGAAGAAGTAATTTGGGCTAAAGTAATTGTTACAACATAGAACAATTTGAAAAATTAACATCGTGCTCATCCAAGGAATCATAATGGAGCCCAAACTAAAGCAATATCCTGTTGAACTCTTTTTGTCTTTTGCACTTTTTTCCCTTTCTGAATTTTCAATTGTACTTCATTTGTTTCAGTCATATCTCAAACCATAACTGACTGTGCCATATCCAATTGTACCATGCTAGTACTCCAATACATGTTATGCTACATGCTTTGGCTTAACCATAAACTTATTTTCTTCCTTCACTGGATCCATCACCACAACTGCATTCCTGTTTCCCTGATTGGGTGTTCCCTCTCATGTTGAAACATATCCTGATGTGGTTATCTTGGATGCTCCCATTGCTTGACAGACCATCATCTTGAACTCAGAGGTCAACTCCCTTTGAAGTTAAAACAAGGCTTTTTGACTACTACCTCCATTACAAAAGCAAGTCTTCCTGCCACAACTACTCCCTCTGACACATGAGTATTGCTGCTTTCGTCAAAGACAAACAAAATAGGATCAACTTTGATCCGTCAATCCAAAAAGGTCAAGCCCATCGTGTTTGCTTGTGATCGCACAAAGCCTTCTTCAATCATGAGACTTCTACTCATGTACCACAAAGCCTTGTGGTAGCTCTATGTACACTTCTTCCTCCTCATTTACTCCATTGAGAAAATCCTCTGCATCCACCTGATGTAATTTTCAAAGCAATGATAATAGTTCTAATAGAAGTGTACTTGACAATTGGAGCAAGCGGTTTGTCATGATCCTCTCCCTCTTTCTGGGAGAACCTTCTATTCTCAACTCTCACTTTGTACTTGTCTATGCTGTACGCTAGATCTTGCAGATCCTTTTGGAGGTCACCATTGACTTCTCTTTGACACAATCAAGGTATACTCGATGATCTGCTTGTTTCCTTTGAACTAGGATCTCATCTAGTATGATATCTCTCAATACACATCACTAATTCTGGGAAAGTCCTTTCATTATAGGCTTTGGTTCATTCTTCCACTACTTACATTTCCTGCTTGAGCCTTGAGAGCCTTCACTATATACTTGTAATCCTAACTAGGAGGTCATGGAAGAACAATTATAACCAAGCAAAAGAACTAACTCACAGTAAAATAGGAATAATGATAATCAAGGAAGAGAGATATAAGGTACTTATCTTTTCAGGATTATAGGGAAATGTTAGCTCCCTCTACATCATATCCTTCTTTCATCCATATTGCAACTTTATCATCCTCATTTTCCTCATTAATATAATGTCATTCCTTCCTTACATCAGTGAGGGTTTCTTCTTTTAGCAAAAGACTTCATCTAAGTCTAGATCTAGGGTTTCATCTACAAACCTTAGGAATTTTACATCCAAGACATTTAGTCTTCTAGGATAAACCATAAGTTAATCTAAGTCCAAAAGACTTTGTAATGTGCCAGTTCTCTTGTCCATATCTTAGGAAACGATCTAGGATATATCAATGTTAGGTAGGATCTCCCTTTCTCAAGAGAGCATACTTGGTCACTGCTTCAACAGTACTTGTAACGATGCTCTCGCAAATATGTATTCTCAGCTAAACATTGATTTTGACTCTTCAATCCAAGAGCTCATCCTTTATCAAGTTTTGCAAATCTCTTATGGTTGAGAGGACTTCTTCCTCATTGTAAGCTTGTCATATTCAATTAACTTCCTTCATCAAGGTGTGCTTTCTTCAAAAACATATTAGTGACAATGATCTTTTCCTTACTGTCTTGATGTGCAAAGTACTAAGTATGCATATAACATAGGTCATACCTTAGCATCAACAAATGCAATGCATCTTCCAAGATTTTAGTGCAAAGTTCATGACACAAATTTAAGAGCTCGTAGCTTCAACATTATGCTTTTGATACATTGCAACATCTTTAAGCAGGAACACAGGTTCCTTCAACGTTTAGTATTTGCCTTATCTTGCCCAGAATATGATGTTGTAATTTGAAACATTAGAAATATTCTCATATGCTTGAAGATAACAAGTGTATCTCAGTATGGGTGAAGGGACTTCTTTAATCGTTATAACTATCTTTAAAGGTTTCTTCAAGAATTCCTTATAGTCCCGTGACTAATTCACAAAGAGTTTTCAATCTTCAAGATACATTGAGATTTATCCTTAGTTTATTGAGGTAGAGGTCAATAGTTCCAAAGAATTGAGATATAATATATATATATATATATATATATATATATATATATATATATATATATTAAAATTGAGATATTTTTACACAAATTCATACAAATTCACTGATTCAAACATAGATTTAAGATCTTAGATACTCATACATGATACATTGAAATTTGTTACATTAATACATCATACAATTGTCAAATTTACTCAGAAAGACAAGATAGTAAGATACTGTAGTTTTCTTATTAAGTCATCATAATCAAAATGTGTTACAGAAGTACACTGCCAATGGAAAATAGAAATAGAAAATACAAAAAACTACAGTCTACAAGACTACAAGCCTGAAGCCTCAATGAGTCGGAGTCAATGAGTCATCAATCCTCATCATCATAATAAGCATCACTGCCCTCATCCTGATCATCATGCTCACCACTACTCTCCTTTGATGCATCCTCCTCCTTTGTCATCTCTGCATCTGCTGGTGTGGAGGATGACGACGCCTCTACTGTATCTACTATCGCCATCATCAAATGTGATAGGCTCTAGCACTGGTGCATTGAGTTCCAAGTTGGCCAATGCCAACTCAACACTGCTGTCCAGACCCATATCATCAGGAAAGACATCCCACATCTTTGTCTTTCCCTTCAACCAATCCTCCCTCTGCCTGTAGATGAGACGAAGGTTGGTGTGCACATACACCATTGTCTCTACCCTGGATTGCTCAAGCCTGCTCTTCTTGACACTATACAAATTCCCATATGTGCTCCAATTCCTCTCGCAACAAGAGGATGAAGTCACCTGAGAGAGGAGCCTCATGGCTAATTGTTGTAGAGGAGGGCTTGTTGCCCCATGAGTTGCCCACCAAGAGTAGGGCTTCTTAGCCCCCTTGTCTCGAATCACGTCATGGCTTGCAAATCACCCAATGCCAATGGAAAACTCTGCAAAGGCATCCTCCACCTCATCAAGGGATGCCCTCTCCTGAAAAACCCTCCTCAATACATCTTTCCTCCCTTGTGAGATTTCACAATCCATGTGAGGAGGGAATTTGCGAGAAGGTCCACCATTCAGCCACTCATGGTTGTAGTATTTTGGGTTCAAGGAGTGAGCCAAACAATGTAAAGGTGTGCAATTCTTGTCCCATCTGTTGACAAGAATATCCTATATGTTGGTGAAGAAGGCCTCTGGTGATGTCTCATACTCTGGGCACTGACTCTGTAAAACAATGGTCCTCACAGACTCAATCATGGAATCCCATCCCTCATAAACCTCTCCTAGGACGGGCTAGTTTGTATCTGCAAATCAAAGCAAGGAAATGATAGGCTCCATGATCTAAATAACTAGATCTACCTTCTCCCACCATAGTTCATCCAACACTATGTCCATATGTCCTTCACTTTCTTTGAGTTTGCTTGATCTGTCTTTCTCCAAAAAGACCAAAACTCTAAAATAACCATGGCCCCAAGAGTGGTCTTGACCCCCCTCACACTCTTCAACATGATGAATGAAGAGGCAAACCGTGTATTCGCAATCTTCAACAATGATAGATTGCTGTACTCCTTGTAGATAGTGAGGGCATTTTTATGGTTTTGTACAAAGTTGCGGATATGCCGTGCATCCTCAATAATGGCTCCAATCCAAAGTACATCAGAGGCAATAGATTTTAGTGCCAAGTTCAATGAATGGACAATGCAAGGTGTCCAAAATATTTGTGGATATTTTGCTTCCACAATCATGCCAACAACCTTGCAAACAGGTGCATTATCTGTAATGATTTGCACACAAGAATTGACACCTACATCTTCAATAATTTTAATAAAAAACTTAACCATATATTGCGCATCCTTGTATTGTCCAAGTGCATCCACTGCTTTTAAGAAAACTGTACCATTCAAGGATGACACCATGAAGTTGATGAGTGGGTGGCGTGCTGGATTTGTCCATCCATCAGAAACAATGCTAACCCCAGATGTTGGCCATGCTGATTTAATAGGCTCAAGCATTTTGTCCACCTCTTTCTTTGCCTTTGTCAACTATGTGGTTCTGAGGTTCTCTGACCCAGGAGGCACTTACCCTGATGGAGCCCCATGACTAAGAGCTCAACACATCTCAATAAATAGAGGTGACCGTGCAACATTAAAGGATATGAAGTTTTGATAGAAAAAAAAATGCAATGGTGAGATCAAGCTCTTCCCTCTTCTCTTTTTGAAAAATCTTGTCCATTGGACCAATTGCAGTTGCCTTTCTCTTTGCTGATTGTCCCCTACTAAAACTCTCAAAAGGGAACTTGTTGCTGCTTTTCCTTAAGAATGGAAGGGGGTCATCATTCTTGTTTTGTTTTGATTTTGATGCCACAGTTGCTGCAACAACAAATTGCTCTTTCTCCAATTCCTTCCTTTGTGGCAAGTCAATTGCTGTACAACATTTAATGCCATAACCTGGCAAACCCAACAAATGAGCTTTCACACGGAAATATGTGGAAGTGAAATGGTTGTTGCATATATTGCATTTCCATGAACAATTTCCTCCTCCTTTTCCCTTTTTGCTTGCCCCTCCCTCTCTTGTCACATATTTCCACAATGGGTATTTGGGGTCATGAGTTTGTTTTCCCTGCACATTTGAAGCTGCTGTTGTAGCCCCACTTCCAACAGATGGAATACTTGCAGACCCTGATGAAACAGGGATAGGAAGGGCATCTCCAATGGGGATATTCTTCCCTTTTCTTTGCCCCTGTCTTGCTGCCTTTGATTGAGCCATGAATACTGTAAAAATAAGCAAAAATGACTAAATATATAAAACATATGCACAAGCAAACACTAACATCAAACTAAATGCAAAACATAGAGGGACAGTGCATTTACCGGATGCTCGAATCTCTTTGAAAAAACTCTCTTTCTCCTTGCTCATTTCACAAACAAAAATCAATGAGAAAGAATGAGAGAAATCCCTTTTTTATAACTGAAAATCGCACTTTTTGGTCGTGCGAATCCGACTGTACGGGATTCGGTTGTATTCGTACAGGGTACAATCAAGATTCGCCATACCCTGTACGGATACGGCCGAATTCGAAGAATCGGGTACGAATCCCACAATATCGTATCCAATACGTAGGATTCAGGATTCTTGGGCCCTGGGGGACGAATCCGGTTTCAGAGATAATACCTGCAAACCATCTGTAAGGGCTAGGATGATGACCTAAGCCCTTAAGCCCTCCCTTTATCTCCTGCGATGAGACACATCCTTTTCTGGACACTGGAACCTTTGTCAAGTGTGTTGTACAAGTTTGAAGCCATATGTGAATGGTGATCCAGGTGCATCATCCTCATCCAAACGGTAGAACACGAGCAATCACTAAATAGTTCTAGGGATCCACGAAGTGTTCTTTTCTATGGCAGAGGCCCATGGCTCTCCACGGTCACCCTACAAGTGCCAATGTGGCTCTTTGGAGGATGTGGACCTCCTATAGGGAGACCAAACACAAAATGGAGACCCACCTGCGATCCTACAAAAGATCTAATGTGTCCCCTTGTCCTCCAATAAAACAAATCATTAGAGTAATCAAGTAAAAGAGCTTACAAATCATGGAATCAAATGGTCACTTCATGGTGGCATGCTCTTCCATAGTGGGCTTTGGCAACAGGTGTATCCAAGCTTAATAAGTGGGTTAAGCAAGGATCCTATTAGGTGGTTTCAACCTTTAAAGTGGGTGACGTGTCCATGGTATATCAAGTGGTAGGTGGCATGTGATATAATGATGGAATGGAGTGGGATCAGGGGAAGGCTCCAAGCCACATGCCATGGTACAAGGGTAGCTATAACACGGGAAGCCCAGACATGGGTAAATGAATGTAGGAGGGAGCATTCATGGTACATGAGTTACCTTGACCTTTGTTTTTCCACCCTTCATATGCCTCTTGCCTTGATTGATTTTTCTTCATAACTGCTCGTGGTTCCAAGGGATGAGAGCATGATGTGTGGGATACAACTGTAAATACCCTTTTAAGGTGGGGCATTTCATTTCTCACCAGGGGTTGGGATAATCATGGGTTCCTTAATGTGGAAGGGACTCATCTAGGGCCCATAGGAACCATTGCAATGGCCATAGATAAGGGGTAGAGCTCATGTTTTGCTTTTGCCCATGTGATAAATTTGTATGTCCCGACCATCTTTTGCATTTTGTGGTGCATTTCCTATTGTAAGTGGCCAAATTATGCTTTTTCTTATCTTTTTAGCTGCATCAACCTTTGGGGCATTGTTTCAGTTCCGACCTAAGGTGTGGGCAAGGGGAGTGGGAGGGTAACACTATGTGGACCCAATGGACAAATGTGGACGAAAACATGATAGATGAGGTTAAAATGAGCGGAGGGGGGAGTAGTGATGTATATGGCGTCGGGAAGCGGGTCCACATAACCAAAATCAGGATTTCCCATATAGTGCTAGCCCTAAAGCTAATAGCTAGTAAAGGAGATCCCACGAGACTAGGATATAATGCTAACCACCAAATCGGGCAGAGGAGACAAGAGTACAAATCTAGCCCACTCTTTTCGCCAAATCCCCATAAGTGTCCATGATAAGTATGCAAAATTACTCAATTATATTAATGAAAAACCATACGATCATAACAGATGGGTGAGGGACCACATGGATGGTTCAGGTGGTGAAGATAGTGGTAGGTCGAGCTATGTGGTGGCTGTAAGGGGCTGCGTTTTGTTGGCTGAGGACCTTCTAGGAGAAAATTTTCTCTTGTGGATAACACGAACCAAAGTTCTTCATTAGATAAGATGTATTTTATCTATATCAGATCTTAGAAGAAGGAGGTCCATGAAACATTTCAAACTTAGACGTCATGCAAATCCCTTCTTTGTTTTATAGGCTTTTCCACAACTCAAGGATCAAAAGTAGACCTTATGCACAAGAGATGACTTTGTTGACTTATCTTTAGAGATAGATATATTCAAACTTCTTTTGGGTGCTTCCTGCAAAGTGACACCAACTCAGCTCCTCAAGAAATTAAGATACTTAGTTTTTGGAAATGACTTTAGCCTTTCAAGAAATCATTGTAACAACGATTTTGTTGTTTTTCCAAATGTTTGCACAAAGGTGACCTTACATCTGAGGCATTTTGGTCTAAATGTTAAGTTGGAAATTTTCGGCCTTCTTGAGGGCATCCTGAGGCCTTCTCGACCTTCCTGAAGTCAAAATGGGGCTTGTTATCATCCTATCAAGGCAATTTAGATTGAGGCCTAATCTTAGATAATCTCGACCTCCCTGAAATCAACTTTCTCGACCTATCTAATTTGCAGATTGAAGTTTAGGGCTTTGGACTTCTTTCAAAAATCGCAGACAAACCTTTGTTCCGTTTACTAGGGTTCCTTTCTCCACAACAAACTTTCGGTCTTCTGAATACCCACATAGGGTAAAAAAACCAACAACTTTTTCTTAGAGAAATCATTAAGTTCAACAGAGATACATCAAGTCAACATAAAGTCAAACACAACGGTGGTCACACCTAGTCAATTGCCCTTTAGATAAGTCTCATATCTCTCTTTTCTGCCTCAGATCTTTTGCCTTAGATCCGCCTTCTGTTTTGCCTCAAATCCTCCATTTTGAGTTGCCTCAAATCTGCCCTTTTGTCTTGCCTTAGTTTCGTCCATTATTCTGCCTTAGGTTTGTCTAATGTACTTACGCTAGATGGTTCAAATTCTCTCTCTGTTGGAGATGATTGAGTCAAATCCTTTATTTATACCTGTCTAAGAGGCTAAACGGGTGTGACCATAGGGGCAAGCGGACTTGACTTCTTGGAGTGCTGACATAATGTTTTGGAGCCAAAAGTTTAATATTTGAAATTAAAATTTTTGAAGCTGACTTGAAGAACATGCCATACATTATATATTTTCAAGGGCTAAAATAAAATGACGTGACAAACATGTCTTATATAATTCGAGGGCCAAAAATATTAATTATAAAGAATGACCAGAGCTACAAAATTCAACACCCTTGGGCAAGCCTTAACATTGAGTTTTGACTTCCTTGCAAATTTGGACTCTTGTCTCTAGTATCCAGGTCCCTTCGTGTCTCTCTCATTGGAATTTCCTTGTTGCAACTTTTTCTTCTCTTTAGCCTTTAATCTCTCACTCCACTTGAGAAAATTGCTCTCTCAATGATTCACCCCCCCACCCCCAACCCCTCCTTAGGCTCTCTTTTATAATTATCATTTAGCCAAAACCCTAAGCCTCAAACTCCAAATTGACCTATTGATAAGATTAAATCGTAACCCACTGAGATCAACAATAGAGATTCGATCTGATTCGCTAAAGTGGTTAAATCACTTTTATGTAGAAAACTGTAGCCTAATAATGGCTAACATCCTTTAAATAATTAATCAATGTGTTTTTTCCTAAGTTAGATTTGGAAAGAAATCATAAAAGTCACTTAGCATGAGCAAGTACTTAAAGTCTTCGACCACTCTTGCATGCTTGACACCTATCGTATGTAAAAGTACCTATTTGCTGCTACATCATCAACACATCTTTAGAGTTTTCTAGTTGGGCCCCTTCTCAGACAGTGAAAGGAAGATCCTTAAGGAAGGTCCCACTGGACTAGGGACGCATAGGAACCACCAAGGTGAAGTAAGCGAACACGTATATAACCAATAATGGTCTGTAATCTAATTTGAACTTGTGATCCATATTAGAATGCCTTAAACATTAAATGAAAGCACTTGAAATCCAAAATGGTTAAAGTGCCTCACAATAAATGAGTGGCTAGATCAACGAGTGTGTAAGATTGGAAAATGAATGACATGCATTTTAGATTGGTTAGATCAATGAGTGTGCAGATTGGGAAATGAATGACAAAACTTTTAGATTGGCTATCTGTGGATCATGGTAGGGCTATTGCTTAGCAAGTTGTGATGTATGCGGAATTTTTCTCCCAGGGTTACCCATGTATGTGGATGGATAACAAGTCCCATTGACGTTTTTGGGGTCATTTGTTGAACAATAATAATATTATCTTTATCTTATTTTGTGTTATCCCCTATAAGCCCTTAGGGGAGGAGGCTAGATGGACGACATTCTCTAGCAACAACAACGCAGTCAAGAGGTGGTGTAAAAAGGTTGTCGTCTCAAAAGAAACAACCCAAAATTTCTTAGTGACTTTAAGGTAAGGAATTGTGGTTCTTTGGAAATGCGAATAATAACCAATAAATTGTTTTAAAATTGCTCACCAAATGTTCATTGTTTTGGATGGGAAAAAGCAATTTTAGATGTTGTTTTATGTTATTTACTTATTTCTTTCTAGTTTCTTGGAGTAACAACACCATGCAATATTGTTCCTTGAAATGAGCATGTTTTCGGGTGGTTAGTGCATTCATCTTATGAAAAAAGGAGGCTAGTATTATGAACAAGGAAATGACATTACTGCCTTCAAAATTGGATCCAACCATCATCAACAATGTATGGTTAGACCAGAGCATTGACTAACGTGGTCACTTAGTTTGCGCAGTTGATCAATACACCGAATAATATTGAACAAATTGACTTTTTATTTTTCTTGATATTTGGTCACAATCAATTGTAGGGATTTGAGTGGAAGATTTGAGTCTAAAATGTAAGTGGTATCATAATTGATGGTGCAAGAAAATTCAAGGGATGAGGTAGATATTTTATTTCTTTTATTTTAATTCACTGTATGGACCCTTTTTATATTTTATGGCAAGTTTACTTGGTTGATGGAGGATCCTTTTACTTAATTACAAACCGTATTTTGAGCTCAAGCATGTATCATAATTTTGCTTGGATTGTAAGGGTTGCTTCATAAGAGACTTGATTTGTGATTAGCTTCTTCTAATTGAGCTAGAGTCTTGAGATGGGCGACTGCATGTCAAGTCTTAGTTATCGAGTGCAAGCTCTAGAGGTAATGTTTGATGCCACATGTTTTACTTTGTTAGTTTAAATCCCACTTCTTCACCCTTGACCAGCACTTGATGCAATGGGAGTCGAGTGGACTATTCAATATCATGAGAAATTTGGTCATTTTGACTAATGCCCTCAAGAAATGGTTCATGCTCAATGACTTGCTCTATATAAAGAATCCCAAAAATGATACACAACGACTGACTTTATATAGAGAATTATGAAAATGATGCTTCATATGTTGGACCATGGAAGCCCTTAAATTTCTTAAAATAAGGATTCAAGGGAACTCTAAATTTTTTCTAATGCATAATACTTGCTAAGGTTTTGCAAATGGGACACCAGTTAAGTGGGCTTCATTGTTGGAAAAACTCCATAGTTTAGTGCACTTGAGGAAGAGGAGGATTAGGATGGGTGATGTCTCGAAGTACTAGCAACTAGGTGCATGCTACAAGGTGATGATTGATGTCATACAATTCAATTTGCTAGTTTCAATACTATTTCTTCCCTATTGTGAGCATCAATCAATGTGATGAGTGCTAAGTGGACTTTTCACCATCACGAGAAATTTGGTCATTATGACCAATGTTCATAAGACATGGGCCATGTTTAATGAATTACTTGATGTAGATAATCCCGCAAATGATATCTCATATGTAGATAATCCCACAAATGACATCTCATATGTAGATAATCCCTAAATGAATAATTCACAAGGCATAATACTTGTTAAGGTTGTGCAAATGTGGGGTAGCACGTTAAGTGGCCTTGCAAATTGGAAAAGCTCCAGAATTAGTCATGATTGAGTCGAAGGAGTTTTGGGATGGGTAACTTTTGAGAAACTCTGGGACACTGGGTGCAAGCTTGGGAAGTGGTGATTGATGCCATGTGATTCACTTTGCTAGTTTTGGTCCCACTTCTTCACCACTGTGGGCATTACTCAATGCATGAGTGCTAAGTGGGCTATTCAATATCATGAGAAATTTGGTCATTTTGACTAATGCTCATGGCACGTAGATCATGAATAATAATTTCAAAAATGATATTTCATATTATTAACTATGAAATCGCGGTTGCTGCACAAAGTAGCATGCCTTGTCAATATGCAAGAGCTGGAGGGCACAAAGTAGCATGCCTTGTCAATATGCAAGAGTTGGAGGGCACAACGACTTGCTGTCACCACAAAAGTCCCCTACTCTTCTCGGATTTTCACCGATGGGAGGTGTCTCAGTATCACTCAATTGTGACATATGTCCCTATAGTAGGTTCAAAGCGAGGCAAGGTAGCTCATTCAATGGAAAGTGTTATGAATATAATTTATATAAAAATATAATAAATATAAACAAATGTAAAAAAATAATCATAATGATTATTTAAATATTTATTAGTTAAATTTGAAGGCATGTCTAAAAGACATGGCCATTCGTGAAAGGGCACTTGCCCTGGTATATAAGCGAGCCCTCATTGTAACGTTCATTACCTTTGTACATTTATCTTATTAATAGAATATTATTTACAATACCTTTGTGTATTTACATTTAAGAACACAATAATCTACAATTTTGTTGCTTCAGTGGTATCAGATCCATTCAAGCCCTTGGACGTTATCCGCTGCACAGTCTACCATTAAGTTTAAGTCTTGAAATCATGGAATTAAGCGAATCTCATAAATCTACAATTGAGCTGTTAAGTGAAATTCAAAAATCATTACGACAAATAAAAGAATCATTTACAGAATCATTAAAGGCTTTCGAAACACCAGATTCAACAACACCTATAATGGAAGTTGACATTGACATGAAAGAGACTAACAATAAAGAATGCTCTAACTAGGAAAAATGATGTGCAATATAGAAGAAAAGTGACTTTGACAATGATTCAATTGCAAAATTGTTCGATGATGATTTTGAAGGTATAAAAATTGCAGTGGACTTGAGTGTTGACGATAAGACTGAGCGTGATAAAGTAGAAGAAGTAAAAGAAGATGTTATTTTTGAAAAAGATAATTATGAAGATAGTATTCTTGGAGAGGAATATGTGGATGTAGATAGTTCCAATGAAAGAAATGAATCCACAAGTGATGAAGAAGGGGAGAAAATCAAAATTGTTGAGGACAATGTGAATGCACAAAATAACAAAAAAAATGAATCTATACACACTACTCATGAAGAATCACTACATTTTTGCAGAGGATACACATGGATATGTTGGAACTGATTCTTGCAGCTCCTTGCAATGAGGTTGCCCTACAATGCATAAGGGAAAAAATGGATGTTATTGACTTAGAAGATGAAACCATCGATATTGAAATCCTCAATCATGTGGTTGTTACAAATGAACACTTCCAGGGCGCGTTGGGCACCGATAACCCATTTGCCTTGCGTGAAACTATTGTTGAGTGCCCAATGTTTCTTGGGAGGAGGTTGCTGAACTAAAAGCAACTCATTTTGAGGAGTTAATGAAATATGCTTAAGGAGTGTCAATGATGCTGATATCCGAAAATATCAAGCATTTGCATAGTCACTGCAAGAGTCTCGAGGTTTTGGTGTCGAATTTCGATTTGTAGAAATTCCAGGTGGTACAACGACAATTGGTTCTTCAGAACAATTAACTGAAGCATTACAACCACCCATTTCATAATCTGAGAAGGAAATTTCAACCGAACAAATGATTCCTAGTCCAACTTTGCTTGCCATAAGCATTGCCGCAAGCATTTGGAAGGATCATATAAATAATAATGGGCAATTGTTATAGTATGCAGACGAGGGTTTTGATTTTCTAGTCCCTTTGCCTCAGATTCATTCAAGAACAATCAGCTGACACAAAACAAATGTACAACCACGATTGTATGAATCCGTACGATTTTAATGGGGCATAACAAGTAAGGAAATCAATTTAACAAAGTTACCTTTATAAAGTAATTAGAAGGTAACTTTATAAAATTATAAAGTTACCTTATAACGTGTTTTTATAAAGTTACTTTTTAAAAATAAATAAATAAATAATTAATAAAATAAATAAAATAAAATAATATTAAAGAATAGTAATAAATTAAACTATTTAAAAAAATCAAAGGGAAAAGGGATAAACCCTAATAGTATTATTGACGAATTATACAATGCTGAGTTGACAAATGCAAGGTGAAGAAAATTGTCAACAATAAAGCTTTGAGGACAAAGCTTTTTGAAGAGGGGCAATGTTATGAATATAATTTATATAAAAATAAAATACATATAAACAAATAAAAAAAAAATAATCATAATGGATATCATTTTTGGGATTCAACTGCGTTAATTTAGTCATTCATCTATGACCATTTCCATGAGAGGTAGTCGTAACTGACTAATTTCTCATGAGTTTTGAATAGTCCACTTAGCACTCATTGCATCAGGTGATGCTCTGCGGAAACCCCTCATACTGAATAATCATAATGATTAATTAAATAATTAAATGGAAAGGCATGTCTAAAATACATGGCCATTCATGAAAGGGCACCCTGCCTAGGTATATAAGCAGGCCCTCATTGTAACATTCATCACCTTTGTACATTTATCTTATTATTAAAATATTATTTACAATGCCGTTGTGTATTTACATTTAAGAACACATTATGCTACAATTTTGAAATTTGACACGGTATATATTTGCACCCAAGGTTAAGCTAGGAAAGAGAAAAGGCAATAAATGATTTACTTCAACAAGTACAAAAGCACATGCCTTCAAAGAATCCCCATATTGAAGAATTAGCTTCTAGGGTTCCCTCTTGGTGTGACGACTAGGGCATCAAATATATGGAGAATCCACCGTGGGAATTCCACCAAAACTTGCGATTTCTAGAGGAGACACTAAGGAAGAATCTTATGCAAACAGAATTCAAATTGCCTCCTTCCAAAGGATTTCGCACCAAGCCTTAAAGAGGCATTCTTATCCTTAAAGAGACGAGGAATAAAGGTGAAAATAATGATAATTTCTAGTTGTAAGTGATCACCAAGGATTCAAGACTAGTTCCTGGCCATTGGGTCGTTAGGAGTCACGAAAAACTTTAATGTAGACAATTCGCTCTTTTAAGGAGACCTAAATGGAGCAACTTCTTTGGCCCTAATAAAAGCAACTTCACCACACCATTAGATATTTATACTTCGATGACACTTGTTAATGGAGTTTCAAGGAATGAAATGCACCACATTCATTCATTTACAATCAATGAGTAACACATGCAAAATTTCCCAATAGTTACAATTTTTAGACAATATTTCATCAATTAGGGCACATTAATAACCATGAGACAATATTCCATGCATTAGACATTAATAAAATCAGAGAAGCGAGACCACACAACTAAAATCAGGGTTTCCTATGTAGTGCCACTCCTAAAGCTAATAGTCAATAAATCCCACAAGACTAGGATGTAGGATTCACCCCCTGTTGAGGTAAGGAAACAAGAGTACAATCAAAGCCCTTCCTTCTTCCAAGTCACCCAATATTTCATGGCCAAGTGTGCCCAAGAAAAACAAGCATAAACACCCAATTACATAATGAAAAATCCTACCTTTGGGATTGTATGACCTACCTTCAAACATACGATCATGACAGATGAGTGAGGGTACATGATGGCTGGCCCAGATGGCGGAGAATAGTAGCACATCAAAGCTATCATGTGGGTGTTGGCTGTCGGTTGAAGACAAATCTAGGGGAAAAGTTGTCCTATGGGATCACCCACTGGTGGTGGGTACAAGCCCCACAATTGCTTGACATAGAGTTAAGGGAGCTCTAAATGAATAAGTTGTAAGGCACAATACTTGATAAGGTTTTGCAAATGGGATAGTAGGCGAAGTGGGTTTGCCCATTGTAAAAACTCCACAATTAAGCATGCTTGAGCTAGAGGAGATGGGTCACTTATCACCAAGCCTTGGTTAGTTGGTGTAAATTGTGGAGGTGACGATTGATGCCATGTGATTCCCACTTCTTTTCCCCTATGAGCATCACCCGATGCAAGGAGTGCTAAGTGGACTATTCAATATCATGAGAAATTTGGTCATTCTGACTAATGCTCTTGAGACATGGGTCACACTTAATGATTTACTCTATGCGGATAATCCCAACAATGTCATCTCATATGTTGGACTTATAAGCCCCCAAATTGCTTGAAATAGTCTTTAACAGTTAGTATCATGTTAAATGTTTAACCTGATGGTAGTGGGGAATATTATGCTTGATTGCTCATGTATCTATCAATGCCATCTTCATGAATGAGGTCACATCCATATTGGCATAGACATATTCAACTGTTGTAGGGTTTGGAGGAGAGAGTAATTCCTAATCTGGTATTTTATTTGACATCATCCTGTGCTTCCTACTTATGTGCTTAGTGTTGTATGGTTTCTTGAGAACGATATATGATTATATAAATGTGACCTTGACCCATTATTCTTAACTCTTTTCGCCATCTTTTCAATAATAGTGGGGTCAAGATAATGATTTCATGGAGGCTTCATTTCCTGACTGCTATTGTCTTTTTTTGCAATATTTTCCTCTATTGTAAGGGGGAAGCCATGCCCTTCTATTTTTGGTATATCTGTTGTTGTTCTTTTTCTCGCTAAGCATTTTGATTTATTTTTCACTTTTTCTTTGTCTCTAAGTGCAGTGTAGTTGTTTAGTATTGGTATTTTTGTCAGGAAAGGTTAGGGATAGATTCTTTCTTGCATTTGCTTTTGTTTTATTATAATTTTGATGAAAATTTATCTTGGAAAACCAAGGATTGCCTGTTTTTGAATTCGTAAATCCTATGAAAACTGTACCTGAATACAAACTGTATGAACAGTATTCCTAAAGTCAATCTGGAGCTTTAGTATCCCATGTAGTTTCATGTCCATTAGTGATCTAGGTCATGAACTTTACAATTCTGTGCTTAGAGAAGAAATCAAAAACTCCGTTTTTAAAGAAGTCACATCCAGATGCATATACTTGTTCTAGTATCAATGTTTACTGTTTGATGCATAACCATTCAATGACTATTTGTTTACATCACTTCCCAAATTGTCTGTTAGTGATTTGGTCTGTTTCTAGAAGTGAAATCATAACTAATTTAAATGTCATGACATGTTGTATATATTTGTTCTGGTGTCTTTACACTCTGAAACAGGGAACGTTTATTAATAAATGTATCTATACATCATTTCATGGATTTTTGAAAATCCAGGATCCAGATATGGCAAGGATACAAGAAGTACAAAAATATATAATAATATTTTTTAAATTTTAGAAAATATATTTGATATTCAAAATCAAACCATTCATGAATTACAACATTAGATCTAAAATTATTAGATAATTTGTGAATCTGAACATTGATATGATGCATCTTGCCTCATACAAAAATGATAGTAGTAAATACAAAATGAGTGGTTCATCAATGATCACTTTATTAATATGATAATATAAAGTAGGTCTGTCTACAAATCCTGAAATGGGTCTACATCATCATCATTTGCATATTGCAATTCTACATCACGAATAGATGTTCGTGTGCCAAGAATGTCAAAAGTCGCCGCAAAAGTAGGAATTGGTTGTGTAGCATCCTCAAGTAGATTAACGTGAGTCATAGCATTTAATGTGATAGAAGGTGAAGGTTCGAATGAAAATATACAAGATCCTCAACTTTCGTTGCTCCCAGTCTGTTTTTCTTCACCGAATGGATAGAGCCATATGTACTCCAGTTCCTCTTAGCTGATGAGGAACTGGAAACCTGCGATAACAACCTTGTGGCTAGAGTTGAGAGATAAGTGCTGTTCCCACCATGGAAGCCTCACCAAGTAATAAGATTCATATGCCCCTGATCATCCATGGCTAGTGGATCTGAAAATATCGTAGTTGATTGTACAAATGCTCCAAATTCTTCACGTACTTCCTTTGCAATTCCCACTTCCTTATTTATTTCCTCAAAGCTGTTTTTTATCCCTATACCACTTCAAAATCTTTGTTTGGAGTTGCTCTACTAGGTAAAGACAATATTTTATAATTATAATATTTGGGGCTGCAGTGCATATGCCAAAAGGTGTAATGGCGTGGTCATTTTGTTCCACTTTTTTGTAACTATGGCTTTCACTTCATTGTAAAATACTTCAAACGGGTCATGTTCACTTGCCTTGATAATTTCCCGTATCCAACATACTATCTTTGTTTTCATAGAGTTCTCCCAAGCAAGGCATATCTGTGTCAAACACCTTGATCATGGTTAGGATTGGTTCTGTGAACTGCAAAGGGTATTGGACCTTGTCCCACCATGCATCATCAAGAATGATAGACTTTATTCTTTGTCCCCTATCAAAAGGTTGAAGTCCTGCATGATTCCCAAAGAGGGTCAATGACCATTGTCTATAATGCTTGTCTGACTTCCACAAGCCTCTTTATGACTAAAGTGTGGGAAGCAAAACGAGTTTTGGCAACCTACATAAACATATTGAGAAATCAAATCTCAAATTGGACATAAAATAAATTGAACATTAAAATTGAGAACTCATAATGCATAACACTGATTAAAATTTGAGTACCTTTAGTAGCTCCAACTTTGCAAAACTCTGATATATGGCTTGGGACATTGGTGATAAACATTTGGGTCTCCTTTGATGCTTCATATATTTCATTGATCCACTCAATCTCACCAATATTAACAAGCATAAGGTTCAATGAATGCACTGCACATAGAGTCTATAAGATTGTGATCGTATTGACCCTCCACAATTAGGCAGTTGCTCTACAAACATTTGCATTGTCTGTGATAACTTGGACAATGTTTTATGGCTCCACACTTTCTATTGCATCAATAAGAATTGTAGAGATGAACGTTGCATATTTTTGCACTCCACTACAATCAATGGCCTTCAAAAACATTGCTCTTTGGGAACAAATTGCGATAACATTAATTGAAGGGAGATTTCTTTGGTCTCTCCATCCATAAAAAATGATGGACACCCTTGTTTCTGCCCATGTATCACATATTGATTTTATTTGTCTATACACAAATTGGCTTTTTGTTGTTAACAAAGTGGTGCATACCTTTTCATACCCAAGGCTCTTGTATCCTTTTGGTGCTTCATTAACTGCCTCAATCATTTGTTGCCAATAAGGAGAGTGCACCAAATTGAATGCTAGCCCATTTGCATAGATGCAACAAGCAACATGCTCATTTGCAACCTCTTTTCCCTGTTTATTGAAAGCTGCTTCAAGAGGTCCTAGAGTAAGTCTTTTATTAATTGTAGTAGCTGGTGTTGATGGAAATGGAGACTTGGTTGTAGAGGCTTGCACATGGAGTTTTCCCTTGGTGAATCTCCTATCAGCAATATCTTGCAAAGATGCTTTAAACTTAAGTTTTGCAAGACTCAAACCTGTCCCAAGTTGGCCATTTGGACCAGTGCATACCAACACATCTGTTTTAACTTTTAGTTTGCCTAGTGAGAAGGGCCTTCACCCTAATGTCTGAGCCAGTTTGAATGCTATTGCATTCACTAATTCTCCAGTTGTACACACCACCCCCGGAGTTTTTGCCAAGAATTTCCACATACTGCCTTCCATAAAGGAGATCTTGGATCTTTATTAACATTTGTCTTGTCACTCGCTTCTTGCTGTGATGGTTCCTTGTTGATCACACCTACATTTAATCAAATATAAATTAATAAAATTATCATTGTCAAAACGAAATTTTAAATTCTAATTTTGTGTGGGGGGCAAAATAAAATTAAAAAAAAAATTCTAAAATTCTAAACTGTTAGTTTATAATAAATAATATATATATATATATATATATATATATATATATGTTTATTACACACACACACACAAAACCTAAAGTTAAATTTTTAATAAATTAAACTAACTACTAATCTGCACCACGACTGCTTAACGAGTTGGACTGCAACCAAGACTCTGCTAGACGAATTGGAGCATGACCATGACCATGGCTCTGCTCGACGAATTGGACTACAACTAGGCGAGCTGCACCACGACCGCGATTGAACCGCGACCAGGGAAACTACACCACAACCACGATTGAACCACGACCAGGCAAGCTTCACCACTTTGACTGTGCACACCACAACCTTGATTAGCGCAGTCGACGGATCAGACCGAGACCTCGACCCCTTACCAATGCTGAGCAATTTCACTTTGATTGACCATTGGCTCCCACGCTAAAACAGTTGCATTGTCGCCCTTCTGCTGAGCACCTGCAAGTGGCATTGTCTATTTCTTGAGCCTTTGCCCTCTTGCACAACTTACATAATAGCTTGAAGTTTTATAACTGGCAAAATGAAGCCATGTTAACAATTTAATTAATGTTAACTGGGAGTAGAATGGTTAAGTGAGTCGACTCAACTATTAACTGAGGATCTGTGAGCATTACAGGGTTTGCTGGCCTGATCTGCCTCCAAAACCCACTGGGTCTGCCGCCGAATAGAATGAAATGCTCACAGCTGTTGCCTTAACAAATCGTACGCAGGTCCAGGCACATACGTATCAATGTTATCAGAACCGAACCGGTTCTGCAAAACCGGCCTGTCCGACCGGTTTGGAGGCAAAACCAGTCTGAACCGGCCCTCCAAACCGGAAAGGACTGGTTTGGTACCGAATCGACCGGTTTCCGTACAGAACCGGCCGGTTCGATACCAAACTGGTCCGGTGACCGGTTCAACTGGTTCAGCATGGGCCCAGCCGCACGGCCAAGGCAGGAAAAAATTCGATTATTTTTAATTTTTTTTTAAACTTTTATTTTTATTTTTAATTATTTTAATATTTTTTAACTAGCCTACCCCCCTTCCCATAATTTTAGTAGATGAACAGTATATTTATCTATCTAATTTCTTATCAAGGAAAATCTTTATTTTCTAGAATAGATGCATTTACTTTGCCAGTAAAGAATTTCTAATTGCATTTCAGCAATCACTGTGCAGACATGGGCCCTGTATTTGACTTTGCAGAAAAGGAAATCCACAGTTTCCAGGGCAACGCATTCAAAATAATTGACTTTTTTTATACTAAGATCTATGATGGATTTGAAAAATATGCATTCACAGGTGTCATACAGATTTTTAAACTGAACAGAATTTAACTGAAATAGAGATACTAGTATCCATGAGGTAAATTTTGCCTCCTGGATGAGAAAGATGCAGAGACAACAATTATAATTAAAAGGGAATGGTATAGAACGGTTAACCTGCAATGAAGGTTTAGAGGGATGATTCCGATGATGATTCCGATGATGATTGATGATTTGATCATATGTAGCTTGTAGTATTGTAGGTTATAGTATAATACTATGATCTAGCATGTTATTTTGGACTATAAAGGCCTTTTAGAGCCTGCTTCTTGATGTTTGTTACATTTTTGGTTCAGCGATGTTTTGCACTAAGTGCTATTTTGGCTATCTGCACTTATATATATGAAAACTTTTGCATATTTGTGTTTAAATGGTTTGGATTAATATGGATGTACATGAATATATCTGGTTTTTCTTTAAAATATGAATATTTTATGTGTTTTTGGTAAAACGGTTCTTTTTTTTTCTGGTTTTTTTCCGGTTCCGACCGGTTCCCGGTCCACAAGGTTTTCCTGTTCGATAACCGGTTCGGTTCCGATAACATTGATACGTATCCGTATCTGTTCCGGATTTGGGGATCTACGGTTCCATCTCTTGCCCCCTGTGGATCTGGTAACGTAGGAAGCAGATAACAAAATACTGAGGGTTGAATAAATTGTAGACTTTTGCATGGATGTGAGTTTTAGACTTGGGTATAGGCAGAAAGTGCCTAGCTGAGGTTGGGGTTTGTAACCTGAGAATGAAACAAAACATGCAGCAATGGGATATTCAACCCTTTGATATGTGTCTGAATGCGAAGCTAGTTTTAAATAAACACGTATTTCTTATAAGAGTTTAGAAAACTGCATAGTGGCACTGGTTTTTTTGCATATGTTTGTGGTTAGCATTACAAAGTTTTATTTCACAGAAGAGTAGTTTTTCAGCTTGATAACCATGCATTTAGGTGCACTAAATCCATGCTGCCCTCTTTACACTCCAACAGAATTGGGGGAAGTGCATGGGATTTCATGTGGATTTATTTCGAAGTAAAAAGAGCAGTAGTTTGTCTTGTAAATATGCAGCTCTCAAGAAAAATAGCAGTAGTTTGTCTTGTAAATATGCAGCACTCAATAGAAAGAGTATTATTTCGAAGTAAAAAGAGCAGTAGTTTGTCTTGTAAATATGCAGCTCTCAAGAAAAAGAGCAGTAGTTTGTCTTGTAAATATGCAGCACTCAATAGAAAGAGTAGTAGTTTGTCTTGTAAATATGCAGCTCTCAATATCAGACGTACAAATATAAAGCTGTTTGCATTTGTCACTCATTACTCTTTAATCATTAACTTTTCGTGCTATCTACTACATAACTATCTAAACCCATTTAGACTTTATAGCTGATTTTGAGTCACTTATTATTAGTAATGTTGGGCAAATGACCAGGCAAGCTTGAATTTTATTATGATTTTAAGTTTAGCCTTTTTACATGTCAATTTAAGATTTGAATGATAAATATATATGTGGCTTTCTGATGCATCCAGCCATATTATGCCTGTAGGTACTACCTTCCCATGTACAGTTATTTACTATTTTGTTTTATGTCGATTTAGTTATTTGTCCTTGTACTGTCTTATAATCTTTTTTCACTTTAACTTGAAGTTGGGCATTGTTATGACATAAATTTGTATGGTTGTTTTCCAGGCTTGTAAATTAAAATTAGGAGATTTAAAAGGTGCCTTATTGGACACAGAGTTTGCAATGCGTGATGGGGAAGATAATGTAAAAGCATTATTCCGTCAGGGTCAGGTAAGTTGTTGATTGATCAGGGCAGTTGTTTCTCTTTAGATTTATTATATCAGTTGATTTCTTCAAGGGATAAACATGAATAAATTCTGGTAGAGAATATTAAGATACTTATATAAATGAAATGGTTGGTAATATTGTGCTGCATATGGGTAGATTGAATTTATCACTGGAAACCAATGAAAGCATTAGGCCGTATTTTATTGATCCGTGAGTGCTCTGTAATTGACATACTGCTGATTGTTAATTTTAAAAGTTTCTGACTAAGTGTTGTAAAACTGCCGAGACTTGAAAAATTCATGAGAAAATTAAATAACAAACAAGGTTATTAAAGCAAAATGTTCAATGTGATTGCCCTGTCTGAGGTTTCAATAACACTTCCTCCTGATACCTTATTGGCTACTTCTCTTATCAAAACATCTTTTGGAAATGTTCCATGTGTCTTGTGTTCTTTTGAGTTTCAAGTCGTACCTCTTATTTGCTCTAGGTTAAGCATCTCTACGGGTTTGCCTGGAAATTCATTATTGGTTTTCTCTGGCTTCAAAGTTCAAACATGTTTCTTGTCAGAGGATCCCCGTGATGCATATTATAAGAGATTTATTTGCTTGGCATTTTGTGTTTATGTTTTATTGTTATTGGCTTGTGCTAAGTGCTTGCTAATGGGATATTCATAGAACCTTTTTAACATCTTAGCATAAGATTCCCATTTAACAATTTTGGAAAGCTGCGAGTACATGGTTCTCATTTTACAATTTTGGGATGCAGATTATATGATTTTTTTATTTTTTTTTAAATTGCACTAAAGAGAATTTGTGCAGTTAACATTTCAATATTAAATTGTTATCACTGTACATGGTTCTCATTTACAATTTTGGGATGCAGATTGTATGATTTTTAAAAAAAAAATTGCACTAAGGAAAATTTGTGCAGTTAACATTTCAATATTAAATTGTTATCACTGTTCTACATAAGATTCTTTGTATGAGAGGTCTTCCAAAGTTACTGTACTAGCACAATTGTGTGTGTTTGCCACATTCACGCTTCTTGATATGCTATTGACAATAAACACCAAATGCCATGTAAATTGTTATTTGCCAAACGGGTTTAATTTTTTCAAGTTCCCACTCTTTTCTTTTGAGATTCTCCTATGTTATTGTAGCTAACTTGGGAATAGTTTGAGTCCAAGGCGACACCCAAGTCTCACTATACCAAGTGAGGAAACTGATTCAAGTCAACTGGACATTGAGTGCAACCTTGTTCGAAGTCATACACGAGTTTGACTTGCCAGTATGAATCAAAGTTGCTGTTCAAACAAAAGTTAGATTGACTTGGCGATTCTAACTTGTGTCACACTGTCTGTTTAGAAAAGACAGGATAAAGGCCCATACTTGGTTGATTTTCTGACCTGATTTCACAGTAGCAGATATGAACTGTGCAGAATCAATTATATTACTTGAAAACAAGGTATATTATTATTAACTTTTTGAATTGGTGCATATCAGTCATATCAAACGTGGCCAACTTATAATTGAGGGCTCTATGTGTCCCGGGGCTTGAACCTAGGTCACTTACATAGTGATGGTCCATACCAGAGCCCCATTGACATGAAGTGGGTTATTATTTAAAATTTTGTCTTAAATGTACATTGTATTTTTTTTGTTACAACCAGATTTAGAATTTTGTAATTATATGAAAGTCTGCCTGGATCACAGCAAATACATCAGGTAGTACATAGCTATATCTTCAAAAAATATTTCTGAGCCCTCTTATCCAACAAAACTACAAATTTTTCCAGAGGGACTCCAAACTAGACAACAAAAAACAGGGTTTTGTAGGTTATACCTTACAAAACTGACTGACCAAAAATATGTTTTTTACACTTCATACTATAACTGATTAATAATGCGATACTTCATAACTGTGCAATACCAATACATTTAGCTCCAAGGAATAGGAGAGGGCCTGATTTGGTCATTGATTTTTAAATCTCCCAATCTTAATTTACACCCATCATTAGCACATAACTCTGCATCTTTATTGAGATTACGGAGAACATGGAAATATGCTAATGAAGAGAACCCTTCTGCTGTTTTCCTAGTTCTTTTCATAAAACTTCCTAATGTTTTGTCGCTTGTAGATTTGCCTTGAAATCCTGCAACTGCTTGAATGAACAAATCTGAAACAAATTTGTTGCACCAAGACACAAGATTTCTCTACAATGGATAAGCAGCAGAAATAAAAGATACACAGAGATAAAGAAACACAGTCACACAATCCAACACAATTTTTCTAGTGAATCCAACTGGGAATAATCTCTGCTAGCTGTAGAAGTTTATTGACAGAATTGAGCAATATAGAAATGTTACAAGGCAATCTGTTTCCCTAGAGAACAAGCTTGTTCTCACTGCTAATACTTAGCTGAATCCTGCTTGCAAGACACCCTGACACAGCTCCTAAATTCCTGCACTGTCTGGCTCCTACTTCCTAGAGCTGGACATCCCCTATTATTTAGGAATTAATTCTTAAATTTTAGTGCACTTTCTGCAAGGAAATTCTCTGTCAAGGATCTGCCTATAGGCTTCTCCTATGTATGCTCTTCTCACCACCAACTCTCACACAAAACTCATGCTCAACAATAATGTACAATGATGTGCCATTGTCGAATTTATAAGCTTTTCGATAATGCTAAATCTGCCAAGCGTAAATTTGGAATATGAGTTGAGTTAGACTTGCTAACTGAGTCGAACTAACTCTTCAAATCGTCCTGCCCCAAATAGAACTTGAAGTTCTCTCACTCGTCTCTTTCCAAATATATCTCGTACTTGGAGACAAACAAAATTGAGCCTCAAACTCCTGCGCATGAGTTAATTGCTTCATAACTCATCCTAATTTCTAGGAACTTGTGCATGCTAAAGGAAGACTTGAGCGAGGTCTATCTTGACTAAGGCACAAGTCAAGAAGACCTTTCTCGCTACTATTTTCAACACTCCCTCTTAGCGAGGAAGGGATTTTGTACAACTTCCAACTTGTCTGAAATGAACAAAATTGCTTCTTGCCAATGCCTTGGTCCATATATCTGCTGTCTTCTCCTTTGCTGAAATGTATGTTTGCTTCACAATTCCCATTTTGCACACAATCTCTGAGATGATGATACCTGATCTCGATATGCTTTGAGTGATCATGAAACACTGGGTTCTTAGAGAGCTTGATTGAACTTTGATTATCATAGTGTACCACAGTATGCCCTATCCTTTATTTGAAAAGTCCCACAAGCAACTTCCTAATCCAAATAGCCTTGCATGCTTCCAAACTGGAAGCCATGTATTCGACCTTTGCTAAATTGAGTGCCACTGATCTCTGCTTCCTGCTGTACCAGGAAACAATTGCTGACCCAATGATGAAGACGCCACCTGAAGTCCTCTTTTGATTATGGAGCACCTTGCCCAATCTGCATCTGTGAAGCCCTCATAACTCACTCCAATAACGTGTCTGTACCACAATCCATAATCTGTTGTGCCTCTGAGATACCTCAAAACATGCTTCACAACAACCTAGTGAAATCTCGTCGGTCTCATCTTGAATTGACTTAGGTGGTTGAATGCCAAACAAATATCAGGTCGTGTGTTGGCGAAGTACATCAAAGACTTGATGAGTTGCTTGTATACTGTAGCATCCATTTTGTGACTAGAGGCATGGCCATGGACATGCAATCCTGCATATGAAATATCCGAAGAATCTCTTTAGTGTACTTCGTCTCTTCCATGAAGATCTCACCATCACCTTGCCAAACCTCCACGCTAAGGAGATAGTGCATAAGCCCCATATCCTTCATCTCAAACTCCCTTGCAAGTTCCTCCTTGCAATCTTAATCAAGCTGTTTGCTCTAGTCAATATAAGGTCGTCAACATAGAGCACTAGAATGAGCGGAAGCCCTCCAACCATGATGTAGCATAGGTTGTCATCCGCCTCACTCTTAGTGAAGCCTAGTCCTAGAAGGTAGCTGTCAATACGAGTGTACCATGTTCTCGCAGCCTGCTTGAGCCCACAAAGAGCTCTCTTCAACTTGCACACATGTGTGTCTCTGCTTAACTGTTCAAACCCCTCTGGCAACTCCATATAAATCTCCTCCTCAACCACTTCGCTGAGGAATGCTGTCTTCACGTCCATCTGGTGGATCTTCCACCTCATTTGTGTTGCAAGTGCCAGATAACCCTAATGGATGAATACTGTGCTACTGGGGCAAAGGTCTCATCATAGTCTATGCCCTCAATATGTGAGAATCCCTTGGCCACAAACCCTAGCCTTGTTCTTCTCCAGACTCCCATTTGCTCCATGCTTCACCTTGTACACCCATTGTGAGTCAACTACTAATTTTCCCTTAAGTCGTGGCATAATCTCCTAGACATTGTTCTTCTTGAAATTCATCTCCATAGGTGTAGGCAAGTGCCAGATAACCCTTATGGATGAATACTGTGCTACTGGGGCAAAGGTTTCATCATAGTCTATGCCCTCAATCTATGAGAATCCCATGGCCACAAACCCTAGCCTTGTTCTTCTCTAGACTCCCATTTGCTCCCTGCTTCACCTTGTACACCCATTATGAGTCAATTACTAATTTTCCCTTAAGTCATGGCATAATCTCCTAGACATCGTTCTTCTTGAAATTCATCTCCATAGGTGTAAGCAAGGTCTTGCACTCAGCCATGCCAAATCTCTCTAAGAGTTTCACAACATATTTTCCTTGTGAAAGGAAAAACTCGCCCGACTTTTTCCATACTTCTAATCACAAGAAATAGTGCATCAAACCAAGGTCTTTCATCTCAAATTCGGAAGCTAACTTCCTCTGCCTCTTATAGTCTAGAATGAGACAGTTTGAACCTGTCATGAATAAGTCATCAACATATAATACCAAAATGAGAGGCATACCTTGGATCGTTTTGAAGTACAAGTTTGGTTCAACATTGCTCCTTGTGAATCCCAACTTTATCAAGTGACTGTCGATACGAGCATTCTAAGCACGGGGGGCTTGCTTTAGTGCATAGAGAGCTTTCTTTAATCGGCATAGATGGGTCTTCCTATCATAAACTTCAAATCCTGGTGGTTTTTCAACGTACAGTTTTTCTTGTAGCAAACCATGTAAGAAGGTAGTCTTCACATCCATTTGTTGGAGAGTCCATCCCTGACTTGCTGCAAGGATGACAATCGAATGGATGGTTGTGTATTGGGCCACAAGAGAAAATATATCATCGTAATCTTCTCCCTCTTTTTGAGTGAAACCACGGGCTACAAACCTTGCCTTGTATTTTTTGATGCTTCCATCAGCCTCATGCTTGATCTTATAGAGCCATTTGGAGGTTATCACAGATCTTCCCTTCGATCTCGACACAATATCCCATACATCATTTTTCATAATAGATTCTTTGGCCATTCCATCCTTCCATACTTGTTCCTTCATGACTTCTTCAAAGGTACTAGGTTCGACTTGAATCATCTTGCTCATGGCCACACCATAGGCTTGGTACCTGCATGGCTTCTTTCTTTCCCTGAAAGTTCCCCGAGTAGCAACATGTTTCTCAACATCTTGTAATGTGTCTTTGAGCCAAAGTGGCCTTTTCCTTGTAGGGGGATCACATGGAGGAGGATTCAAAGGGTCCATAGCCTCCATGAGATCATCAATGATCTCCTTCTTCGATTTAAACAGAGAAGGACCTAAAATACCCATATTGTAATGTGTCCTTGAGCCAAAGCGGCCTTTTCCTTGTGGTGGGATCGCATGGAGGAGGATCCAAAGGGTCCATAGGCTCCATGGGATCATCGGCGATCTCCTTCTCCGATTCAAACACAGAAGGACCTAAAATATCCATCTCATCATTCTTGTCGTTAGGAGTAGGTGGAGGGAGGTCCCTTGCTTTTTTAAGGGCAACATCTTCATCGAATGTTACATCTCTGCTAGCTTCAACCTTCCTTTGACTAGAAATATATATTCTAAATGCTTTAAAATCTTCACTATATCCAACAAACATACCTTTCCTTCCCATATCTTCTAGCTTGGTTCTTTTGTTCTTTGGCACATGGAAGTATATGGTGCAGCCAAAAATCCGTAGATGACCAATATTTGGCTCGACTCCTGTGAATACTTCCTTGGGAGTCTTGTTGTCCAAAGCTTGATGAGACAACTTGTTTTGAACATATACTACTGTGTTTGTTGCTTCAACCCAGAGGAACTTTGGCAACTTTTGATCATGGAGCATTTGTTGGGTAGCTTCCACGATGGACCGGTTCTTTCTCTCGGCCACTCCATTTTGTTTGGTGGTGTAAGGCACAATGGTCTCCTTCTTAGTTCTTTTCGTCTTGCAAAAGTCTATGCATTCATTTGAGATGTATTCTTTGCCATTGTCGGACCTAAAGATATTTATTTTTTTCCCTGTATGATTTTCCACCAAAGCCTTGAATTCCTTGAATATTTTGAATGCCTCATCCTTGTGCTTCAAATGTAGATCCATGTCTTTCTTGAGAAATCATCGATGATAGAGATGTAATAAAGATGACCCCCCAGGTGAACGCACAGGCATTAGACCACATATATTAGAATGAATGCGATGAAGAATTTCTTTTGTCTTGTTTTCGCTAGAGGGGAATGGCCCCTTTATCTTCTTTCCACTTGCACACCCAGAGCATACTCCATCATGTTGAGCTTGAACATCAGAGATTCCAGAGACCAACTTCTTCAACGTTGAAAGTGCATCACAGTGAAGATGGGCCAACCTTCGGTGCCATAACTCGCTTTGAAGATTTGTATTATGGACCATAGCTAGAAGAGGTCTTCCAACGACTCTATAGAGTTCTTCAGACCTAGTTCCTAATGTGAAGGCATTCCTCATATAGTAATCAACATGACAAGTAAGTAATTTTCCTTTAATAAAAGCAACCCTCGTTTGTTTATCCTCCAAGGCAGATATCGAAACCAAATTTGTCTTCAATCCCGAGGGCCGACACATATAATACATCATGGAGCAAAACAAATTCCCCAGAGTTCAAATGAAATGTGATGGAACTAAAGCTCTTTATGGGATGAGTGGTATTATCACCAAGAATAATGTTCAAATTTGTCTCCCTGTACCAAATTAGATAGAACCTCCTTGTATCCAAAAAAGTGATGAGTAGCCCCACTATCAACCAACCAACTATCCTGAGAGCCTGGAGGAGATGAACTAGCTAATGCAAAAATAAGAATATATTCAGACTGATTAGTAATATTGCCTTCATACCAGGAGTTCCTTGACCGTTTAGGAGGACGATAGTTATCATCTCAAAAGTTCCTTGACCTTTTAGGAATTGAACTTCAAGAGAAAACCAAATAGGAATTGCTTAACTAGTTGAACCACATCTGTTGCCGTCTTTGCCAAAGGTACCTATTGCCATACTGAAAAGAGTAAGTTGTTTATGTATTTCCAACTGGTCTGCATGGCTAGGGACCATGTGCTCCAAGCAATCATACAATCCATCTTTGACTTCCCCAACCTGCAAATTTCCTAGCCAAGCTTTATAGTGATATACTTTGGGTTCAAAAATACCCAACAACATGTATAGGAAGATGGAGTTGATTATTCCATCTGTTATTAATGATCTCCCATATACGCCCATATTTAGCTAACTTATCCTTGTAAGCTGCCCGTATCTGCTCCTTTGCTTGATCCATAGCCTCATAAATGTAGCCTATGGCCAATTTTTCCTCTTCCACCATCTGTAGCACCTTAACAAGGGTCTCGATAATTTTCATAAGCTTTGCAGACCATGTCTATGAGCCCACCAAGATGAAGTCCAATCATCAGAAGAAAACATTTTCTGCAAGTTTTTGTTGAGAATTGAGACATTGCAATGTGAGGAAGTGAGTTTCAAATCTCGTAATTGCAGGCCTAACAAGCTCTTTGTCCCCATTGCTTTTCCTCGTTAGGCTCAATACCTATGAGTGGTTGTAGATGTATTTTTTAATGCACTTGGCATGCTCTATAGTGTTTTTTATTGTTAGGTCCCTATATTACTAGTATAGTCCCTTATTGTTGTTAATGTAACCCCCTTTATTGTTATTATTGTACACCCTTGTAACCCCCATATTGTTATTATTGTGCCCTTACATTATTATTGTTAGGTCGGCTAGGATTACATTGTGGCCCCATGGACTCCTATATATAGAAAGGAGGTTTTGTCATTTGTATCATCCAAGAATTGTTCATTCATGTAATGTATTGGAGGTTTCCCCCTCGAAGTGGCTTATTTATAAGGCATTGATATCTGTTTTCTTCTATTTTTGGAGCTGGTTACACAACATTTGGTATCAGAGCTTTGGATTCTAGGGTTTCGCTGCTCCAAACAGGTCATCGTGGAATTTTCGCTATAAGTATTTTTCTACGAAGTTTCAGAAGTTGAAATGTTTAAGGTGTGAATCAGAAATCCCGAGGAATATTGTCTAAAAATTTTAGAGCTTGGTTCGCAATATTTTCGGAGATACGATCTGTGTAAGGTACGACTTTTTGCAGGCTCTTGAATTTCACTTAAACAGGCCATCGCGACATTTTCACTATTACGTTTTTTCTACGAAGGTTTAGAAGCTAAAATTTTACTAGAAGCTGCTTGGCCAAGATGTGAACCTCGTCGCAAAATTTCGAGGCTTAGTTACTTAATATTTTGAAATACAGAGTACGTATTGGAAGTTAGGTCTTTTTCGGGCTCCCTAATTTCATCTTAAAAAGGTGATCGTGGGAAAATCTAAATAACTTTCTTCTCTACGCATTGGATTGGAATGCTGTAAAAAGTGGCCGCAAGTAAACAGACTATAGTTTTTTTTCTATCAATTTTAGAGCCAAAGGAGAAAATAGTGACACGTGGCAAGTCGTACAAGTTCGCTCTACTGAACCAGTCCATAATTGGGTCATTGTGGGAGACTGGACATAACTTTTCCTTGAAGAATCCAATTCAGGTCAGACCTGTGACATTTGAAAGAAGCTTCAGAGAGATACTATAAGGTTGAATTTCAGATATTTAGGATCTACAATTACATAGATAATTCAATTTCAATATCGAGCTCCTAAAAGCTAGTAAAAGGTGTGTATTTTTTTCCGAATTGCATAAGTCTTGTTTGAAGAATCGAGTTGAATTGATTCCAAGGGCATCTTGTAGAATAGATATCAATATTGGATTCTAAAATGGCCCCTAAAAAGAATTCAACACCCATTAAGCCTTCAGAAGGCTCTACTATGACTCATGAACATGAAGAATTGCAACATGATCTATCAAAATTTAGGCAGTCTAGCAAATTTCGCTCTAGCAAAATCTGCTCTGCTCTTGACATGGAAGTTTTGAAAGAGTGCGGCTTAGATGGGGCAAGTGAAGAAAAGGCGGTAGATCAAAGATAGATGGCATGGAAGTTGGCATGGAATCTAAGATGGATGACATGGAAGCTAAGATTGATGAAAAAATGGAAAACATGAAGAATGATCTAAAAGCAGACATGGAAGGTTTGACAAAGTTGATACAAGAAATGTTTCCTAATGGTGAAAATATAGTAGAGGAAACTCATGATGAGAACAAAATAAATGTTAATCTTGATTTCATAAACTCTAATTTTGGTGGGAGAACCAACATATTCCAAAATGGATATGAGGAAGTTTGATGGAAAGGATCCTATAACATGGATACTACAGATGGAGCAATATTTTGATTTCCATAATGTGCAAAACACACAAAAGGTATGCATTGCAACTTTACATTTAGAACAAAATACATTTGTATGGTATCGATGGCTTTGCTCCCATAAAAAAATTGTCACTTGGTCAATTTTTATGGAGAAAATGATAGCACATTATGAGGATACAAAGAGAAACACCTTCTTTAGCCAATTGATAAATCTCAAACAAAAGGGTTTAGTGGGGGAGCACATTGAGGACTTCCAAAAATTGAATATAAGGGTAACTGATATTCTAGAGGAACACAGGATTGATCTCTTCATAAGTACTTTAAAGGATAACATCCAACATGAAGTTCGTGTTTTGGAACCTGATTCATTGGAGAAGGCATTCAGGTTGGCAAGAAAAATTGAATGTAAAATTATGGCGACAAGGAAGCCTACCACTCACTTCTATAAAGAAGGAAGTGTTACTACGCCTAGATTTCCACAACCTACAAGGTTGACACCACAACAATTGGAAGAAAAAAAAGCAAAAGGGCTTTGCTACAGTTGTGATAGCAAATACACTAAAGGCCATAAGTGTGTTGAAAAGAAATTATTTTACATAGATTTTGAAGAAGAAGAAGAACATGAACAAGAAGAGGATATACACCAGGAACCAACCTTAGAAGAGGAAGAAATGAGTCCAACCATATTGTGTAATGCATTGGCAGGAATTACCACTCAAACTCTCAAGATAGAAGGATATATCTAGAAGAAAAAGGTAATAGTGTTGATTGATTCAGGTAGTACCCATAATTTTATTCATTGTGCCGAGAGGCGCTCTACAGCCCTGTATATAGGGATGTGTAGATGTAACGTGTGTAATGTAAACTTTTGATATGTCGGGCCCAATATATAGAGATGTGTAGATGTAATGTGTGTAATGTAAACTTTTGATATGTCGGGCTCAATATATAGAGATGTGTAGATGTAATGTGTGTAATGTAAACTTTTGATATGCCGGAGTGTATATAGATGTGTAGATGTCATGTGAGTAATGTAAACTTTTGATATATTTACCATTTTAATACCATGGGCTGAATACCATGGGCCAAATACCATATTTATAAAAGAGGTATGGTAAATAAATAATTATAAATAAACCATATATATGGTAAATAAATAAAAAGGCTTTTTATATTTACTCCATAATCCTATTTATATTTATGAACATCAAAAAGTGGTTTTAGTTAGGTGAATCCTGAGCTAAATACCATGGGCCAAATTATTATTAATACATGCCAAAAAAACATTATTAATCCTAATATTAATATTAATATTATTATTAATTCTAATATTCACATTATTATATTATAATATTAATATTATTAAATTTAATTAATGTAAACTTTTGATATGTCCGAGTGTATAGAAATGTACCGGTTTAATACCATGGGCTAAATACCATGGGCCAAATACCATATTTATAAAAGAGGTATGGTAAATAAATAGAATATAAATAAACCATAGGTATAGTAAATAAATAAAACGTCTTTTTATATTTACTCCATAATCCTATTTATATTTAGGAACACTCAAAAAGTGGTTTTATTTAGGTGAATACCATGGGCCAAATTAAAATACACTATATGCATTGCCTATCTCAGGTAACAATAAACATGTAAATGTAAATGTAAAAATAATGTTTAATATTTAACATTTAAAATTTAATCTAATTAATCTAATGTCGGCCTTAATGAAAAATCACTTCACACCCTATATATATAAATTTAACACAGTTGGCCAAATACCATATTTTTCTATTTCTCCTCTATTTTATATTGGAGGGAAAAGAGAGAGGGAGAGAGAAGAGAGATGGGGGAAGAGAGAGGGAGGTAGGAGAGGAAGGGAAAGAGAGGAAGGAAGAGAGAGGAGGAGAGAGGGAGGGATATAGAGATGGAGTTGGAGGGTGAGAGAGGGAGGGAAGAAGAAATACATAGAGAGAGCGAGAAGTGGAGATGGAGAGGGAGTGACAAGGGAGAAATAGAGAGAGTATGTGTATGTTTGGGGGTGATATAAAGAGAAATAAGGAGAGATGGAGGGAATGGGGGGAGAAGGAGAGAGGCAAGGATATAGTAACATAGTTGGAGGGTGAAGAGAGGGAGAGAGAGGGAGATAGAGAGAGAGATAGATGTGGAAGAGAAAGGGATAGAGGGGAAGGAAGAGAGAGAGAGCATGTGAGAGAGTGGAGAGGGAGGGAAAGAGATATGGAGTTGGAGGGGGGAGAGAGGGAAGATGATTTCTTGCACTTGATGCATTGATTTCAGTGTGGACGGTGATTTCTAATGTAAAGTTTGATAGATCAAGAGTAATGTAAACTTTTGATATGGTGATTTCTAATCTTATTTGATTGCTTGCACTAGATGCATTGATATCAGTGTAGATGTTGGTTTTTAATCTTGTTTTCTTACTTGCACTAGATGCATTTATTTCAGTGTAAATACAGATAATATCAAACTCTAGATCCAGAGTAATGTATTTACATAGGAGTGAGAAGTGGAGAGAGAGAGGGAGTGACAAGGGAGAAATAGAGGAGTATGTGTATGTTTGGGGGTGAGATAAAGAGAAAAATAAGGAGAGATGGAGGGAATGGGGGGAGAATGAGAGAGGGAGGGATATAGTAACATATTTGGAGGGTGAAGAGAGGGAGAGAGAGGGAGATATAGAGAGAGATAGATGTGGGAGAGAAAGGGATAGAGGGGAAGGAAGAGAGAGAGGATGTGAGAGAGTGGAGAGAGGGAGGGAAAGAGAGATGGAGTTGGAGGGGGGAGAGAGGGAAGATGATTTCTTGCACTCGATGCATTGATTTCAATGTGGATGGTGATTTCTAATCCTATTTTTCTTGCACTATATGCATTGATTTTAGTGTAGATGTTGAGAGAGAGAGTGTGTGTGTGTGTGTGTTAGGGGAGGAAAGAGGATTGGAAGGCAAAGAGAGAGAGAGAGAGAGAGAGAGAGAGAGAGAGAGAGAGGAAAAGATAGAAGAAGGTAGGAGAGGAAGGACAAGAGAGAGGAGATGAGAGAGAGGAAGAGAGTTACGGGGGAAGAGAGAAAATTGGAGGGCAAAGAAAGAGAGAGAGAGAGGGGGGGAGAGAGAGGAAGGACGAGAGAGAGGAGGAGAGAGGGAGGGAGATAAAAGGAGAGATGGAAGGATGGAGAGATGGAGTTAGAGGGGGAGAGAGGGAGGGAAGAAGGAATACATAGAGAGTGAGAAGTGGAGAGAGAGATGAATTGACAAGGGAGAGAAATGAATTTACAAGGGAGATATGGAGAGAGTGTGTATATGTTTTGGGGTGAGATAAAGAGATAAAGAAGGATATATGGAGAGGAGAGAGGTAGGGATATAGTAACATAGTTGGAGGGTGAAGAGAGTGGGAGATATATATGTGGGAAAGAAATGGAGAGAGAAGAAGGAAGAGGGAGGATGTGAGAGAGTGGAGAGATGGAGGGAAAGAGAGATGTAGTTCGAGGGGGGAGATAGGGAAGTAGACAGTGATTTATAATCCTATTTGATTGCTTGCACTAGATGCATAGATTTCAGTGTAGATGTTGATTTCAGTGTATAGGAGGAGAGATGGAGGGAAAGAGAGATGTAGTTTGAGGGGGGAGATAGGGAAGATGATTTCTTGCATTCGATGCATTGATTTCAGTGTGGATGGTGAATTATAATCCTATTTTTCTTGCACTATATGCATTGATTTTAGTGTAGATGTTGAGAGAGAGAGAGAGAGAGAGAGAGAGAGAGAGAGTTGGAGGGTGAAGAGAGATGGAGATATATATGTGGGAAAGAAATGGAGAGAGAGGAGGGAAGAGGAAGGATTTGAGAGAGTGGAGAGATGGAGGGAAAGAGAGATGTAGTTCGAGGGGGGAGATAGGGAAGTAGATGGTGATTTATAATCCTATTTGATTGCTTGCACTAGATGCAGTGATATCAGTGTAGATGTTGGTTTCTAATATTATTTTATTACTTGCACTAGATCCATTGATTTTCAATAAAGATGTTGATTTCTAATCTTATTTGATTACCTGCATTAGATGCATTGATCTCAGTGTAGATGTTGTTTTGTAATCTTATTTGATTGTTTGCATTAGGTGCATTGATTTCAGTGTTGACGTTGATTTCTAATTTGATGTAATTGAATGTACATTGATGGTACATTAATTTTAAAGTGACTAGATTAAGATTGTGCATTGATTTTAGTGTAAGCACACAAAATTATTAACAATGTACATTAATATGATGATTTCTAATCCTATTTGATTGCTTACACTAGATGCATTGATATCAGTGTAGATGTTGGTTTCTAATCTTATTTTCTTACTTGCACTAGATGCATTTATTTCAGTGTAAATAAAGATAATATCAAACTCTGGATCCAGAGTAATGTGTTTACATAGGGAGCAAGAAGTGGAGAGAGACAGAGTGGCAAGGGAGAAATAGAGGAGTATGTGTATGTTTGGGGGTGAGATAAAGAGAAAAATAAGGAGAGATGGAGGGAATGGGGGGAGAATGAGAGAGGGAGGGATATAGTATCATAGTTGGAGGGTGAAGAGAGGGAGAGAGAGGGAGATATAGAGAGAGATAGATGTGGGAGAGAAAGGGATAGAGGGGAAGGAAGAGAGAGAGGATGTGAGAGAGTGGAGAGAGGGAGGGAAAGAGAGATGGATTTGGAGGGGGGAGAGAGGGAAGGTATTTCTTGCACTCGATGCATTAATTTCAGTGTGGATGGTGATTTCTAATACTATTTTTCTTGCACTATATGCATTGATTTTAGTGTAGATGTTGAGAGAGAGAGAGAGTAACATAGTTGGAGGGTGAAGAGAGAGGGAGATATATATGTGGGAAAGAAATGGAGAGCGAGGAAGGAAGAGGGAGGATGTGAGAGAGTGGAGAGATGGAGGGAAAGAGAGATGTAGTTCAAGGGGGGAGATAGGGAAGTAGATGGTGATTTATAATCCTATTTGATTGCTTGCACTAGATACATTGATATCAGTGTAGATGTTGGTTTCTAATCCTATTTTATTACTTGCACTAGATCCATTGATTTCAATACAAATGTTGATTTCTAATCTTATTTGATTACCTGCATTAGATGCATTGATCTCAGTGTAGATGTTGTTTTGTAATCTTATTTGATTGTTTGCATTAGGTGGATTGATTTTAGTGTAGACGTTGATTTCTGATTTGATGTACATTGATGGTACATTAATTCTAAAGTGATTGGATTAAGATTGTGCATTGATTTCAGTGTAAGCACACAAAATTATTAACAATGTACATTAATATTTGTGTTATAGTAAATCAACCTATTTATATTGAAAAGCAAGAGAGACAATGTATGATGTTTAGTACAATAGTTCAAGCAAAATATTTAAATGGTTTATTATTTCAATTTTCCTTTTCATATAATCATATTATCGATATGAAAAGATGACAAAACTAACAAGGGTGACAATAAGAATAGAAAAAGTAAATAATTTGAGACTGATCACAATGAAGCCTATTTGTAATTGACTACTTTCTTATTATTTTCATTTTCTATCATTCAACATTATTACATTGTCACTTTGTATTCAAAAAAATTATTTCGTCATTAAATTTATTAACAATATTTATCATCTAAAAAAACTGAGGTAACTAAGAAAATTTTAAAATTAAAAATGACCAGTTAAATATCAGACATATTTGGCATATATAAAATTACTATATTTATATTATATGTATTTACATATTATTGATAAAGTTAATCATATTTTCGATAGATTTTCCTTGGCCGCACACAACTAAAACCAGCTTAGATCCATCTTAACTTTGGATCTATCAAGCGCCGAGAGGGATCAAATCTCTCGAGGTGCAAACCTTTCCTCAAGTTTTGCACTCAAAAAAAGAGGTTTGCACCTCTAGAGATTTGATCCCTCTTGGCGCTTGATAGATCCAGAGTTAAGATGGATCTAGGCTGGTTGTAAAGTAGCCAAGGAATTGAATTGTTTCCTATACCCAGCACCAGAATGTCAAGTGATGGTTGCAAATGGAGGAACTATAAATTGCTCTGGAAAATGCCGTAATATCAAACTAGCCATGGGGGAATATGTAATGAATAGTCCAATGCTTTCCATTCCTATCGAAGGTGTTGATGTTGTACTATGAGTACAATGGTTACAATCTTTGGGGACGATAGCTTTTAATTTTCAAGAACTTTTCTTGAAATTTTTTTTCAAAAGGAAAGGAAGTCGAATTATGGGGTATTGCAGGGAAGCCGAGAAAGATAATAAGCTCTAATGTGATGACAAAGCTTCTAAAGAAAGAACAACGAGGCGTAATTGCACAATTATGCTCACTAGAAATTCCAACATCAAAATCATTTATTTCTGCAGATCTCCAAAAAGTCTTGGACAATCATTCCAAGGTGTTTGAAACTCTCAAAGGACTCCCACCTATTCGTGATCATGATCATGCTATTCATTTGATTCTAGGAAGTGTTCCTCCAAACATCAAGCCTTATAGATATCCTTATGTCCAAAAGAGCGAAATTAAACGTATGATTGCAGAAATGTTCGAGGCGGGTATAATTCAACCTAGTCAAAGTTCTTTCTCTGCTCCTGTAGTATTGGTACACAAGAAGGATCGATCATGGCGCATGTGTTCGGATTATAGGGAGCTCAATAAGCTCACCATTAAAGATAAATTTCCCATTCTTGTGATTGATGAATTATTGGATGCATTACATGGAGCAATTTATTTTAGCAAGTTGGATCTTCGTTCAGGATATCATCAGATTAGAATGAAGACTGAAGATATTCCGAAAACAACATTTTGAACTCATGAGGGTCATTATGAATTTTGGTCATGCCTTTTGGCCTTACCAATGCACCTTCTACATTTCAAGGGTTGATGAATTCCATTTTCAAATGATTCCTTAGAAAATTTGCGCTAGTATTTTTTGATGATATACTAATCTACAACAGGTCTTGGAAGGATCATGTTCCACATGTTGACACGGTGCTCAAACTATTGCAGGAGAAGCAATTATATGCAAAAAAATCCAAATGTTTTTTTGGAGTACAAGAGGTGGAATATCTGGGTCATATTGTATCTCACGAGGGTGTTAAGGTAGACTCTAACAATATTAAAGCCATTAATGAATGGAAAGTCCCCACAACCATAAAGCAGTTGCGAGGATTTCTCGGGTTTATAGGGTATTATCGCAAGTTTGTTAAGAATTATGGGAGAATAGCAACACCTCTAACAACATTATTGAAGAAAGATGCATTTTCATGGACTCCTGAAGCAACTAAGGCCTTTGAACATCTTAAAGAGGCAATGTGCCTAGCACCGGTCTTAGCTACGCCAGACTTCACAAAAGCCTTTATTGTGGAATGTGATGCCTTAAGAAATGGAATTGGTGTTGTTTTAATGCAAGAAGGAAGACCCATTGCTTTTGAAAGTCGTCCAATTAAAGTAAAGTATTTACAAAAACCTATTTATGAGAAGGAAATGTTAGCAATACTGCATGCACTAAAAAAATGGCGAACTTACCTAATGGGAAGACACTTCAAGGTAAAAACTGATCATGATAGTCTTAAACACTTTTTGGAACAAAGACTATCTTCAGAAGAGCTGCAAAAATGGGTCACAAAGATGTTGGGTTATGACTTTGAAATAATCTACAAAAAAGGAAAGCTTAATGTTGTTGCAGATGCACTTTCAAGAAAGAATGAAGAGGTGGAAGCATTGCTTTGTGCCATTTCTATTATCCAACCAGATTGGATAACCGAAGCAAGAGATGAATGGAAAAAGGACAAAGATGTATGGACACTCATTCAAAAGTTGCAGCAAGATCCTAGTACATCTGATACATTTAGTTGGAAAAATGATTTCTTATGGTACAAAGATCGCTTATATCTTTGTAAGAATTCCCAACTAAAACAAAAGATTCTTCTGGAATTGCACACTTCTCCTTTAGGAGGACACTCAGGATTTTTAAAAACTTACCACAGGGTGAAGAAAGAATTTTTTTGGGATGGCCTTAAATCTGATATTCGAAAGTTTGTGGCGGAATGTTTGGTTTGCCGACAGAATAAAGTGGAAACAATTAAGACCCCAGGACTTCTACAACCTTTATCCATTCCAGGTCAACGTTGGGAGGAGATTTCAATGGATTTTATCACAGGTTTACCTAAGTCCGAAGGAAAGAGTGTCATCATGGTGGTAGTTGATAGACTTACCAAATATGCACACTTTTGTGCATTATCTCATCCATTTAAAGCAAGTATAGTTGCTACTACATTTATGGACACAATTCAAAAGCTACATGGAAACCCAAGGGTTATTGTGAGTGATAGAGATTCCATTTTTACTGGAAATTTTTGGACGGAGTTATTTTCTTGTTTGGGTACTCAATTAGCTCATAGCTCATCTTATCATCCTCAATGTGATGGTCAAACTGAGATAGTAAATAAATGTTTGAAAGGATATCTTCGTTGTTTTGTATCTGATAAACAAACACAATGGGTCAAGTGGTTACCTCTCGCAGAATGGTGGTATAACACTTCCTTCCATACTGCAACAAAAATGACCCCATTTATGGCACTTTATGGATATCATCCACCATCCATCACATCATCTTTAAGAGAAAATTCAAAGGTTCAAGTAGTGGAAGATCACATTGAGCATCAACAAGAAGTTCTCCAACTCTTAAAGGATAACCTGAATCTGGCACAAAATCGAATGAAACAACAGGAAAATCAACATCGCAGCGAGAGAAGTTTTGATGTAGGAGACTGGGTATTTTTACGGCTACAACCGTACAAACAAATGTCCCTCAAGCAAGCTAAGAAGGATAATAGATTATCGCCAAAGTACTATGGTCCTTACAAGTTGTTGCAAAAGATTGGTGCTATGGCATACAAATTGGAGCCTTCCTGCTTCTTCACGAGTGCATCCAGTTTTCCATGTTTCATGCTTAAAGAAGGTTATAGGTGAAAATCTTCCAGTTCAAACAATATTGCTAGAACTTGATGAGGAAGGAAAAATCATATTGGAACCTGAAGCGGTCACAGAAGCAAGAACTCGAAAGCTATGGAATCGATCAATTTCAGAGTATCTCATCAAGTGGAAGAACTTACCCACTGAAGTTTCTACATGGGAGGATGAAAATTTTATACAGAAGCACCCACAGCTACTCAAGCATTGAGGACAACACTTTTTTGAAGGAGAGGGGCATGTTAGGTCCCTATATTACTAGTATAGTCCTTTATTGTTGTTAGTGTAACCCCCTTATTGTTATTATTGTACCCTTGTAACCCCCATTTTGTTATTATTGTGCCCTTAAATTATTATTGTTAGGTCGGCTAGGATTACATTGCGGCCCACTAGGATTACATTATGGCCCCATGGACTCCTATATATAGAAAGGAGGTTTTGTAAATTGTATCATCCAAGAATTGTTCATTTATGTAATGTATTGGAGGTTGCCCCCTCGAAGTGGCTTATTTCTAAGGCGTTGATATCTCTTTTATTTTATTTTTGGAGCTGGTTTCACAACATTTATCCACCCCACTTTGCCTATGTCCTCAAGCATGAGGTCTATGTAATGTGTAGCACAAGAAATCCAAAATATGGTCTTATATTTGGACTCAATCATCTTTCCAGCAAGAACATAGTTTGAGGTATTATCTGTGATGACCTGCACAACATTCTGCTCCTCCCCTCCCTGAATAATCTCATCCAAAAGCTCAAATAGAAAAGTTGCATCCTTCATCTTATCAAAGGCATCATTTGATCTCACAAACATGGTTCTTTGAGGGCAAGAAACAAGGCAATTAATGATATTGCGGTTCTTTCCATCAGTCCATCCATTTGACAATAATCTCATCCAAAAGCTCAAATAGAAAAGTTGCATCCTTCACCTTATTAGATGCATCAATTGATCTCACAAACATGGTTCTTTAAGGGCAAGAAACAAGGCAATTAATGATATTGCGGTTCTTTTCATCGATCCATCCATTTGACATGATTGAACACCTGTTTTGAGCCATGACTCTTTATACTCAACCAAATACTCATCAATGGAAGCAATCTTTTTTTTGCAAAATAGCTCCCCTCAAGTCATGCATAGTAGGGCCTTTGAAGCCCTTTCCTGTGGGTATAACATAGTCCCACATAACTTGGTAATAATGTGAGCGAACAACATTAAACGGGATATCTACATCATACCGCCATCTAGCAATGTATTGAAAAGAAGATTCTTTGTATTTTTTTTTCCAATGTTCATCCAAAGTGGGTTGACGACTTGGCTGGGAGGAAGTGGGATTAGCAAAGGCAATGGTGGCAGAGGATGAGAAATAACTTAGGATGTTCGGCCTCTTTGTTCCTTTAGATTGTCGGCCTTGATGATAAAACCCAAGAGGAGGAGGAACATAGTGAAAAGAATCGAAGAAGAGTAAAGAATCTTAAAATCATCATATCCAATCTCTTTCATGGCTTGTAAAATTTCCTTCTTCCTTGCAATTTCTTCTTGGATAGCATTCTCCCTAGCCTTATTCTCCTCAAGCTTCTCAAACTTGGCAAGACATTCTGCCCTAGTAGGATCTATCACTTCTTTTGGTGCATCACATGGCTTTACTTGGCCTCTTATCCCAGCCAAGTGTTGTTTCAACCCTAGAATACCCCCACCTCAAATAGATTTATTGCAAAATTTGCATATCGTTTTTCCATCAATCACATCAAATGAGCCCATGCATCCTCCATGGGTTTTGGAGGCATGGTGGCTAGAAATATTTGAAATTTGAAAAGAAATCTGCCATTTAAAAAAAACGCAGCTAAGAAAATTGGAAAACCTAAGATAAAATTGGGAAAAAATGGACATGTTTAGCCTACAAAATTTGATAGCAAAGAACTAGAGATTTGATCACACAAAAATTAAATACATGGACAACAATGAAATATGAATTTTTTCAAGTGAAATTCTTACCTGAAAATGCAAACTAGCTTCCTTAGCCTCCTCTAGCCTCCTTTTGAAGATGCCAAGTCTACTAACAGCTCCAAACTATCTCCAAAATAGATCCAAGTCCAATTCGAAGCCTCCAAGATGACTACTCCAGCGAACACTCAACACTCTCCAATCTCTCAATGAAACTCACAAAAACTGCAAATGAGATGCGTGAGACAAATGAGAAGGGAGACATCTTTTTCTTGGCTTGGAGGGGGGTGTTTTTGGAGGGAAACAACCCTTAGTTTCCCTCAAACCACCTTGGAAGCTGCAAAACAGCGTCCCCGTGGGTCTGCCGCTGGTGTGGCAATGAACCTGTTGGTTAGGTCTGGTTTATGTGGAAAAAGCCGAAATCGGCCCATAGGCCTGGTTTTTTGCCCAGTCCGGCTGGGTTTGCCAGTGAACTGCCGGTTTGACTGGTTTCCGGTTCAGATCGGCCGGTTTTTAAAACTACAATCTGAAGTAGAATGAGAGATTGAGTGAGCTGCTCCTATTTCACCAAAGGGGGAGGCCTGCTTTGACTGGCATCGGTTCGCTCGTCGATCTACTTCTGTCATCTGCGGAATTACTTCCACTGCCTTTAAACCATGTCGATGTGCCACATGTAAACTCATGCTGTACTTTGAAGGCACAACACATATACAGGCTTTTTCCAAAGTCCTCATCGATATCCATGCTGGAAAAGGGACAAGGGTGGCACCGGAAACCACAATGGATCCAAAATGGAAATAGAAAATAGACAAAGATTCCTATGCACCTCACCATGTTGTGGCCCCCCCAGGGCACAAAACTGAGGCTGGGAAAAATTGGGCCTGCAGCGCAGGGCTAACATAGGGGAAGGACCATATGGCCATAGAGCTCCATCTGACCACAGGAATTTTGGGGAAAAGGCACTGTTAGTTTTATATACATAATTTTTTGATCTGCTGTTCTTGTAGTCTTAACATTGCATTTTACTTCAATAAAAAATGGATGTATTCAATGCTGAAATTGATAGCCTTCAAAACATCATACATAGATGTGTGAGGTCCTAATTTATTAATGCTGTGGACTTTGCACGAGTTTTAAATTTCTCCATTTTATTATTGATAAAACATTTCCCTTCTCTTCTTATCACTAGAGGAAGCCCATGCTATTATTGTTGCATGCTTGGATCAGGTTTTACTGGAGCACAATGTGCTAGCATCTAGGGTGTGCAAGTATGGATCCAAGGGTCTGTGCTTTCCCAAGGATTATGAATTGTTTTTCCAGAGCCTTAACAAATATTGTATTTTAAAGTATTGCGGTAACTTGTTATTATGGATTTTGATTTTAACAAAGTTATTTCAGAAATTCTTATCATAACTAGTTTCCAACATAATTTTGATTTTTTCTTTGCTTTATTTTTAAAATTGTTTCCTGGGTTCTCTAATGGATAGAGATTTATAGTACTAATATTCTTTTTCTGATGGTAAATTTTATAACACATGCCTGATTGTGCTCTTTAAAGGAAGTAATCTCATTGGTTGTTTTCAGGCATACATGGCTTTGAAAGATGTTGATTCTGCTGTAGCAAGCTTCAAGAAAGCATTGCAGTTAGAACCTAATGATGGTAACTTACATTTTGTGTCGCCTGAAGTATAATGCTGATCATAACACAGCAATTATCTTTCATTGTCTTGTTTTAACAGTTTTTCTTTTAATAATGTCCATCTTATTTTTTTTTCTATCTTGCAGCCGGGATTAGGAAAGAGCTTGCAGTTGCCACGAAGATGGTACTATTATATTTAGAGTTTGCAGTGGATTAATTTGGAAATGATAAATATACTAGCTTCTTGGTTTTCTGCATTAGAAAATGTTTTATGGTGATGTTTTTCTGGGAAGTTTTATATTTATCCAAAGATACTATTTGCAGATTTCTGAGAGACGTGATCAGGAACGGAGAGCCTATGCAAGGATGTTTCAATAGTCTATCTTATCATTTTTGTCCGCCTGTAGTTTAGGTAAGTATGCTATTCTTTGTTGGGTGTAATTATTCTTGCTGTGGTATGAAATTTGCTATGTATGCTAGAAATTGTTTCTATAATACCAGAACTAGCTTTAGATTCCTGAAACAGATTATCACTTCAGGCCAGTCAGAATTAGTTCAGCGATCTATGGAAACCACTGAAGCCATCTTCCCATATTTTTAAGCTAAAATTTAAAAAACAGAATTAAAGGTGTTTGTAATTGTAACCCTCCCTGAGCCCACTAACACTAAAACACCATAAGATGAGAAGCAAACAGAAGACACATTTCAAGAGAAGAAAAAGGGCAAAACTGACATTTAAATAAAAAGGTTTTTTTTCAAAGCAAAGAATATGGGTTTTTAGTGGCTGAGAAGTAAATTCTCATCACTGTGAAGTGGTAGTTTCTCAGACGGCAGAGATTTTTGAGTGTGGGATGGCATTTTCAGAATAGCACATCAGAGAGGATTCCTTATGATCCTTTTAGTGGGTGATATTTACAGAATGAAGGTTGGAAATATGACAAATGGCATATTTGAATAGAATTTACAAATTTACAAATTTTCATATTTTTGAGGTTATTTTTTACTGGGAACTGCTTTCTTCGCATTTCCCTTGTTTCTTATGGTATTGGAAGCAACTTATTTGAATTGTCATGCAGTTTCTAGACCCCAACCACCCCTTGTTAATTTCTCTGATAATAGATCTGATTTATTTTACTTCAACAATTTATTAAGACCCCAGAAATTATATATTTCAAACATTTCTGAATTTGCAGTAAAATAAATACACTGGCATATTAAATTAAAATGCAACAGAAAGAAAATGAACAGATCAATTACACCACAACAGCAAATTTACACCCAACACAATCTTCCTCTATTAAATTTCTTGGGAAAATTCTGGGTTAGACCCTCTGAGAATACATAGCAAAATACAGTTGTTGGGCACCTGAAAACTTGACCCCATTGGGAAAATCAGCCTCAAGGAATTAGGCCTCTGGAAATCAAACCACCTGAAGCAATTCAGCCCTGGGGAATAAACCTGTCTTACCTGCAAATCAGCCTCCCTTTCTCCCCGTTCCATACAGTCCCTACGCACTAGAGAAATTGGCCTCCAGGGATAACTCAGCATTATCCACAATTCGGCCCTCTTCTTCAGCAACTCGGCCTCCCTCTTTCCTAACCTCGGCCTCTTGAATTGTTCCCGAAATTTCCTGATGCACTGGTTAATTTTACTTAACAATGGTATGTTCTATCATCTATGCTTAGCACAATTTACTTCAATGTTCCTTAGTAGCACAATATCAATTTCCAATTATTTCCATTTGCAATCACATTAACTTAATCACATTGATAGTAAATGTAAATAGAGCATAAACAAAATGCAGAAGACAAACCAAGACAAGAAGACACAATATTTGGTGGATGCCAGGTAAAAATCCCAATGTGGGGAAAACCCTTTGATCAATTCTTCTTATTATTCTTGAATAATTCAGCAGAGAGAGAGAGTACAAATACGATAATATCAAATGTACTTGCCCAAAACAGTCCTGTCAAAATCACAAGTCAACAACAGTGAACTGCAGCCCTAACCAGAAAGTCAATGCTGGTTAAAGCAACACCAAAAAGCCCTCCAAGCAGCTTGGTCAACAACAGTCCCATTCAGCCTTCCAAGAGAGTCAAAGTCAACCCAAAAACAGTTTGGTCAAACCAGTCAAACACTGCTGTAATTTTTGTGGTCAAATCTGAAGTCAATGCTGGTCAAATTGTCTCTATCACCTCGATTTTTGTGCTAATGATTGCGGCCGGCCTTCAAAGATCGAAATTCTTTCCTCAAGATTGAAGTCAAGAAAGGTCAAATGAGCCCTGGTCAATGCTGGTCTGTTTTCCTGAAATCCGACCTTCTTTGCCCCAGAAGAATTTGGCCTCCTGCCACACGTGCGAAGAAAAGAGAGGCTGCCTCCAAGCTGTACAAACGAATTAAAAGAGGAGAGAGAGAGATGTGAGATGTGATGAGTGATGTCTAAATGAGGAGAGAGGTCACTCTTATTTATACAAATCGTTCAGGGTGTGGAGACACATCTCTTGGGCTTTATTTGATTGAGGCCGACCTTGACAATTTGTGTATGAGGGAGAATAGATTGAAAATTCCACTTCTGCTTGTCAAAATGAGATGATCTTTAGATCCATCTAGGACCTCTCAAAAAGAGGAATCCAATAAAAACATCAGCTCCATCATATGAGCTGTCCCAAGGTGGAATTTCGTCCTAGTTGCCAATTTTAACACTCCCTCTCAACTAGGGAGAATTCCACCTCTCAATGCATCTGCGGTCACTGATCATCATGCCATCCTGTACCATCTCTTTCATCCCTGCTCTGCTTTGCTGACCTTGCCACTCTCCACTGAGTCACAAGACCTTGCCACTCTCCACTGACACAAGTCAGTCCAGAGGTAGAACCTCAATTAATCACATATCAAGTTGTTGAACACCATGCCTCCTAGCATTGGGAGTACGACAGTACATGATGCGTCCATCGGTAGTGCTATGGTCCCTATCCTTATTTCCTAACTCATTGGCCAAATGAGAGGTACTTCCCATGAGTCCCAAACTACATGTGTAGGATGTATGTTGGGGCATCAACAGGAGAATGTTAACCACTCATCCTACTCATATGCCAGAGGACAAGGTAAACAATTCATCATATGCATATGTCAATTATAGGGGAAGGTGAACCACTCACCCTACACACATGTCAACCATCTTGGAGAATCACAGGGGAAGGTGAACCACTCACCCTGTACACAACGCACCACTAGGGGATGGTGAACCACTCACCTTATGGTTGCTCATAGCTCCAAGAAGGAGCCCAAGCCCCCAAGAGCTCCGAGAGCTTAGTGTCCATCTCATGCAGGACCCTGATAGGAGGGTCTTTCCACGACTCCAAGTCTGTCATGAAAGGCTAAGAATTTGACCTTCTCTAAGGGCTGTGTGAGAATATCTGTGACCTACTCATCATTCCTAATGTGATGGACCCTTATTGCTCCCCGTTGTATCATATCCTGGATAAAGTGGTACCTGATATCAATATGCTTGGAGCGGTCGTGGAACACAGGATTCTCTGAAAGGCGAATCCCACTTTGGTTGTCGCAGTAGATCACGGTGGTATCTAACACATGCTCAAATAGCTCATTAAAGAGCTTCCTCAACCAAACAACTTCACAACAGGCCATACTAGCAGCAATGTATTTGGCCTCGACGGTGCTTAAAGCAACCGATTTCTACTTCATGCTCATCCAAGGTATCAAAGCAGATACCAATGAGAAGCAACAACCAGATGTGCTCTTACGATCCACCACACTGCTAGCCCAATCAACATCAGTATATCCATGTAGCGTCAAATTCTCGACAGTGTATCTTAGTCCATAGTTGATTGTTCCTTGGAGATATCTCAAGAGATTCTTGGCAACAATCCAATGTATGTGATGAGGCTGGTCCATAAATTGATTCAATGGGTTCACAACGAAGCATATATCAGGATGAGAGTTCACCAAGAACATCAGGCCCCCCACAAGTTGTCGATACTTGGAAGGATTTTCCAAATTGGGGTCAACAACATTTACACAGTTTCTTGAAGTTGAGTTCCATTGGAGTAGTCACAAACTTGCAGTCCACCATCCCACATCTTTCAAGTAGCTTCACAATGTATTTTCCTTGAGAAAGGAAAATCTCTCCTGGCTTTTTCCAGACCTCCAAGCCGAGGAAGTAGTGCATCAACCCTAGGTCCTTCATCTCAAATTCAAAAGCCAACTCCCTCTTGCATTGATAAATGAAAGGGTCTCCACTTGTCAGAAAAAGATCATCCACATAAAGTACCAGAATGAGAGGCTTGTCCTTTTCAACCTTGAAGTATAGGTTCGGGTAAGCTTCACTTCTTGAAAACCCAACTTCATAAGATAGCTATCAATCCTCTCATACCAAGCCATGGGGGTTTGCTTCAACCCATAGAGGGCTTTCTTCAACTTGCATACATGTGTCTTTTTATCTTGAACTTCTAACCCATCAGGTTGCTACATATAGACTTCCTCCTTAAGCGAGTCATGCAAGAAGGCAGTTTTGACATCCATTTGATGTAGGCTCCATCCTTGAGAGGCAGCAAGAGCGATGATAGATCGGATAGTGGTGTATCGGGAAACTGGTGCAAATATCTCATCATAATCCACCCCTTCCTTTTGAGAGAATCCTCGAGCAACGAACCTGGCCTTGAACTTTTCAAAACTCCCGAAGAAGCTTTCACCAGTAAGAAACCTGATGTTTCTCATTTTAGAATTTTTGGTTGTCCAGCATATTTTTATGTGCCGAAAGAGAAGAGAAGCAAGTTAAATACATCTAGGAAGAAAGGAACAGTTGTGGGCTACAGTGAAACTTCAAAAGCATATAGAACTTCGAAGGCATGTATGCAAGTTGAAGAAAGCCCTGGGGGTTTCCTTCAACCCATAGAAGGCTTTCGTCAACTTACATACATGTGTCTTTCGATCTTGAACTTTGAACCCATTAGGTTGCTATATATAGACTTCGTCCTTAAGCGAGCCATGCAAGAAGACAATTTTGACATCCATTTGGTATAAGGCTCCATCCTTGAGAGGCAACAAGAGCGATGATAGATCAGATAGTGGTGTATTGGGAAATTGGTGCAAATATCTCATCATAGTCCACCCCTTCCTTTTGAGAGAATCCTCAAGCAACGAACCTGGCCTTGAACTTTTTAGCACTCCCATCAACTCCATGTTTGATTTTGTAAAGCCATTTTGAAGTGACCATAGACATGTTCTTAGGTCTAGGAACCACATCCCAGGCATCATTTTTCATGATCGATTCATATTCCTCATTCATAACATCCTTTCATACTTGGTGCTTCACGACTCCTTCGAACGTACAAGGCTCAGTTTGAACAATGGTGCTCATGGAAGCTAAGTACCCTTGGTAGCTGTTCGACTTCTTACTTTCACGAAATATCCTACTTGGTGCAACATGCTTTTTTTAGCATCTTGAGAGTATCTTTGAGCCACAAGGGTCTTTTTCTTGAGGTAGAGGGCTCCCTAAGAGGTGGATCAATGGGATCCATCGGGCCTTCAAAATTAGGAAATGGTTCAACCGTTGGAGGTTCATCCTGATTTCTTGCATCTTCATCGTTGTCCTTCCTTGGAATAAGAAGATCTCTAACCTTCTCAAGGGCAACATCTTCATCGAAGGTGATATCATGACTTATTTCCACTTCCCTATATATAGCATATAGATTCTATATGCCTTTGAAGTTTCACTGTAGCTCACAAATGTTCCTTTCTTCCTAGATGTATCTAGCTTGCTTCTCTTCCCTTTCGACACATGAAAATATACGGGACAACCAAAAATTCTAAAATGAGAAACATCAGGTTTCTTATTGGTGAAAACTTCTTCGGGAGTTTTGAAGTCCAATGCTTGATGTGGGCATCTGTTTAACATACATGGCAGTGTTGGCAACTTCTCCCCATAAGAACTTCGGTAGGCCTTGGTCATGAAGCATGGCACGAGTAGCTTCTATGATGGTTCGATTCTTCCTTTCGGCTACTCCATTTTTCTCAGGAGTATATGCAGTAGTGGTCTCCCTCTTAATGCTAACTTTTCTACAATAGTCATTGAATTCATTTGACTCATATTCGGTTCCATTATCGGTCCTCAATATTTTGATCTTCTTCCTTGTTTGATTTTCAACCAAGGCTTTGAAAGAGCGGAACCATTTGAACACTTTGTCCTTCTTCTTCAAGAAATAGATCCATGTTTTGTGAGAGAAGTCATCCACAAAAATAACATAAATAACATAGTACAAATACCCTTCCAAAGATGTTATGGGCAACATACTAGATAAATCAGAATGGATCAATTGAAGAATGTCGGTAGTTTTACTTTCACTTGAGGGGAATGGTCCCCTTGTATGTTTTTCAAGTGCACAACCCTGACAAACACCTTCATGATCTACTTTGATTTCAGGCAAACCTGTGACCATTTTCCTTGCATTAGGTAGGGCTTTATAATGAACGTGAGCAAACCCACGATGCCATAATTCGGATTGAAGAGAAGTGTCGCAAATCATAGCTCCCAAAGGACTTCCTCCAACCTTCAATCCTAAATCCAAGTGTAAATGCATTTTTCGTGTTCCTTTGCCAAATATGTACCTTCTCATCAATCAATGCTAGTTTGAAGCCTTTGTCTTCCATCGCAGAAATAGATACTAGACTCTTTTTCAAGTCAGGTTGAACCAGATGTATTCAGGAACACAATAATACGTAGAAATAAACATAAACATAGAGATACATCAGAATAATATTTCATCTCATTAATATCAAATAACAGAAATATGCTTATAGACATAATGGAAATAAACTAGCTAGGGCGCTGGTAGCGTATCTCTGAGAAGAGATGTGGCGAATACATGCCCTTGAACTGTGTTACAATAAGGCTTGAGGGCCTATTTATTATCGAGGAACAATGGAAAACCCTAAACATCCAAAAACCTAAACCTAGGAGATGAAGTGCCAAAACTATGGGCCCCGTTTGGGTAAATTGGTGTTTCAACTTCTCAGGGACGTAACTTTGGCATACAATCTCTGTTTGACACACACCATACCTTGTTAGAAAGATCTATCCGAGGACTACAACTTTTGACCCTCGGTTTTCCCAAAAAACGTCGTTTAGGGCCTCAAAATAGTTTCAGAAGTTTAGGACCCGAAAGACTGCTAAAAATAGCAAGTTGTGCCGAAACTGAAAAACTGAAAGAACTGATGGTGGAGGTTCAAATGGAATAGGTGGGTGGCCACGAATATCCACTTGGATCATTAGGGCCTCCAAATAGCTCCGTTCAAGACCCAAAAACCTGCTAAAAATAGTAAGTTGTGTTGAAACTGAAAGAACTGATGGTACGGGTCCAAACGGAATAGGTGGGTGGCTAGCAATATCCACCTGGATCATTCCTCCCTCCTTAGGAAGCAATGGACCCCATTGCGTTAAGTTCCTCCATGAGAGGCAAATTCTGCTAAACTTGGTATTGAATTTGTTCAGGATGTTGTGGACCTTTTGGGGGACATGCTGGATGCGTTCAATAAATTTGGTTTCTTCCGAGAGTACATGTGTGGATTCTGCCCGTGTAATCACATGAGGTATGGCAATATCAGGCGACGGTGCGCCAGGGGTTAGATCGATGGAGTGCTTGTTTTGACAGTGTAAATGTCCTCGTATTCTTCCACGACTTTGTCCATCTGCTGCAGTTGTGTAGGGGAGACATGTTTCGAGGCTGTGGCCACAATCTTCTTCTTTCCCTGTGAGCGAGTTGTAAGGAAAATGAATTTCCTGATTTGGGAAACAATCTTACTGCGTTGTTTTGCAGTAGGCAAGGAGATGGTAGGAGGCAATACTACCTTTGATATCCTGTACAATTTATTTCCCAAAGTAATAACAATAGAACGAGGTCTAGACTCATACATAGCATGTTGCCTGCACAAGTATGGTTGGCCCATAATACATCAGCTACATCAAGAGGACTCATACATAGCATGTTGCCTCCAAAAGTATGGTTGGCCCATAATACATTAGCTACATTAAGAGGAGCAATATCACACAATACCTTATTCGTGAATGGCTTGATGCTATACGGAAGACGACATTGCTGGCGGACACAGAGATCTCTCTGTGGGTGAAGCCACCAGATGGTATACGATTGTGGGTGTGCTATGGCCGGTAGGCCGAGCCGCTTCACAACCTGTGTTGAAATGAGGTTCTTTTGGGTTCACTATCGACAAGGAATTGCAATGGAGAACTCTTCACCCACATCTGCGAATGGAAGAGGCGCTCTCCCTCCTCTGGATCTTTGGGGTCCTCCCTCTGGAGCTTGGTGGTGGCAACAATGGCACTGGGGTCCGCATCAATGATCTGCTTCCCTTTGTCATCTCCCTTGTTTGGTTCTGGCTCAGGATCAAAACATGCATCTGATTCGGGTGCCTTCAGTTCGGGCACCAACGACTGTTTAGCTCGACACTCGTTTGTGCTGTGAGTGGGGTTGTTATGAAATTCACACCACTTCCCTGTGTCCTTTGGATTTGTGGTGGTGTTTTGAGTCACCTCGCTTTGGCTCTGCCCCCTGTTTTGTGGTTTGAGGGCCCCTTTCCCTGGCTTCAGATTTGCGGATCCAAAGCCTCGTTTTTTTTGCTTAAATTTTTCGTAACTGAAAAACTGAAAGAATCGATGGTGGGGGTTCAAATGGAATAGGTGGGTGGCCATTAGGGTCTCCAAACGGCTCCGAAAGATTAGGACTTGAAAGCCTGCTAAAAATAGTAAGTTGTGCTGAAACTGAAAAACTGAAAGAACTGATGGTGTGGGTTCAAATGGAATAGGTGGGTGGCCACCAATATCCACCTGGATCACAGGTACATATAATATATCTTGTAGGTGAAGGATTTGACCTTGATTCAAATGAAGAGTAACGATCCCTATCCCTTTCACGGGGTAGGTGGAATTGTCCCCAAGTGTGATTTCCAAATTAGTTTTTTTTCCAATCAAATTTAAGAGGGCCTCTTTGTACCTAGTCAAGTGCATTGAGGCACACTATCAATCAACCAATTATCCAAAGTGTCTGGAGGAGAGGTAGTAGTGAGGGAAGAAATAAGATAAAATTCTTTTTGCCTATCTACAACATTAGTTTCCTCATACTTGGAGTTTCTCGACCTTTTGGGAGGTCGACCATTTACATATCGTGTAGCGGGAGCATTTCTCTTTCCTTTGTTGTTGAACCTGTTATTCCTTTGATTGCCGTTGCCCTTGAAATTGTTGTGGTTGTTGTTGTTGCTATCATCCCATGGTGTATCCTTCTTATGATGACACTCTCTAGCGTAGTGGCCAAACTTGTTACAATTGAAGCATCTTCCCTTTCTTCCTTCTTTGAATCCCTGCCTTCCTTGACCTTGTCTCTTTGGACCAACATGTTCTTCCTCTTAGCATGAGTGGAGAATGTAGTGGGATCATTCCCATTTGAAGACTTGTCTCTCTCCATCATCCTTGTCTCTTCTTGAGTGCATCTAGTTAACAATTCATCGAAACCTGGAATCCTATCATTGTTGAGGATAGTGGTGGTAAACACATCCCATGCTTGAGTGAGGTCACCAAGAGCAATATGAGCGAGTTCCTTGTCAGCAGCAACTTCTCCAATAGATAAAAGATCATTTGTGATTTCGGTAATCCTCATGAAGTAGGATTGGATGGATTCCCCTCTATCCATCTTGATGTCCTTCGACTTGTTCTTGAGAAATAGGATTTGGTTTGCATTGTTGGCTTTGAACATTTCAACCAACTTGGCATACATCTCCTTAGATGTGCCCAAATCAGAAATGTAAGCAACCAAATGTTTTTGAATGGAATCCCTGATGATCTTCTTAGCTTTGACCTCACATTTCTTGTACTTTGTTTTAGTAGCAGCTGATGCATTTGAAGGAGGCTCCACAACCTTTTCCCTACACATAGTCCATGACATCATTTTATTTCAAAGTCAAGTCTAAAGACATCTTCCATGCATGATAATTAGATTTATCATTGAGCTTATCATCAAATTTGAAGTAAGATGAGGAAGCCATTGAATCTTTGTCCTTATCCAATAGATCTTAGTGATTGCTTTTCTCTCTCTTGCTTGGGCTTTTTCTCACCTGTGCTCTGGTACCATGTTAATTTTAATTAACAATGACATGTTCCATGCTTAACACAATTTACTTAAATGTACTTTGGTAGCCCAATATCAATTTCCAATTATTTCCAGTAGCAATCGCATTAACTTAATCACATTGATAGTAAATGCAGATAGAACATAAACAAAATGCAAAAGACAAGCCAAGACAAGAGACACAATATTTGGTGGATGCCAGGGAAAAACTCCAATGTGGGGAGAACACTTTGATCAATTCTTATTATTATTCTTCAATAGTTCAACAGAGAGAGAGAGAGAGAGAGAGAGAGAGAGTACAAATATCAAATTTACTTGCCCAAAACAGTTTTGACCTAGAAGAATTCGGCCTCCTACCACACATGTGAAGAAGAGAGAGGCAACCTGCAAGCTGTACGAACCAATCAAGAGAGGAGAGAAAGAGATGTGTGTTGTGATGAGTGATGTCCAAATGAGGAGAGAGGTCCCTCCTATTTATACAAATTGTTGAGGGTGTGGAGACACATCTCTTGGGTTTTCTTTCACTGAGAACGACCTTGACAATTTGTGTATGAGAGAGAATAAATTCAAAATTCCACTTCTGCTCATCAGAATGAGATGATCATTAGATCAATCTTAGACCTCTCGAAAATAAGAATCCAATAAAAATGTCATCTCCATCATATGAGCTGTCCCAAGGTGGAATTTGGCCCTAGTTGCCAATTTTAACAGCACTTCTCCTCACTTCTGTTCAGTGTTGTTGAGCCTCTTGCTCTAGAGAAAATCACTTTCTCCACACTCCTTTAGGCTTATTTTATAACTTCATCAAGTCAAAATTTCTTACCCTAATCTCCTAAGTGATTAATGGTTAAGATTAGATCCTAATCCTCACTTGAGATCAACGGTTGAGATTATATCTAAGTCACTTAAATAATTTTATTATTTATCTTTAGAACTTTGGCTTAATAGTCCACAATAATTAATAATTGTACTTTTTCTAAGTTAAGCTTAGGAAAGGAATCATAATATTAATTACTCCACTACACAAGCACCTAAAAAGACAATGAAATATATTCTACATGCTAAGACACGAAGCCTATTGAAAAGACCTTCCGAAGCTGCAAATGCTTCAACAACTCCCTTTTTAGAAAAAAATTTACTGTTACTTCTTGTTCCCATGACCTATACTTGTGGACATGTTGGAATTCTTCTTTTTCAATTTGACTGAGCAAAGGAATTCTCTCTAAAAAGACTAACGTTGGAACATAATTTAGAAAATTATCAAAACATAATTTAGAAAATTATCAAATTTTCTGGTTGCAATTTTTGCGCGAACTTTACCATCCAACTTTCAACTAAGAAATTTCATTCCTTTAATACAAAGAAATTTCTGTTGATTTTCTAGGGGATATGCTATAATTAATTTTTCTTGAACAGATAACTACTGATTATTAGCATTAGTTCCATATTGCATTCAATCAATATCATTAAGCAGTTACACAGAAGAAAAATATCAACCAATATATATGAAAGAGCAGTAGAAATGAGACAATGAGACAAGAGACACAGAAATTAGGTCCGAGGCCAGAGCAAAAGCCGCAAGGGGAAAGCCCAGAAAAGTCTTCCCTTATAAGAGAGAGCGTTCATAATACATCAGAAACAAGATGAGATCCTCCAAGCATTCTTTCTGGAATTTGACCCCTCCTATCCTCCTTTCTGCTTTGCTGGATCAGAGATTTCCAAGAAGCAAATTGATTCACAATTGAGAGGACATCTCCTTTATATAGGCTTTAAAGGGGGGTCGAATGGGTGCCTCTTGGGGCCCAGCCGACCCAAACAATACGAGGCTGACTTGAAATTTTGGAGGCAAAAATTTAAAAATTCAAATTTCTAATCTCTGTTCAAGATAAAAATACTGACCATGGTTACCAGATTTCCAACATTTTCAAGAATTAAAGAGTAGCTTGGGACCAGGAAATCACTGGAGAGTACAGAGGTTGCACTTTTAGACTCAAACATTGTTTGGATAGCAGTACCCAAGTCCAATCACGTTAAGTAGATAAGGGCAAAAGAATTCTTGGGTGTTTTTGAGAATTAAAGAGTAGCTTGGGACCAGTACATATTGTGAGGGAGGCACACTGGGATATTATGCCTGTGAATATGTGTGAGGGAGGCACACTGGGATATTGAAATTTACACTATGGTAGGTATTTTTATTTTTTGTTTTGTTTTGTATGTGTGAATGTGTGAGGAGACACACTGGGAAATAGATAACAGTTTCAAAGAAGGCCTGGCAAGGAATATTGAAGGTATTTCGATGTATCTTCACTTATTTGTAGGCACATTGGGAAATAGATAACACTATCAGAGAAGGCCTGGCAAGGAATATTGAAGGTATTCCGAAGTATCTTCACTTATTTGTTTAGGATGCTTTTTTCCTAAAATATCACAAACGCCGCTTAATTTTTTCTTGGCGAAAACTTGAATATCTAATATGTTCTTTTAATATGTTGAATTGCCGCCAGTGTTGGGCCTAGTATGTCTGAACTGTTCACTCCTTTTTGAGTTGTCATTGCCCAGTCCAAGTATTACTCTATTACTACATTTTTCATTATGCGAGCTGTGCGTGTAAAAAAGTATTTGGCTTGAAGAAATCATGATTGTGTTACTTTTAGTATGCTTGTAAGCTGTTTATTTCGAATTCTAACAGGTTATTTGGTTTTACAGGATATTAGGAAGAGTTTAGGCGAAGGACAGGCATTTGATATCTCATTGGACTATATCGGGATTCCTTATCAAAAGTACCCAGTGATATAGGAACTGAGCAAGAGGCAAACAAATTCAAATCAGGGTTGAGCCACACGATTTGATATTTTAATGAATATGTCGAGAACATGGTTTGTCAATGTCTTGCAGCATCGCCAATGTCAAGTGTGAATAATGAAAAATATTTTTTCAATTGATTGAACATGGGCAGCATTTTGAAATTAATTCCCTTTTAAATGTGGACAGAGGTACTATAGAAATGCAAAATATCCTCGGAGCACGACTAATTGTTTTTTTAACTTGAGCATTTCTTTTTTGAAGGTGAATGTTAAAAATTCCTTGCTGGTAGATTTGGTCGAGTTATAATGGACAAAAATAGGGCTAGTGAGCAATGGTGATTTTTCTTCATGAAAATTTGATATTATCGGCCAGACATCTACTCACCTTGTGGAGGAAGCTCCAATGTATTTAGTGAAACAGAGTGAAAACAACCTTTTAATGTAGGTAGTTATCATTTATGCTATTTTCCCAATAATGCATTCAATTACTTTCACCTGTTTTCTTGTCATCTATATGTTATCTGGCAATTTTAAAATTTTGGCTTGGGTGATGGGGCAAATACATGTAAGCTTTGTGAGTTTGATATGTAGCTCTTGACCAACGTGTGCTTTTTGTTAAGTGTTTATTTGTGCTTACGTTACTTTCTGATTTATTTTAGATGTAGTCAATCTGAATTTTGTCAAATTCAAATTGCTATTTAGCTACGCTTGTAGATTAGATACTAAGTGCTGCACACTACGCGGGGGAAGGTGTTGAGAATATTTGATCAGTATATTGTTACCTGTTGAGAATCTGTTCATCATGTGCACGAGGTATTGTTCCAATCTGTACAACTATCTAGGGGTTGTAGATTCCTTGTAAATCTTCAAGGCATGGACGGACGGTATGAGCTTAGTCTAATGTAAAAGCGGCATATTTTATCGTAATTTTACGAGTATATATGACAAATTTTAACCACTTCCATAGTGTAAATTTCAAAAATCTTCTACTTGAAACATTTCAGAAATTTCACCTAATCTACTTGAGTTTTTTTCCTTTGGAGTTTCATAGAATTTTCAGGGCTATCGCTGAATCTGGAATATAGATGACAGTAGAATATGTCATATGTCCAACCAAGTCACTAAGCAAACTCAAGAAATAGACATCGAAAATATGTTCTTATTCGTAGAATTTCCAGTGCCATTGCTGAATCTGGAATGTAAATTACACCAGTAGTATATGTCACATCTTTCTAATCAAATCATTAAGGAAGCTTGAGAAATAGAGATTCAAAAGAAGTATATAAATTACACTAGTGGTATATGTCATATCTTTCTAATCAAATCACTAAGGAAGCTGAAGATACAGAGATTCAAAAAAAGTACTTGTAAGATGTGAGGATTCACAACCCTTATGTCTTTTATCCGTTAGATCTCAGAACATCTGGCATTGGAATAACATGACCGTTTTATGCAAACATGGGTTTTTCAATTAGTACAAACTCTTGCTAGTGCATTCACTATCAACAAGAATTGAGCCCTCATCATTGCACCGGAGTAGCATCACACCGTGCTCACCCTTGATCTTCCACTTGTATCACATGTGGCCATCTTTGGATTCCCAATGATGACAACTAGCTAGCATCACACCATGTTCACCCTTGATCTTCCACCTGTATCACATGTGGCCATCCTTGGATCAAATTTGCATTGCACATGCTTCGAGCTCTCAGTAGGGTTTCATGCTACAACACCGGAGTAGCATCACACCGTGCTCACCCTTGATCTTCCACTTGTATCACATGTGGCCATCTTTGGATTCCCAATGATGACAACTAGCTAGCATCACACCATGTTCACCCTTGATCTTCCACCTGTATCACATGTGGCCATCCTTGGATCAAATTTGCATTGCACATGCTTCGAGCTCTCAGTAGGGTTTCATGCTACAACACTTGGACCTTGCCCACACTAAAATTTCAACCCAAACACTTTGAGTATTCTCTAAAGATTATCTCAGTCAAACTTTTGCTCACCACATAAAACATACATATCTATTCATCTAATCCTTTCAACTCTTGTAGTACACAAGCACAAATATAAGCCTAACACATTAAGAAGATGCAAATGATCCAATTACTAATTTGCAAATACAAAGACACTCTCTTCACTTTACATAAGATAGGTGAGGTAGACCAAAAATAGAAAATGGCTTGAATGAGCCTCTTTGAGGTGTACACATGTCAGGTGGATGGACTCTACCTTTTAAATGGTGCATTTTGCATGTCAAATGCTCTTCATTAAAAGGTAAACCAAAAATAGAAAATGGCTTGAATGAGCCTCTTTGGGGTGTACACATGTCAGGTGGATGGACTCTACCTTTTAAATGGTGCATTTTGCATGTCAAATGCTCTTCATTAAAAGTTTTATCTCTTTAATATGCATTGCAAGTAGTGTGCCCTCTATGTAAGACTTGCTCAAGTTGAACACTTGGTGCAATAGAGTCAATGTCACATCCAATGCCAAGGTCCCATCATCATTAATACGTGTGCCATGTAGTTTTCAAATCCAAACACTTAGTGCAATATTTTCAGAGACATTCAATTCCAATACGGTAGAGTCGTAACCACATTCAATGCCAAGGCCCCATCATTTTCAATATGTGTGCCATAACTACCTCCATAAGAAGTGTGACTTGTTTAGTGCATGTATCAAGGGCAAGTATCTACTTATAGTAAGCTTCTAAAGATCAAGCATTGAAAACAATGTAAGATACATCAAGGGGATGGGGTTTCACCATGCATTCCACATAAGTTGAAGTGCAATTTTAGCATGTTGTGAGTGCATTTAGAGCAACCCAAAGCTAACATCTCCTCAGAAACTGCACCAAAGTCTTGTTGACTATTTTTGTCTGCCCATATGTCTATGGATGGAATGTTGTAGATCTCTTCAACGTTGTGTCCATCTTCTCCCATAGTGTAGTTCAGAATGCATTGAGAAATCTTTTGTCCCTGTTTGAAATGATGCTCCTTGGTATCCCAAAGTGCACCCATACTTGTCCAAAGAATAAGTTTGGTGCTTCATGTCCATTGATGGTAGTTTTACAGGGCATCAAAACCCACATCTTGTTGAACCTCTTAACTACCACGAACATGTAGTCATGTCCCTTCTTGGTTGTCGGTAAACCTCCCACAAAGTCCATGGAAATGCTCTCCCAAGGACGAGTAGGTGCAGTTAGGGATGATACAAACCTTATTTCGTGTTGCTAGGTTTGTTGGTACAACAAATCATGCATCCTCTTATGAACCTAGCTACTTGCTCTTGCATCTTGGGCCAATACACATACATATGTAAGTTAGCCACGATGTTCCCTACACCAAAGTGCCCCGAAACCTTGGAGGTGTGAGCTTTTCTAATTCGCTGCAATCTCTCACCTTTAGGAACACATAACTTATCCAACTTGTAGAGTAACCCATCCTAGAGATGGTAGTCGATAATGTTATCGCCATTGTGCACATGACTCACTCTGCAACTGCTGATACACCTCCTTGAAGTCCTCATCCTTTGAATACGTCTCTCTCTATATGCATCATGGGTTAATGACCCCATGTGCATAAGAGTCCCCAAAGCTGTAATATTCGATGTGGTTGGCCTTGAAAGCATGTCGACCAACTTGTTTGTGCATCCCTTCTTATACTTGATCACGAAATGAAACTGCTGTAAAAACCCCATCCACTTGTAATACCTGGTCTGCTGTAGCGTACTCTGGGTCTCCAAGCACTGTAACGACTGGTGATTTGTGTGGATTAGTGTCTCATTTCCCATCATATAATGCTTCCACTTCTTTATAACTTTTACCATGGCTAGAGTTTCTTGTCATATGTAGGGTAGTTAAGAACTACCCTATGAAAAACTTTAGAATGGTAACATACAAGCCTTACTTCCTGAATCAAGACAACTCCCATAACATACCCACTCGCATTTGTCTCCAATTCAAAAGGTCGCTGCAAGTTTGGTAATGGCATAAATGGTGCTTTACTGATCTTCTTCTTTAGCGTCTCGTAAATATTTTGCTCACCTTTTCCCCACTAGAAACTCTTGCCACTTGCTGTTATGGCATGGAGTAGTGCTGCTACCTGAAAACGAGACTATGAATTTCCTTAGGTATTGTGCTGCCCCAATGAAATTCTTGACCTCAGAAACATTAGTAAGCACCGACCATTCATGATGGCATCCATCTTGGAAGGATCTTTCTTTAGCTCTCTACCACCGATCACATAACCTAGATACACCAAAGATTGCTACGCAAATTCACACTTCTTGAGATTTGCTAGCAGTTGGAGCTTCTTCAATGTTTCCAACACTTGCATCAAATGTAAAATATGCTCCTCCCAGGTAGCACCATATACCAATATATCATCCACATAGAAAATAACAAATGAATCTATAAAAGGGTGCAACACATCATCCATTAATCTCATAACTGCAGTTAGTGCATTACATAGAACAAATGGCATGACTAACCACTCATACAAGCCTTGCCTAGTTTTGAAGGCAATCTTCCAGGGGTCTTCTTCTTTGACTCAAACCTGGTGACATCCAGACTTCAACTCCATCTTGATGAAGTATTTTTCTTGTTGCAGTTGATCCAACAAATCATCTATCATGGGCAGGGGTTATCTGTGTGAGTGTGATTTTGTTCAATGCCTTGTAATCTATACACACCTGCCAAATCCCATCCTTTTCTGGCACAATGATAATGTGTGACCCACATGGTGATGTACTTGGTCGAATGACACTTTGTTTCAAGTGTTGTTGCAACTGTTTCTTCACCTCACTTGCTTCTATAACGGACTGCCTATACAACCCAATATTTGAGAAGGGGGAATCCGACAAGAGCTGGATCTCATGTTCCACTTTCCTCTTAGGCGATAGTCCTTTAGGCTCTCATAACACATCCCTGTATGCCTATAAAAACTCCTCCAGTTATTATTTCTGTTTCTTAGTACACTCCTCCAGGGATTCCTTGTCTCTTATTGACTCCTCTGTAGACTGACTTTATCTTAAAAGCAATAAAACATACTTCTTTTTGGCACTGATCAATTTCTTGGCTTGGTTAATACGTACTAGTAAAAATTTCGACTTTCCTTTGTGCGTGTTGACAATGAACGATTTTCCATCCTTGATGAGTTGGTATTGGTTATCTCTCCTCATGAATATTGCACCATACATGTACATGTATGGACTCCCAAACACGACTCCACATACGTCAAGGGGAACCACATCTAGATCTACCTGATCAATAAAATCAATACTTATAAAAAATCTAATTTTACACTGTTTTGTTACTTTCAACTCTGCATCCTTATTTACCCATCCCAATGGATATGGGTTTGGATGATCATGAACTTCCAGCCTCAACTTTTTGACCAACTTTGCTGCAATGAGATTTGCCTATGATCCAGAGTAAAATAGAGCATCAATATTTGTCTTCTTGACTTGTATCTTTATCTGGAAAAGTTTGGTCATTTCTTTCTCTTCCTGTTGTTGAAGGCTACTCAGATTCACCTCCTTCTGTACAGACATACACATGATCTTCTCATCCACATCCGAGCTTCTTTCAACTTGGTCGCTCGAATTAGTGGCCATGAGATTCTTCTTCTTGTTATGTTTTTTCTTGTTCTTCAGGTTTAGCTCTGGATGCAACTTCCAACAATTTTCCTTTGTATGGCCATTGATGTTGCAGTGGTTGCTATGATATTTGCACTGGTGTGTTTTGGTTGTGGTCTTCTTATCATTTACCCTTTTTTTGCTTCTTCTTCCCCTCCTTGGAAGCGTCTTGTTGCTCCTTCTGCTTTGATCCACTTGATTGCGCTCTCTTTAGGTCTTTGTTCTCCATGTATTGTGTTTGTACAGAAGCCTCATCCATCGGTTTGGGCTTAAACAACATCACTTGCTTGCAGATGGCGGTGCAGATCCCCCAAATACTTGATGAGTACATCTGGGTTCTTTGGAGAGATACCCAACATTATAGCCATCTTCCTGATTTTCATGGTGTACTCCTGCATGCTTTGGCCCGACTTTTGCCTGAAGTATTGCCATCGGATCCATTGGTCTTTCACGTACCCAATGGGATAAAAATGTGACTTAATGAGGGTTTTGAAATCTTCCCACTTAATCACTGGAGGTTCTCCCTCCAACCTCAGGGTTTCCATGTGACTCTCCCACCAAGTCAGTGCATGGCCCTCCAATTTCAGTCGCACAATGAGGTTTTTTGTCCTTCTTCAATTTGATGAACGCTGAAATAGACTTCTAGTTGCTACAACCAATGCTTCAACTTCAAAGCGTCAAGATTGTTGTGGTACGATTTGATATCAATTTTTCCTTCCATTTTAAACATAAACTCTGATTGGTTCATGACACTAGAACTAGGTTGATTTTTTTCGGGCTCTTTCTTTGACTGGTTCTTCGTTTCTCCCTGATCTTTTGATCCCCTTTCTGATTCGTCCTCTGGATTCAAACCCCCATCTTCTCCAAGTATCCCCAACTTTTTATTCAAGGTTGCCATGAGAAGGTTTACATTGCGGTTTTGAAATCTTCCTACTTAGTCCCTAGAGGTTCTCCCTCCAACCTCAGGGTTTCCATGTGACTCTCCCACCAAGTTAGTGCATGGCCCTCCAATTTCAGTCGTGCAAATGAGGTTTTTTTTCCTTCTTCAATTTGACGAACGCTGAAATAGACTTCTAGTTGCTACAACCAATGCTTCAACTTCAAAGCGTCAAGATCGTTGTGGTACGACTTGATATCAAATTTTCCTTCCATTTTAAACATAAACTATGATTGGTTCACGACACTAGAACTAGGTTGATTTTTTTCGGGCTCTTTCTTTGATTGGTTCTTCGTTTCTCCTCGATCTTTTGATCCCTTTTCTGATTCGTCCTCTACATTCAAACCCCCATCTTCTCCAAGTATCCCCAACTTTTTATTCAAGGTCGCCATGAGAAGGTTTACATTGCGGTGGATATTTGTGACTTGTTGTTCCAATGACGTAAACCTCACCTCTGCAGGATCACTAGATTCATTTACATATTCATCGCCCATGATTAAGGTTTTACGATTTTTGGCCCCACTGATCTAGATCCCTGCAATCTTCATAAAATACCCAAAGAAACCTGCTCTGATACTAAATGATCCATAAACTATTGTGGATATTCCACTAGACAATTTGCCACAACATATATGATAATATTATAAATCTAAAATTTTTACACTATTACAATTTTATTATAATTTAATATTTGTAGATTTAACTGTAATTAGTGTATGCATGCGAATGCAAATTATGCGGAAAAATAGAGAATGAAAAAATAAGCTCATACACACACATAAGACACAAGATATGCTCTCTAGGAAACCCTTTTGGGAGAAAACCTAGTTGTAAGGGGAGGCCGCTTCACTTTCTTTCTTTGTTTAGAAATATGGCTGCAGGTACAAAGAAGTAATGCCTGTGGCCCGTGGGCTGCTATAGTGCACAAATCCTCTCTATGTGCTCTACCTCCTATCTCTCATGGCTATTTTTGCTTAGTTTTGAAACAAAAAGCTCTCGAAAGAATGGAATCAACTTCCTCTTAGTGGCCTAGTTATAACACAACCCAATAGCCTACTAGTTGTTAATTTTGACTACATCAACTCATAACTAGAGTTACAATACAAACTCTTCTAGTCTTTTACATCACAAACATGTGGATAGCCCATTTTCCATGAATAATGGGTGCTGATGCAACATCCTCTCAAATTGTAGGTGTGAAAACAAGAAAGCCAACTTCTGAGTGACATAACTTTTGCATATGGACTTCGATTGATGCGCTTCTTGCCTTGTTGGAAGTATATCTGTGTTTAGAATAACATAAAATGATGTGGCGATAAAGCGACAAATCTTTACCCAAAAAAACACCTTTTGATGCCTCAAAATGCTCTCGGAAGGTTTCCGAACCCATTTCTCCAAACTAGGTCTCGCCAGTAAAAATAGTTCCATGAGCTGATTCCTCCACTTTTTCCACTTTGAATGCATCAGGATGGATGACAAACAATATAATGATCCACCTGGATCATGGTTTCTAGTGGAATTGCAGGTTAGCTTTCTTTTTTCTTGGTGAGAGTGGTGCATTTGGTCTTTTGGAGTAATTGTTTGTCTTTGAAGTTCATTTTCTTCATTTCTATTTTGTTGGGAACATGATATTGAAGCTAGTGACATTTTTTGTGGTGTTTCATCATAGTGAGAATTCTAATTGTTTGCTATGGTGATTTCATTACTTGCATTCTACATTTCTACTTGCTTCCCATTAATTGTTTTATACTATTGTAATGACACATCTTTACATCCATGCCCTTGAGTCTAATTTTATCACACTTGTGATAATGTTTTCATTCTTTTTACCCTCCTCTGATGGGTGATTTTTAGTGGTGGTTTAATTTCTTATTGCCTTGTAATTTGTTGTCTTTTTTGAAAATCCGAGTACTACCTCTTGTTGAGTAATTGAGGTTTCTTTTGATTATTTTCTCATGCTTTTTGGCTTCAACCAAATTTAGTGGTCTTAATAGTCTTATGTTGTGAATAATGGGTTTTAATATTGAAATATACAATTTCAACAGCTAATCATGTAGCTAGGATTGCAAGTTAGAGCTTCTCATTTATGGCTATATCCGTTAATTGTTCTTGATGACTATGAATGAGTGAACTTAGTAAATGTGTCATTTTCATCATCATGGAATCTTTTTAGAAAATCTGTTAGTGGACATTTGCCCATTAACAAATAAACCATTTGAATTTTTTTTATTATCCTTCTACGTATAAGAAAACTATTGATATTTTTTCTAGTTTGTTAGTGAGTTGTTTCATAGCAAATATCCCTTTCAATTTATTAATCCACATGATAGCGTGTTGAATCTCGATCGTCTAGTATATCATTTCTAGGTATATCAACTTTCATTTGATGTAGACAACCCACACTATTTGGATATCTCTAGTAACAAGTTAAATAAATTTAGACTATTTGGATATCTCTAGTAACAAGTTAAATAAATTTAGACTTCGTGGACTAAAGGTTGTGCAAATATTGTGTCTACCTTTTTGGTTAATTCATCAATTCTTTCGATATGATTATGAAGTATCTTTGTTGTTTCATTTTTGTTATCATTCTTCATTTTTAATATGGTTTTTCTATCGTTTCTTAGACTCTTAATTTGTCTTTTATTTTTTCCCTTTTTTATTAATCGATTAATTTCATCTCGTAATTCATTTTGTTCTCCTCCTAACCTTTTAGGTCCATTCTGAACATCGCTAAGATGCTGCCTTATGTTATTGACTTCATCTCGATCTCAGTTAGCATTTGCCTATAACTTGTCATTGCTAACTATCTTGGAGTTGGCCTTTTGTCTATGTAAAACCCACTGTTAATTCACTTTATAAATGCTACATAAAGTTTAATTTATCAAAAATTAACAATGTGGAAGGGTTGAGACCTTTACAATATCTCTCGCAAAAACCATAAAAATAAATAATTTATTAAATGTTGCACAACAACACGGAATTCGATTTATTAGCTTGTATGGCAAGGTGGATTTCAACGGATTGGCTACGAACGGTACGTACAGTGTAATAGGTGTATATAATTCCTTTCAACCCCATGGAAAAGCACAATGTAGTAGGTATATAAGATGGTGGCTAAGATAAGATTGGTAGAATAAAGTTGTACTAGTTTAATGGTGCATTAGTAAGGTGCCTATAGACGATGATGTGATGATGCAATGAATCATTTCACAATTCGGTGAAATTGTAGTTGACTTGGTTGAGACATTGTATGAGTTTGAATGGATGGTGGTTATATTTTGGCTTGATTAATGGCTTTGATACCATCGAAAATAAACCAACTTGTTCATCACTAAAATTGCAAGAATATTTTTGTAAATATATGAAATATATATTGAGAAATAAATGATTAATAAGATTGTTATTATAATTAGTTAAGTATTCATTGGTGAACACATATGTGCTCGTTGATCTTCAAATAAACTAATTACATTCGTATTACTTATTATATTTTTAGTATTATTAATAATGATTGGCAAGACTGCTATTATAATAAATCTAGCATCCATTGGTCATAAGGTGAATGGATATGTGCTTTTTGACATTCAAATAAACTAATTACATTCGTATTACTTATTATATTTTTATTATTATTATTTTGATAACGAAATGTCATTCAATTTATAATTACCTATAGCATTGGTGGGGAAATTAAGTCCAATATTTTCATATGATAAGTGGAAAGATCAACTAACTACACGTTCATTCCTCCCTTTTGCCAATAAGACAAACTGGTGTTTTATGCCATGGTGCCCCATATGTCTTGGTGCCCCATTGTCCACATATCACCTAACACCTAATACTTTTGTTAAAAAAAAGACACCCTATTGAGTTTTTTCCTCAACTATATTCATTATTCTCTCTAGTTGATTACCAATCAAAGTGGGAGCCCTTTTTTACAAATGAAGCTTATCCCATAGCAATTTCAAATCCACCATTTCCCTTATGGGATTAAATAGAAAATTCCAAAGTGCAATCCTTGAATGATATATTGAGCTATTGCAATGACACATTTCCCTCTTTGAATTATTTCGATCCCAGAGTTAGGTAAAGGTATGTGAGATTATATCCTAGTTGTTGCCTATGAATCCTCTTGAGCCCCATACTTATTGATTTTTTGAGATTATATGTTGAAATGGAACTCCAAAGTGGGGCTTCTGATTTAATTTTCCCTTAATTAAATTGGAAGAGAAATTGTAATTTTATCTCATGACAACTTGTATTAGTTAATTAAATCAGAATGACTGAGTTAGCTTAGGAAATTCGAGTTGAGGGTTTAAGAGAATATATGTAGAGTTCTCCCATGATTTAAGGGGGTTCCGTTATAGTTATTTGTGAGTTGTAATTAATTAACTCAAGAAATTGAGTTAAAATCAGTTTAACTAGTTTTAACTGAGTGATGAGCTAGTGAGAGGTCAAGTGAATTAAATATGATTTAATTCACAAGTAGTGATCAATCAGTGAACTTATAATTCACTATAAATAGTTTTTGCATGTCGGTTCTAAGGAAGGCACAATTAAGACTGAGGTTAAAGGGATGATAACTATTAGTTGTATAATTAGAAAATTGTACAATCAATTATAGATTCAGATGGAGGCCTAGGAAGGATTGCGCAATCAAGTCAAGGTATTTTCCTATTTAATAGAAATTTAATTCCTCAAGGAATGCGTGAGGAAGGCAGGCTGAGCAGAGGCAAAGAATTGGCTAAGTATTTGTTCGAATTTTTCTAGATTAGAGTGAGACAGTTGGTAGAGTGCATGAGTTTTCGTTGAGAGAGAAAGTGTTGCGTTGTTTCAAGATCCTTGAATTTATACAATATACAAATAGCAGGGTTTTAGGCAGTGTGATTTCCCCAAATACATCTTGTGTTGTGCTATTGATTATCTCTTTCTCTTACTTGTTATGTGATTGTGTGATCATGTTTTGTTTCCGCAAATTGTATAAGGATTCAATATCTTGTTTTAGTACATTATAAGATTAGATTGAATCCTCTTGTTATATTTTCTACATGGTATTAGAGCGCTATGAATCACAATAAAAAGAGAAGAAGAAAGTTTGTTTTGATCAGGTTCGAATTTGCAGATTTATTCTTCGTATCCAACATCATATCAAGATGTATTTCAATGGCTTGAGACTCGAATATGCACTCGAGGGAAGTATTACATGGAAGGACAGGATGGAGGCAGTGCTTGAGAACAACATACTGAAGGATTTCATAGATACTGATGTCCCGGAACTTGCAGCAGAGTATGCTCAACTTCTTGATGCATAGAAGAATAATGTAGCAAAGGAGAGGAGGATCTTGTTAGAGGGAGTTTGGTATCATATTGACTCGATTCTCAATGAGAAGGCTATTTCATAAGCGATGTGGAAAGCCTTGACAGATTTGTATCAGAATAACAATGACCATAGGAAGTTGGCGCTGAAAGACAAGCTCAGGAAGATCAAAATGGAGAAGGGCGACATGATCCAAAAACGCTTGATAGAGATTTGACACAAGAAGAAATTCGGCGGAGCACTAGCGATGGATCCTCATCATAGACTGATGATGAGGAGAACCGTGCCTTGGCTAGCAAGGTGAAGAAAGGAAAAGGGAAGGTGCCCTATTCCAAAGCCAAGACCGACAAGGAAGGAAAGAAGTGAAACTTGTCAAAGGTGAAATAGTGAGATAGTTGGAAAAGTGCAGGAGTTTCTCTTGAGAGAGAAAGCATTGTATTGTTTCATGATCTTTGAATTTTTACAATATACAAATAGCGGGGTTTTAGGCAGTGTGCTTTCTCCAGATACATCTTGTGTTGTGTGATTGATTTTCTCTTTCTCTTACTTGTTATGTGATTATGCGATCGTGTTTTGTTTCCGCAAATTGTAGAAGGATTTAGTATATTGTTTTAGTACATTATAAGATCGGATTGAATCTCGTTGTTAGATTTTGTACATTATACAACCGTGAAAATTCCTTACTAAAGTCATAGCCTAATACATGAATACTTATTCCATAACCACATCTCGACCCATGATGAGTTTCATTTTTTTTTGCTTTGAGCTTGACATGATATCGATTTTGTCTTTTGATTCTCTCGTCCTCCAACATCTTGCCTCCAAAATCCTTGATCCCATTCTCCAGGTCTTTCTTGTCTAACAACTCCCCTAAATCATCTCAAAGAGATTTTGTTTTATCATCTACATTAGGATCTCTCTCCCTTGTTATATTATCGATCTCAATTGATGACACCTTCAAATTCTTGGTAGAATCATTTCTCTTCATGATAATCACCTCTTGTCAATTTTATCACCTAATATAAATCATTTGCCAATTCTCAAAATTAGTTTTGAATAATTTAATCCTAATTATTTCATGTTTCTCTAGTGAATCCAATATGATTATCAATACAAGTACGTTTAAAGGGATAATTTCAATAAATGTAAACGTGTGATATTATAGTTCAATATGAATTTACAAAATATGCGTTATTATCTTTAATCAATGAAAACAACGACTATCACTAGTAAATTATGTAGATCGTTTGGGATCATAATAAGGAGGATGGAGTATCTAAGAGCCAAAAATAGATCGATAAAGCATACAGAGAAGGAAAATCACATTATTTTTTATGGGAATGGAGTATTTGGACACTCTTTGTTCTCATGTAGTCATAGCCACTCTTTCGATGTATTTTTAAAGATCTCAAGTTGCATATTATAAAGGGAGGGTGGATCATACATTGTAGTGATTTTTCATTTCCAATGATTCATTGTAACAAAGGTTCGATCACATGGATTTACTTCTAAGGTAAAATGTTTTTTCATGTTCAAACTGTTTTCTATTAGCAACAATAACACAATGTGCTATTAGAGTGTTTGTGTGATTTCCTAAAGTTAATAATTGAGTGCAAAGGAATGGTTTTTCCAACTTGGGGGAGTGTGAACTACAAGAAGATGACAATGTAGAAACTACATGTCCATTTAGCGATGGGTAAAATACACAGAATCTAGCATTCCCATTTGACCATAATCGCCTATGTTTCATCTATTATGGGGTGTTGTGCCTTTCCATCTCATTGGAATAAGTTGAGAGGGTAGATTATGTTGAGAATTTGTAGGACTTGAGATTAATACAAAAATTCTCTTCTTGATAACTACTTGTGAGCTTGCTTATGTATTCTCTTCCTTAACTTAGTTAATCTTTCATCAAGTCAATTATCAAAGTACTTAGTCAAATCTAGAGACAAAATTATTTTCACTTATAACTGAATATATTGAAATGTAGTTAGGAAGGTAAATCTCCGATTTAACTTCCTCACTTTCTATCACCTTGAGATCACTGTCTTGTCTTTAACAAATTCTTTCCTTAGATTATTTAAACTCAGAGATGTTCTTATTGTACCCAACCTGCACCTTTCGCAATTTTCTGCACCAATCCTTTACCTGATTGTACCTATCCGCAAACTGTACCTTAAGCAATCTGTATCCTTCAGTTACTTCCGTAATCCTTCAGTCACTTCTGCAATCTATACCTTTCAGTCACCTTAGAAAACTATAATCCTTCAGTCTCTTCCGCAATTTATACCCTTTAGTCACTTTCGAAATCTGTATCCTTCAATCACTTCTATTTCAGATAAGTCCGCATTTTCTTGTCTTCCAAATGAGCCGCAATATAGATATATATATAGGTGACAAATCAGCTATTAGGCCGACCATTCAACTGATACTTAGGACGAATTTATAACTTGAAATTTAGGCCGACTTGTAGTTTATTTTCTTTGGCTTTTTATGAGGTATTACTTCACATATATTCCAAGATTGTTTGAAGGTTATTTCCTCTATATTTTGAGCTTGTATTCCAACAATTTTTGGAGGGCTGTTGAGAGCTTATTTACAAGGTCTTTGAGCATATCCATCCGAACTGGATCCTTCATGATTTTTCACTTAATCCTATTTATACTTAGAAGACAAGAACCTTATAGACATCGAGAAGAAGTCTATCTACATAAAATATTGCTCATGAAAACCATGAGACAAAAATACATTTTTATTATCATTGTCTTCTTCTTTTCATAATTACATAATCAACATGAAGACCGACCTAGTTACATTTTACAACACTTCCTCTTAACTAGGGAGGTATTCATATAGTTACATGATCATTTTCAAACTAAAGAATTTCATTAAGAGAAATCGGATTGGTAATCGCGTCTGTATAGCATCATATCAACCAACATTGTCCTAGTGCAAGGCCTTGAATAACAACCCCATCTCTCAACGAGACAATGGGCTACAATGCTGGAAAAACACATGACTAATAGACACCATAGTCATTATCTCTCCAAGGTGCATACCCCACCTAGGTGTTCCCAGAGTATGACCTTCTTGGACTATTCTTCTCTTGGGTAGCCAACCCTCAAAGAATATCGGTCCATGACTACTCTTATCTTGAATGCTCTATCTCATTCTCAAAGAGTATCGAACACTAGATTATTACCCAATCCTCCATTCTGTCTTTCAGGTGAAGACTAGAATAATGTGTCTATCCATTCTCTTCACATGGCCTTCACTAAGACTTACGACTGTTAGTCCTAGTCTAGTGCATGACACATGTAATAGAGAATCACATACGTCACTCCCTCTTAACATAGGAAGGACATACTTAAGTTTCTTCCAAGCAAGAAACTTTCCACCAGGCCCCTTATCAACCAGAGTCTTGTAGTAGCAATCCAGCTACTCATTAAGAGTTCCTCCCCTCGATGTCATGGATTTTGATATTGAGGAATCTTCAAATTTTGGCTTCACAGGGCACAAATCATCCATCACTTTCAGTCACGAGTCATGTCCATTAGAAAGTGATTCATCAGTCTTTCTCATCTGGTCCATAGTTATGCCATGCTACTTTCCTTCGAATCATATTTAAGGATCATACATCCTTTCTCGTGATTAGCAACCCTACACAAATTCATTCAGATAGACATATACATATGAACTTTTAGAACAAAAGTTACCTTAGTGATGATCTTTCACCATGACATCTTCCTGTAGGCATCAACATCCTTTATACAGATTGACACATATCCTAATGATATGTTTTGCCAAGGGTTTTGTTCTTTACGAGACTTCCGTTAGAGTCTACATATCATCCCAGGAGATCTCCTAGTCACATCTTCTTGGTCTCTGGATGATAACTGCCTCTTGACATGTTTTCATTTCATGATCTCTTCCTCTCTGCACATTCTTCTTTCCCAGGATTTTACAAATTTTCCACTTTCTAGTTTATGTACAACCACCTCATATTCTATGAGGACATATTATGTTGATTTCATCTGTCAGTGCATCGAGAGATCCTCCTTCATAGATCATACTTCTAAATATTACCTGCAACCATATGACATGACTTCACAACATCCAATGTAAGCATATAAATATATACATATCTCATACCTTTTTCCCTTGAGTCATATTGTAGCAATTTCTCTAGAATGAAGAGCTTCATTCCTTTGACTTGCTTCATCAATATGTCATCACATCCTAGAATTATGTCTCCATGATGACCCTTGATCTGATGACTACTTTATTTTAGTAGAGAGATTTTCCAGAAGCTGTTTCACCGAGAGCTCCTTTCGTGCTTCTTAATGTACATTGTTTTCTATTATACAATTTTATAATCAATCAGAGATCACTTAAAGAGAAAGATGACCTCAAAGATAATAGAGATTGATTTATTCTTCCTTCTTGGATCTTTTAGCATCAGGTTCTTCTCTTTCATGGACTCTTTCCTTTTTCCTTTTGTCCTTTCTTAGTTTAGGACAATCTCGTTTATAATTTCCAAAATTATTACACTCAAAGCAATGTGCTTTGTTCACATTTCTCCTATTATTTTGAGGACCAAATTTATTAAATCTTCCTTTCTTCCCGGACATGGTGGCAAAGGCTTGATTTTCTTTTCTTGATCCTTCTTTCAATCTTGATTCTTCTCTCTTACCTAGACCTTGGAATGTCATGACTTCTTTCCCTTCTATACTGGAAGAGTAATCTCTCTGTTCTTTTGGTAAGACATTTTGTATAATAGTGAGTATTTCTCTATCGAACATTACTTCTCCCAATTTTAGTAGTTGTTCTCGTATAGTGAGAATCTCCATCAGATATGGAATTATTCCTTCTTTTGAAATTTTCAATTTGTATAGTTTTTGTCTTAGGGATATTATTTCCTTTGTAGAACCTTTTGAGAACTGTTCCACCAATTTATCATATATTTATTTTGAGGATTCTAGCTTTGATACATAGGGAATAACATAGTCTTTTATGGACTCTATAAGAATCCTTCGAGCTCTTATATCTCCCTGCATGTATTTGGTATATGTTGGAATATCTTCTTTTGGAGGTTGAAGAGTAGATCCTTCTATGAAACCCATGATTTAATTTTAAATTAGCTTTAGATCTACCCTTTTCTTCCGTGCATTGAGGTTAGATAACCCAATCAGTTTGTTTCTTTCTAAACAATAAGTCATTTGGACAGATTTAGATGAAGTCATAGATACTTACTTGAGAGAGTGACATTCTTCTGCAACAACCTTCTTGATGACAACGAAGAGGTTAAGGATTTCTTCCAAGATAGAATTCTTCAATCTAGGTGATCTTGAATTCTTGATGGTAGAGGGTGTTTGAAGTAGCTAGATAGTCTTCTTTGTAGACTGATTAGAATTTCCAACCTAAACTTAGATCTATGCTTCCTTGAGTGTCTTTGTTGAAAAGCAGTCCTTGTGTTCAACACCCTAGCTCTAATACCATGTTGAGAATTTGTAGGACTTGAGATTAATACAAAAATTCTCTTCTTGATAACTACTTGTGAGCTTGCTTATGTATTCTCTTCTTTAACTTAGTTAATATTTCATCAAGTCAATTATCAAAGTACTTAGTCAAATGTAGAGACAAAATTATTTTCACTTGTAATTGAATATCTTGAAATGCAGTTAGGAAGGTAAATCTCTGATTTACCTTCCTCACTTTCTATCACCTTGAGATCACTGTCTTGTCTTTACCAAATTATTTCCTTAGATTATTTAAACTCAGAGATGTCCTTATTATACCCTTCTCGCACCTTCCGCAATTTTCTGCACCAATCCTGTACCTTATTGTACCTATCTGCAAACTGTACCTTCAAAAATCTATATCCTTCAGTTACTTCCGTAATCCTTCAGTCACTTCCGCAATCTATACCTTTCAGTCACTTCAACAAACTATATCCTTCAGTCTCTTCCACAATTTATACCCTTCATTCACTTTCGATATATGTATCCTTCAGTCACTTCTATTTTAGATAAGCCCGCATTTTATTGTCTTCCAAATGAGCCGCAGTATAGACATATATATAGGTGACAGATCAGCTATTAGGTCGACCATTCAACTGATACTTAGGCCGACTTTATAACTTGAAATTTAGGCCAACTTGTAGTTTATTTTCTTTGGCTTTTTATGAGGTATTAATTCACATATATTCCAAGATTGTTTGAAGGTTGTTTCCACTATATTTTGAGCTTGTCTTCCAACACTTTTTGGAGGGTTGTTGAGAGCTTCTTTACAAGGTCTTCGAGCATATCCATCTGAACTGGATCCTTATTGATTTGACACTTAATCCTATTTATACTTAGAAGACAAGAACCTAATAGACATCAAAAAGAAGTCTATCTACATAAAATATTGCTCATGAAACCCATGAGACAAAAATAAATTTTTATTATCATTGTCTTCTTCTTTTCATAATTACATAGTCAACATGAAGACCAACCTAGTTACATTTTACAACAGATTATACTTTGCAGTGATTCACCATTCCCAACAATACATTGTTAGGATAAAATGTTTTGCATGTTCAAATATCTTAATTATAAATTAATTTTTTGTTAGCAATAACAACACAATGTGTTATTACAGGGTTTGAATGATTTCCTAAAGTAAATAAATAAGTACAAAAGGAGGGTTTTCACAACTTAAGGGAGGATGAAGTAGAACAAGATGAGAATCCAAAAGCTACATGTCCATTTATAGATGGATTAAATGCATCATGGAATCTATATTTCCTAAAGTAAATAACTAAGTAGAAAAGGAGTGTAGAAAATCCTTGAAACCTTGCAACTCATAGTGAGAGCAAATTGATATGAAAAAGACACAATATTTCTCTACCAAAATTCAGTGGAAACAAAACAATGAACATAGACACAATCACACAAATCAATCACACATAGAAATTTATTTGGGGAATCCAACTAGGAAAAACCCCTCTTGCTAGTATTGTCGACTAAGAAATTTGATCTATTACAAGGATTTGCTTCAAGCTTGAAGCCCCTGTAATACTGATCATCCCTTACACAACTTTCCCAACACTTAGGAAAATAAACCTGCAAGGAAGATCCTATTTCCTTGCGCAATTCAACCCCTAAAAAATACGAAATCCTCATATTTCCTTGCCCAATTCCCAAGATAAATTTCTCTGCTTGATCCTCAAGCTTCTTGTCCTGCTTTCTTCTCAAGCTCCCCTACAAAAACATGTGTACAATGAATAAATATATTTGTTCCTTCAAGTCTCAATAGGAAATTCATGTTGAAAAGTCAACAAGAAATGTGTGTCTAATTTAATTTTCCCTTAATTAAATTCGACAATAAATTGTAATCTTATCTCATAATCACTTGTAATAGTTAACTGAATGTGATAAACTCAGTTAGCTCGTGAAATTCGAGTTGAGGGTGGTTGGTGAGGCATGTAGAGTGATTCTATTTGTTTTAGAGTCCAAGTTGCAGTTAGTGTATTAGTTTAATGCATGAGAAATCAGTTAACTCAATTAAGTGAGTTAAAGGTCGTCTAACTAGTTGTAACTAATTGTTGCACTAGTGAGAAGTCAAGTGAATTAAATTAGATTTAATTCACATGCAGTGATCTGTCAAGTGAATTAAATCATATTTAATTCACATGCAATGATTTGTTAAGTGACTGGTGATTTACTATTATTATCTGCATGCATGTCAATTCTGATGAAGACCCAGTTGAGACAGAGGTTAAAGGGATGTTATATATCAGTTGTATTATTAATAAATTTCCAGAGCGTAATTAGACAACCATAGGATTTCCCATGATGTATTGTGCAATTTTTGAAGGTTTAATTTTTTAATTAATAGGGATCAATTGTTCTTAGAATTGCGCAGGCAAGGCAGGCTGAGCAGAGGCAGGAAATTGGTCGATTTTGTCCGGATTCGTGTGAGACAGTTGGTAGAGTGCAATAGACTCTTGTGAGAAGAGTGCATTGTATTGTTTCAAGATTCCTTGGTTGATTATGCAATAAAGATAGAGGGGTTTTGAGCAACAAGCTTTCCCCAGGAAAAATATCTGCGTTGTGTGATTGATTTTCTTCTTTTTCTTACTTGGTGTGATTGTGCGATCGTGTTTAATTTCCGCAAATTAATTGTAGAAGGATTCAATATCTTGTTCTAGAATATTGCATGATCGAATTGAATCCATTGGTATACATATTGTTTGTATAATTTCTACATGGTATCATAGCGCCATAAATCACTATAGTGGAGAATAAATTGAGTTTGTGCTAAACAACATTCGAATTTGCAAAAATATTCTTTGGTGCGACTGGCGGATCAAGATGGCTTTCAATGGATTAAGATTGGAATATGCACTTGAGGGAAGTTCTAATTATATTGCATGGAAAGTCAGAATGGAGGCAGTTCTGGAGGACAATGGGTTGAAAGAATTTATCGACAATGATATTCCAAGGCCCGCAGTAGCAAACACCACTCTTCTTGATGCTTGGAAAAAGAAGGTTGCAAAGGTGAGGATGATATTATTAGAGGGAGTCCGAGATCACATTGTCTCGAGTCTCCATGGCAAGGCGACTCCATATGAAATGTGGAAGGCCTTGACTTATATGTTTCAGAACAACAGTGACCACAGAAAATTGGCATTGAAGGATAAACTCAGGAAAATCAAAGTGGAGAAAGGCGACACTATTCCAAAATACTTGGCCAAGTTCATCCAATGTCGAGATGAGCTTGGAAGTGTCAGGATTACTGTAGCGGATGATGAATTGGTGAGCCTAGCACTTCTAGGCCTTCCCAAGAGCTGGCATAGTTATCAGGACTCTGTCAATGGGAGGGAGAAGCTACCACATTGGGAGTGACTTTGGTCAGATTTGGTACAAGAAGAATTCAGGTGGAATACCGGGGATGGATCTTCATCCAAGACAGATGATGAGGAAAATTGTGCCTTGGATGGTAAGGCAAAGAAGGGGAAGGGAAAGAAATCTTATTCCAAATCTGAGACCGAGAAAGAAGGAAAGAAGGAAATAAGCGTGAAATGTCCAGAGTGAAATGTTTTCAGTGTCACGAGCATGGAAATTATGCCACTAATTGTCCACATAAGAAGAAGAACAACAAGAAGGCTTTAGGATCTACAGTGGGTGATGCTTTGGCTTCACAATTCGAGTTGGAATTCTCACTCATCGCATGCATGGTGTCTAGTGCTATGGGATCAGTGTGGTACTTGGATAGTGGTGCATCTTTCCACATGAAGAGAGACAAATAACTCTTTAGTAACTTGGAGGAGAAGGATCTTTAGATGCACATCGAGATGGGTGATTACGAGAGGTATAACACTACCGGGATTGGTACAGTTACTTTCCAGAGACAGTTAGGTAAACCTTTCTTATTAAAATATGTCATGATGTTTCAGTTTCTATGTTGGACAATGGAGGATATGATGTGGTTTTCAGTGAAGGGAAAACATTCCTTCATCACAAAGCCGCATGATAGGTTAAGAATATTGGGGTTCATGTGAAGAAACTTTACAAACTTGATGTAGATGGTTGCGCAACATTGATGAGTAAAGCAAACAGAGTGGTGAGCCGAGATGAGGGTGAGTTATAGCATGGGATATTGGGCCATATACACCACAATGCTTTGAAGTTCATGCAACAGATTTCTACGAGGCTTCCAAAGGGTACTTTTGAGCAGATAGACACATGTAAGGGATGTACCATGGGGAAGTATACAAAGGCCACTTTTCATGAGAAGGAGAACTGAGCAACGAAAATCCTTGAGAGAGTTCACTCAGATGTGTGTGGACCATTCTCTACAACTTCTACAACAAAGCACAAGTATTATGTGATTTTTGTTGATGATTTTTCTAGAAAGTGTTGGATCTACTTCATGTAGAAGAAAGATTAGACGTTCTCAAAATTTTGTGAGTTCAAATCACTGTTTGAGAAAGATACAGGGAAGTAGGTGAAGGCTCTAAAGAGAGAAAATGGTGGCGAGTACATATCCAATGAATTCAATAACTTCTGTAGCAAAGAAGGAATTCGGAGAGAGTTGATTGCGCTTCATAATCCACAACAGAATGGGGTTGCAAAAAGAAAGAACAGAACAATTGTGGGTGCGACACGAGCTATGTTACATGATCAATACCTACCATTTCATTTGTGGGAAGAGGCATGCAACACAATGGTATTTGTGCAGAATTGTAGTCCTCATCGGATACTTGGCATGAGTACGCCAGAGGAGGCTTTTTATGGTAAGAAACCTGATGTTTCATATTTTAAAATTTTGGCTCATCTGTCTATTGCAAGGTGACCAAAGATTCCAAAAAGAAACTAGAACCAACAGCTGAGATTGGGATATTTTTGGGGTACACTGATACTCTCCACAACTATTGGGTGTATTTGTTGAACAACAGGATGACAATTGTCAGATGGGATGTAAAATTTTATGAGGAGAAAGCCATTCGATTGTCCCTTGTGACGGAGCTTGATTTGCATGCAAATGAGGAACTATTGGTTCCTAAGGAAAAACATTAAGATGTGGAGTAGGCACATGAGGAGGATCATGTAGTGGAAGAATCCACTCATGCAGAGCCATCCACCATACATGGTAGTCACCACAGAGGCTGACAGATTGAGACTTGATGCAGCAAAACATGTAGGAGCACTACATCACAACGCAAACATAGACAGTTACCAGACATGTACACTGGATACATGGCTCTTATAAGCGAGTGTATTATGACAGAACCATCCTCTTTTCAGGAAGCAGTGCAACAACCAACTTGGGTTGATGCCATGGTTGAGGAGTATGACTCCATCGTTAGGAGCAATGCATGGGAATTTTTCCCAAGACTAGTCGGGAAGTCAGTGGTTGGATCCATATGGATCTATAACATGAAGCAAGAAGCAAATGGGAATGTGGAGAAGTACAAGGCTAGATTTGTAGCCCAGGGATTCTCACAGGTTGAGGGGATTGACTATGATGATAATTTTTCACCAGTTCAATGGTACTCATCGATTAGATCTATCCTTGCACTCTCAACACAGATGGGTTAGCAGATACATCAGATGGATGTGAAGACTGCATTTCTCAATGAATTTATTGAGGAAGAAGTGTACATTGAGCAGCCAGAAGGTTTTGAGACCTTTGACAGGGAGTCACACGTGTGCAAACTCAAGAGAGCACTGTATGGGCTAAAGCAAGCACCTCGTGCTTGGTACACCATGATTGACAAATATTTCACCGGGTTGGGGTTTACAAAGAGTGAAATGGATGAAAAACTGTACCAGATTGTGGTTGATGGTAAGCTGATTATCGTACTTTATGTTAATGATATTATTATGATAGGTGATGAGCAGCTCATAACTTCTTGCAAATAAGATCTTGCAAGAGAGTTTGAGATGAAGGACATGGGACTCCTTCACTATTTCCTTGGTTTGAAGATATGGAAACGGGATGGGGAACTATTTGTTTCTCAATGAAAGCATGCCAAAGAGATTCTGAGGAAGTTCCACATGGAGAGCTGTAAACCCATGGAGATTCCTCTTGCTAGAAACTAGAGGAAGGAGGATGCTACTTCAAGTGAGGTAGTGGAAGCTACTTTTTATAGGTAGCTTGTGGGTTCACTCATGTACTTGGTGAACACACGACCATACATATGCTACGTAGTTAACCAGTTTAGTCAAGCTATGGTTAAGCCGACCAAGCTCTTTTGGAAAGTGGGGAAGCATGTCTTGAGATATCTCAGGGGCACTATAGATTATGGATTATGGTACAGACGGAAAGAGAGAGTGAAGCTTCAAGGCTTCACTAATGCAGATTGGGCAGGAATTCCATCAGACAGGAAGAGCACATCAGGAGGGATCTTCAACATAGGATCGACAACAGTTTCTTGGTACAACAGGAAGAAGAGATTAGTTGCACTCAGTTCAGCCGAGGTAGAGTACATGGCAGCCATTCAGGTGGCATGTGAGGCCATCTGGATAAGGAAGATACTTGTTGGTTTGTTTGGTCATCGGATGGATCCGATGATGATACATTGTGATAACTAGAGTTGCATAAAAATCTTGTTTAATCCAATATTCCATGACAGGTCCAAGAATATTGACATCTGGTACCACCATCTCATAGATTGTGTTGAGAGACACATTATGTTACTTCAGTACATTCCCACGGAGGATCAGGATGCAGATATTCTAGCGAAGGTGCTCGCCAAGAGAAAATTTGAATACCACAGAGGCAGGATCGGGGTAGCTGATAATCCCTTTCTTGCCGTGAGGGAGTGTTGAAAAGTCAACAAGAAATGTGTGTCTAATTTAATTTTCCCTTAATTAAATTGGACAATAAATTGTAATATTATCTCATAATCACTTGTAATAGTTAACTGAATGTGGCAGACTCAGTTAGCTCATGAAATTCGAGTTGAGGGTGGTTGGTGAGGCATGTAGAGTGATTCTATTTGTTTTATTGTCCAATTTGCAGGTAGTGTATTAGTTTAATGCATGAGAAGTCAATTAACTCAATTAAGTGAGTTAAAGTTAGTCTAACTAGTTATAAATGATTGTTGCACTAGTGAGAGGTCAAGTGAATTAAATCAGATTTAATTCACATGCAGTGATCTGTCAAGTGACTAATGATTTACTATTAATAGTTGTATGCATTTTAGTTCTAATGAAGACCCAGTTGAGACAGAGGTTAAATGGATGTTATATATCAGTTGTATTATTAATAAATTTCCAACGCACTGTTAGAAAACCATAGGATTTACCATGATGTATTGCACAATTTTGGAAGGTTGAATTTCCTAATTAATAGGGATCAATTGTTTTTAGAATTGCGCAAGCAAGGCAGGAAATGGGCTAAGCGTTGTTCGATTTTGTCCGGATCAGTGTGAGACAGTTGGTAAAATGCAACAGACTCTTGTGAGAAGAGTGCATTGTATTGTTTCATGATTCCTTGGTTGATTATACAATAACTATAGAGGGGTTTTGAGCAGCAAGATTTCCCCAGGAAAAATATTTGTGTTGTGTGATTGATTTTCTTCTTTCTCTTACTTGGTGTGATTGTGCGATCATGTTTAATTTCCACAAATTAATTGTAGAAGGATTCAGTGTATTGCTCTAGAATATTGCATGATTGGATTGAATACATTAGTATACATATTGTTTGTATAATTTCTACAATTCAAATTGCATGACTTACTAGGGATAAATTTGTAGTTAGAACTAGTTAGTCGAAGTTAAAAAAATTAAAACTACTCAACTAAACTCAAGAAATTCAGTCGAGTTAAAAAAATTCAAACTACTCAACTAAACTCAAGAAATCAAGTCTATCGCTATTCTAGAACTAGATATCAGTTAATTAACATACACTAGAGTTTAACTCCACTAGATAACTAATTTTAGCTATCAACTAGTACGCAACTCACTGAAAGCCATCTAACTTGAATTAACTGGCAATAAAATAATGATAGGACACATCACACATGTTAACTGACAACTAACTCAAGTATCTATGAGACTGAATTCGAATTAGCATCTTTGACTAAGGCACAAGGCAAAGAAGCCATTCCTTGCTAAAATTTCAACGCTCCCTCTTAGCGAGGAAGGGCTTATTGGAAGAACCTCGTCCACCTAGATCTATCATCACCTCTCCCAAGTATTCTTCTCTTGCAGTTTCTCCCTCTAAACTAGAAAGTGCCATTTACCCTGTGTATTTGGTGTTTGCTTCTTGATGATGGGAGAATCAACTCTCTTCTAAGCTCCCTTAACCAAATGCTCTGCCCACTTGGCTCAAAATATCCTTATACTAGAAGTATCTGACTGGCCCTCATCATCATCTTGCTGGTCATCCCAACTACCAATTAGATTAGACTGAAGCTAGGATACTAATTAAGGCTACATCTTGAGAGCTCTATCTTTCTCTCTTTCAACCACCATGTCTATATTCTGAGAACTCTTTGCCTTTTTTCTCAAGGTTGAACATGCATCAACCTCCAATTTGTAGAGGCTCTTGATCCTGACACCAATCTGCTTGACTTGACGTGGAACAAAAATCTCGAGGTAGGCCTTCCCATTTTTGAATACTACATCATACCCTTTGTCTTCAATCCTCAGTTTGTTCATCAAAGCAAGTTTTTTGGCATCAATGTTGCTTTCAAATAGATCAATAAGGCCCTTCCACATCTGAAATGGTGTATCCTTTCCATACAACCCTTGAATAATATGGTCTCTAACTCCTAAGATCATCCTCCTAGCTTTGGAAATATCCTTCTTCCATTGAGTTAGTTTTTGTACATATGATGCAAGAGGTTTAGGAATATCAGTCTTGATGTATTCCAAAACCCCATTATCATCTAACAAAACCTCCATCTTTTCCTTCCATGCACAAAATTTCTAGGTCCCTTCTGGGGCATGCTCTATCCTCAAACCATAAGATGACATGATTCCTGCACTTGTAGAATTATTGCACCAACTAATCTCATCTTCAATGTGCTTTGAATCTGATCAAGGAAATAAATTTCAATCTTGTTTTCAGCTATGATACCATGTATAAAATCCTTGAAACCTTGAAACTGTTAATGAAAGTAAAATTATCTATAAAAGACACAATATTTCTCTACCAAATTCTGCGGAAGTAAAAAAATAAATAGAAACACAATCACACATAAGAATTTTTTTTGGGGAACCCAACTGAGAAAATCCCCTCTTTCTTGTATTATCAACTGAGCAATCTTATCTATTACAAAGAATATAATTCAATCTTGAAGCCCTTGAAATATTGATAAACTCTCTACACAAATTTCCCAACACCAAGGCAAACAAAATTGCAAGGAAGCTCCTATTTCCTTGCGCAATTCAACCCCTAAAAAATAGGAAATCCTCTTATTTCCTTCCGCAATTCCCAAGATAATTTTCTCTGCTTGATCCTCAAGCCTCTTGCTATGCTTGATTCTCAAGATCCCCCACCAAAAACTATGTACAATGAATAAATAGATCTATGCCTTCATCTAATCTCAATAGGAGATTCAAATTAAATGACCTACTAGGGCTAAATTTAGTAGTTGCAACTAGTTAGTTGAGAGTCAATTGAGATAACAAAAGTAAAAATAATCAACTAAACTCAAGAACTCAAGTATACCTCTATTCTAGAACTATAGATCAGTTAACTGACATACACTACAGTTTAAATCCACCAGATAAATAAATTTTAACTATCAACTACTACATAGGGAAAATTTTAAGGGTGAAATTTCGCAAATGGGCTATTTTTTGGACATTTTCTAAAAAAAATATTCGCCAATATGGTTAAAATTTCGCCTATTTTTTAAATATATATGATTAAATGGATGATATTCGCAAAAAAATTACCAATTTTAATAATAAATTAAATGTTTTTTATTGAATATTCACATACATTCTATACATATGAACTTTCACACTAGAATAGTTGCCTACAATACTATATATAGGAAAAATATTGAATCCTTAAAAAATGCCCTACTAGTACATATCTCGCTGAAATCCATCTAACTCGAATTAACTGACAATAAGCTAGTGATAAGCCACATCACACATGTTAATTAACAGCTAACTCAAGTATCTATGATACTGAATTCGAATTAGCATCTTTGACTAAGGCACAAGTCAAAGAAACCATTCCTTGCTACAATTTCAACAAGGATGATTTTCCCAACTTAAGGGAGGATGAAGTACAATAAGATGACTATCCAAAAGCTACATGTCAATTTAGAGATGGATTAAATGCATCATGGAATCTAACATTTCCATTGGACCACCATCATCCAAAGTTCATATATTTGGGGGTGTTGTGTCTTTCCATCTCATCACAAGTTGTTGAGTGTTGAGGAGTGGAATAAAATTTTGAACATGAGATCATTGTTTCATAATGGGTTCAAGAACATAGAGGCATGGGTGAGTAAGAACACATTGGAAGGGTAAATTCATGTAGTAACTTGGGAAGGAGAGAGTAGGGCCTGAAAATCATCATGAAAGGGAATCATGATGTATGGACATGAGCCAAGAAGCCTCTTTACATGAGGATATCAAAAGAAACCTCCATATTTAGTGGTTTAGATCTACTACATATTGAATTGGGACATATAGAGCATACTTTAAGAGAAGTTTATTTCCCCAATAATGGGTGCCTTGATCGGCGAAGGAGCCACGAGTATTAAAGGAAAAAAACCTCTGTGGGGAAAGTTCAATGTAATTCCATGTTAGAAATGTTATAAATGGGTTAAGCACAAGAAGGTGGTTAGATAAGGTGGGATCTCTCAATACTCTATGAGAGTCATTTCCAAGGACATGAGATGCTCATTATTGAAATATTGTGGTAAGGATTGAGCGTTCCCATCTCATACGATCTTTGAATTTGTGATTGGATTTCCCATCCCATATCCGTTGTGACCCACTTCATCAAACTTTCCTACTAAGAACTAATCAGAGTGGAGCAAACAATATTGTCATGAAATTAGCAAAAAATCCTCTTAGAGGTTATCATTGATAAGTTTAAGATATTGGAAAAGTTTTCAAACCTTAAAGGTTACAATAAAATATCTCTCACCCTCTTGGAGAATCAATTCCAAGGACTTGAGCTCCTCATCATTGAAAGAGTGCAGTAACGATGCAATATTTCCATTTCATTAAGCCTTTGGATTTGTGTTTTTCTTTCCCATCTCGTCTTCAGTGTTTCCTACATCATCCAATTTTCCTACCAAGCAATAGTTAGTGTGGAGAAAACAATCTAGTCATGAAATTAGTGATGAGGTCCCTTAAGGGTTATCCTCGATAATTTAAGGAAATTGGAAAAGTTTTCAATATTTAATATTATAAAAAAAGAAGCAAAAGTTTATATTGGGAAGCATTTTATATTTTTCTTGAACAATCTTAGCCTTTGTGGTTATATTTATGGTCCGTGAGAGTTTCTCTAGGTGAATATCATTAATCATATTAGGAAAGAAGTTGTCGCTCATGTTAGGAAAGGGATATTGGTTCAAAGGAAGACAAGGAAGATCAAGGCTCATATCCATTGAATTAAGGATTAGGTTATAAGGAGGAATAAATGGTATACTCGTGTGAGAATCAAGGAAGAAAGTTTGAATCTATGATCAATTATGAGGTTATCGATGATAAAATCATTTATTATTCCAAGACAACATTAATATGAAATTTTCATGGGATACATCATTTTTTTAAGCTAGGAAGGTATTGTATTTAATCAAATCAAAAGATATTACATGTTGTATGTCTTTATGAGACCTCGTTTTCCACTAGTGAAACCATAATAGTCACACATCAAAATAGATCTTTTCCATTGAAATTGTCTTAATCTAGAATAGAAAATATATAAGTATTGAATACTAAATTTACTGTAATTGACCTTTCCAACTATATACCATATATTATCAATTGGTAGTCTCAAAAGGAAACTAAACATAGCAACCAATTTTGGCAACATGATCATTCATTTAGAAGGGGTATCCACTTGAATGGTAATAGGTAGACTAGTATCTTCCTCTTGATTAGTAAGATCAAAATTCACCAAAACACAAACCATATTTTTCACCTTATGATCCCATTTCCTCATCTACCTTTGAGTTAAATTTCATATTTATCTTCAGATTGCTCCACTAAGGCTCTTCCCGTTATGGTTTTAATTTTCTAGTAAATATGAGTGGTTCTTGTCCTTGTAGTCCTTGTGTTTGCAATCCAATTTTTCAACTTGTGCACTGTCACTTCTTCATTCGATATGAATATGTGCTCTATATGAGATTATATGTTTTCCTTTCCAATTTTCAACACCATTTGAGCTCTAGATGTGGAGCACCCCCAACCACCATGACAACCTCTACGAAACCAACCACCTTTGCATATAGTCATAGGATTGAATTGAAATAAAGGAAACAAAATGTTGACGAGAGATAATATGGAATCCTTGGACAAGATCAAGAAGAGGACACAAGTAGGAATACAAAAGGGAGGGGCTAATGAGAGAGAACCCCTTGGTCTACACTAGGAGAGTTACACTAGGCTACGAATAGAGAGAAGAAATGTGATTCCCCACTTACAACAATAATGAGAAAGATAAGGCCTCGAGAGCCTAAACAAAGCACTCCAACTTGTAAAGGAATAAAAGATGTACTCAGAAGACTAAAGGAAACCAAGAGTTCCCTAAACAATTTATAAATCCTTGGGCACTAAAAAGTGTCAAAGGATTGAAGCTCTAAACTATAAGGGAGATTCATAACAAGTAAAGCAGAGCTGAAGGATCATATTTAAGCACAAAGGTTTTGGTTAGTAATGAACCTAGACAAAAAAACTCGAGTTGTGAGCCATCTTACACAAGCATCGGTTGAGACCAAAAAGGATCAATATAAGGGAGAAAGAGTGTTGAGAACATAAACATTATCAAAATTAGGAAATGACATGCAAAAATAAAACATCAATGAAGACTGTGAGATCACTTGGTATAAAAGTTTGTATACTGATAGTGGATTGACACTAGAGGAGTCCTTTCCTCTCATTTTCCTATGTGGTCTGTATAATTATTAGTTGGCCTATCTGGCCACCAACATGCTCAAAAGCAACGCTAATTGCAAACATGATAAGCTATTACTCCTTTGGTCTTATAATTTTTCCCTCCCTCCATCGATATGACTTGTATACTCTCTCCCTGCAACAATTTTGAATGTGGTAGGTGGTGGATTTGGTTGTTACAACTACACCTTCATAATCATTTAGGCTAGACGCATGCCAAGTGGAGTGTGTCATCCCCTCCCTTACATTCTTTGTTTGAGAGGCCATCCTCCAGATTCATGTTGGCTTGATACACTTGTCACAGGGTCTTGGAAAACATAATTTAAAATAACCAAAACATTAAATTGATAGGGTTTGGAAGAATATTTTTGGGTATTCTCCATTTTTTTATCCATATGTAAGGGGAGTTGTAACCTTTCTATTCAATAGTAGTGAAGATAGGGATCCCACTAGAAAGTAACTTTAGTTTAGAAATAATGTGGCACTTCTTCTTCATCTATTGATTAGATGTTTTGATTCATTGAAGTAGAACACAAATTTGATTAATGTTTGAGTGAAATTACTATATATTTGATTGGAGTACTAGTAAGGAGAGGTTTATGAACCATTTGAAAACAAAATTGGAAGGTTTCTAATTGTGGAGGAAAAGGATCAACATCTAAAAAATACTTCAATAGATAATATTTTGTAGAACAAGACCCAAGGTATAGTCTGCTACGTGGGATTGATATTGAAGTGAAAGGGTATACCTTTTGGATTTGTTTGGATCATGTGATTTTCCCTTTAGGTGTGTTTGATCTAGGAAATGTGATCACTTAAATCATGTATTTTCTAAGAAAGTAGAGGATGTTGATATTCATGATATGTAGATTATTCTAGCTGAATACAAATATTATTCTATTGAGTACAAAACTCGCCCTAAAAATTCTATTCTTTTGGTTACCACCTTTTATTTTTCAAGTAAGCTATTGTATCTTAGTTTTAATGATTTTTTGAATATCATTTAATTGTAGAAATATCTTTTAATTTTTAGTATCTTCTACCATTGAAGAAAAAACCAAATTTTCGCTTGAGAAATTTTTATTTAAAAACTTGTTTATGTTTTGCTTTTCATGTATTGAAAATATTATCCTTTATGTGTGATAAAGTTTTTTCCTTTATGTATCACCAATATTTTCCTTTTCTTGCAATATAGTTTTTCATTTTTGTATATGGTAGGAGTCTTTGTTTCTTCGTAGCACGAATTTCTCTCATGTATTGTGCTCACAATAATTGTAATTGCAACACATCAATTGTTGTGAAGTTTCCTTCGGTGCGATATGTGTTTAATTTTGTAGCTTGAAAGGTATTTCTGATTAGAAAATCCCTTTGGGCTTTCTGGTTTGTTCATTGGGGATTTTCACCCAAAGAAAATCATTTAATATTTTTTATATTTATCTTAGATTAGTTGGCTTAAGAAATGGAATATTATCTGAAGCACATGAAGGATCGGTTGGGAGTCGAAGAGTCGTAATGGTTTAAGAGTCGCACCCCTTCGCATGGACTTTCAATGAATATAAATAAACCAACAAATGGATGAGTTGGGAGACATATTTGAGAGGATAATTCAAGGTTTTGATTATAAGGAAGTTGCAAGCAGAAAGAGGAGCTTGAACCCTAGATTTAAGGTTGGCTGGTTTAGCCACAACTGAGAAAGGTGAACCAAGATAATTGAGTAAGGAGGTTGTAGTAGGAGAGGCTTGCCACAAGTCTGTAGCATAACCGTAGGTCAAAAGAGAAGGCTACAACGTATTACAAGAAGTTTGAAATCCCTAATTTAGGCTACTCATAGACCTATGTAAGGGAAGAAAAGGGGGATGTAACCTAGAAAAGGGAGGTCGAGCTTCTCTGAAGGCATCTAGGACAAGTTGCTAGCTGAAATAGGGAGGTTGAGGGCCTAAGGAGACAGGTCACAAGTTTTAGTTACATTTGAGGGCTAGAGGAGGGATTTCTAGTCCTAGGAGCAAGCCGCAAGGGTAAGGAAAGAGGTTATGTGTAGTGGTCGGGCCTACTAGATGGATATAAGTGACTGAAAATTGTGTTTTAGCGCACAAGGGATAATGTTGTGGCTAGAAGAAGGTTGGTTGGTTGTGAGACTGCCTAAGGCTGCCACGAGGGCATACCCAATCTTGTTGACAAATCACAGTGTCAAGGTATGCTAGGTGGGTACACCACTGTCTGTGAGCCTAAATGGAGTTGGATGGGAAGTATAAAGTAGGAAAGGAGGGGAATGTGTGCTAAAATAGGTGGTTGTAGGTTTTTTTTGCAAAGTAAAACCACTCAAGGCAAATGAGAGTTGAAGAAACTCAGCATCAACCCATATAAAAGAGTATTTTATTATTTCATGTTTATTTTGGATTTGTATAGGGATTTTAAAGGGACACTATCCCTGATATGGGAGCCTTGTGGATTTTATTTTGGGGCATAAATATTGTGTACTATGAATTGATATTATTGTTGGTATATTTCGTTGCGAAAAAAAATCGAAGTTAAGAATTTTCATTGTGTTTATGTTTTTTGTTATGTGAAATTTCCAAAACATAGACAAGGATTGGGGTGCATAGAATTCTAACATGGTGTTATCATGTGAAAATCGTACACTCATATGTACACACTAGAAGACACTCATAATCGATGATCAACACATATAGAGGTTACATTTTCAGTTGAAAGCACCACGAAGACCAAAAATCAAAAGTTTGCCTAAGGTTCAAGTTAAAAAATTGAACCGCGTGGGGGCACCATTGCTAGAAATTAACAACGCGTGGATTTTTATTCGATATTCTCACATTCGCGAAAAAATCCAGTCAACACCTTGACCCACGAACCTTCTTGAAGAACACTCCAAATCTTGACATGACAGGCTAAAAAACTCAAGCCTTGAGTCCCAATAAGCCTTAACGACAAATATATGGTGCCTCTTATCTCATTTAAGAGGCAAAAAACCACATTGATGAGACAAAGGAGGGAAGGGGTGTCCAAAAAATTCTATAAATACAAGTTCATGGAGAGACAAAAACAAGAAGTAGTGCATTGTTATGCTACCAAAATTTCTCCCAAGAAATCTAGCATTCTATTGTGAGGAGAATTCCACCATTGAGTGATCTGAAAATGGAATGTACTTGTTTAAGGGTGCAAGGTATCCATTTCCCATAATTTCTAATGTGAGCTATACACTCCAAGTGACCTCTGAAAATGTGAAAACTTCTTATTTCTTATACAGAGATACACTGTAGGGGCATTCACCGGACATGTCACCTCTAAAGAGAGGATGAGTTCCAGAGGCTACCTGGCCCTCTACAGGCTCTGCCTAAAGAAATAATGAAGTAAACACTTAGAATTCTTTGACATACACATACTTGAAGTTTGATGTCTTGCGGAATAAGACAAATAACTTTCTGCAGCTGAGTAGGTGATTATGTGTGTATGCAAGTTATGTATATTTTCTGTTTAACACTTTATATCAGTTTTGTTTAGCATATCATCTTCAGCAAATAAAGACATCAAAATGATAAGCAGTTCACCCCCTCCTCTGGGCTACATCTGCTGGACCAAGCCTCTCAAACTAGGCTTGTCCTCTTGTATTAAAAATGCTACAAAAGCTAATACAAGAATATGAGTGTCTCGAAAGACAGATCTGACTGTAAATACAGAATCAGAAGATAGGAATTAGCTAAACATGCTCTTTCCCAAACACTAAACAGTGAAATTGTACCTTATACAATACTTTCCCCAATTGGCCCTGGTGGCCCTTTAGACTTGCATGGAGAATTTCGAGGTGAAGATGACCTCAATTGGTTCTGAAACCTCTGCCATTAGACTCAGAAAGTCGAAAATAGCAGAAATAGGCTTTTGAATCACCAAAAATGGATGAACCTAGCCCCCAAATAGCTCCAACACTGAAATGGCCCTGGTGGCCCTGAAAGCTTCCCTGAAGCTAAACAGTGAGAAGAATGCCTCAAAAGGAAAAAAGAGCTGTAGAAATGGATTCAGAATGCTGAAAAACTTCAGGAATGACCTTCGTTCCACATTCACTGGCTGCACAATTCCCAATGCAGCTCCCAAACTAATTTGGCCCTAGTGGCTCCTGGAACTTCCACGAAGAAAAATCACCTGCAAACGACCTCAGATGGCTGTGAAACCTGTGCCAATGGCTTCAGAAGGTCGAAGAGACCCAAAATAAATAAATAAATCGTCTCCAAAGACCTCTCCTAGCCAAAGTTATGGCACTTTTACTCCAACTGCCAGTTACACTAAACAAACTCCAGCTAAAACTGGAGACACCGCCAGATAGGTCCGACAAATTAGAGGCGGCCGCTAAAAATAGGGAGTTCGCCAAAACGTGGGGGTTGAAGGGATAAGGCCTTATCCATAAGACCGAAACTTTGGCGCTGTTTGTTTGAACGATCTTGAGTTTTATGCGGATGTTTTAATGTTTCAACCATATAATAAATGGACCCCGCTCCAAGTGCTATTTCCACGGGACCATTCCTGAATGCATTGCGCGCCCAACCGTTTACACCTTTGGTTCTTGGACCTGGGTTTTATGCAGAGGGGGCTGGCCCTTAGGGGTTGGCCCCCTTTCGGGCCCTGCCCAATTCAAAACGAGCCTTTAAATATATGTGTGTTGCAATATTTTAACAACAGCAAACGGTGGCCTATTGGTTAAGCCGCCTTGTTAACATTCCGCCGACCCATGTTCAAATCCCACCGCGGCCATAGAAACTTTTGAACGCCATTCCAATCCGCTTTGGGGGCCCACGTGGCAGCCTCCGGGCTAGCCACGTGGCGCTCTGTAATTGGCCACCAGTAGAATATTCCGCAGAATATTCTATGGAATATTCCACAGAATATTCCCAGAATATTCTGTGGAATATTATTTTTTTAATAAAAATATAGGCAAATTTGGCATTTTTTTAATGGAAATGGAGAAATCTTCAAACTTGAATAACTTCTTCATACGGAGACCATTTTTCGAACCGTTCGTGGCACCGGAATCAGGAAGACGATCTCTATCCGGTCGTTCAGGTTCAAACCAGTTCTGAGCACTTTCATTTTTGACCATTTTACGACACTTGGTCCTGAGCTCCTGATCACACCTCCCAAATGAGAAGGCTTTTGGTCCCCAAAAGCTTACTGAATCTCTGCACTGAACTGTACAGCACTTGAGGAACAGAAATATCCTCTTTCAGTCAGCCAAAAGAGCATACTAATGCCAAAAATGTCCTGCCTTGCTAACTGTCATCATGGCGACTTTTTGCTGCATACGCCAAGTACTTGTCGAATCCCGACCAAGTTCTTTCGCCAGAAAAATCTGAAATTGCAGGAACCAGCAATGAAACTTGCTGATATATGAGCTGAAATATTCCCCTGAACATGTGGGCTTTCCAACTGTCACGATGCCCATCCATGGCACCTCCGCTCCAGAAGAAGAGCTGCCTCCCAAATGAGAAGGCTTTTACAAAGATGAAACACTTCATCATTTCTCCTCTTTACAATCTTGGAGATCAAATTAACTTTTTCCAAGTCAATATTACATTACATGCATGGTTAAAAACAAAGTAATCAACCCTTCAAGTTAATCACACATACATGTTTAAAATACAAGGAAATCATCATGATCCCTGTGCTCATGCATCTCATTCTCATGCATGCAGTTTATCCTTCAACTTTCTCTTAAGTACAATCATAAGTAAAAGATCCTCAATCACATGTACATGTACTTTCAAAGCTGAAATGAAAATAACTTTCACTACGATAGAATGAGTCTCCTACTCAACTTTTCCATCGTGCAACTTGCATTCCCTTAACAAAGAAAATGCATTCAATCAAAAGACATGCAACTTTAATTGGATAAGAATTCTAACCATTTCTTACCAATCCATTTCAAAGGCGCTTCCTTTAACTGCACATCGATATCAGCATGTGTATCATCCCGACACATATCAATGATGGAAACTTCCTTCCCATTCTTGCCATACTCTTTCTCCCACTTCTTCAACTTTTGTGGAAGCATTGTTGGATTCAGAGTCCAACACCTTTCAACAAGATGTCCTTGCTTATGGCAATAAGTGCAACACATGTTCATCTTCTTGACCGCATGATTTGCATTGTTCATTGGAACTTTGGCTTCTTGCCTCCTTTCCTTCAAAAGTTTCTTGTATGTTGCCATTCTTTTCCAACATCTAGAAACACTATGGTTAAACAAACCACAAAAAGAACATGCAATTCTTTTCCCATGCTTGTGTGAAAATTTTCCATGCTTTACATGATCAAAGGAAATATGATTGAAATCAGATTTAAACCTTTCTCTTTCACCTTCATTACCTTCATGAGAAGGTGAATCGAAAGAAGAAGAAGAAGCTCCCTTTGGAACACTATCAATCCCATCAATGGTTTTAGAGCTTTCACCACTCCCTTGTTCAAGTGCATGCTGATGCACACCTTCTTCCTTCATGGCTGCTTTGGAACTTTCTCCATAAGATTTTCCATAGCCAAGACCCAAATTCTTAGGCCTTACCTCAACCATTATTGGCTCAACTATACCCTGTGCATATTTTCCCAATCCTTTTCCTTCATATCCCATTTTGGACATCAACTTGGACCCTATGCCTTTGGTATGTTTCTCAAAAGAACCAAGTTCATAAACATTCTTATAAGAAATTGAAGACAAACTAGAATTGTTTACCTCTTCTTCAAGCTGATACTTGGCTAAGGCTTCTTTGGCAACAAGGAGTTGTGTCTCCAACTCATGCATCCTTTCCAACTTCATGTTTGCAATACGAAGTTGGCCTTCCATTTCCTGCAATTGGTCAGAAAGCAACTGCTTCTCTTCCCTCATGGAATTCAACTGCTCTTGAAGTCTAGAGCTCTTTCTTTCATCCTCATACATTTCTCTCACCATATTCATCATGATGAAAAATTCTTTCTTCAAGCCTTCATCAAAAAATTTTGTGAAGGAGGACGATTTTGAGAACTCACTTATGAAAGTTGTCATTATAAAAATGAACAAAAGAGCTTCAAAAAACTCAAACAACAAGTAGTTTGCAGAATAATAAAGCAGTCAATCTTCAACACTGCTTAAGACACCTTTCAAGCTACACAATCAAGCTAGTGATGTCAGTCAAGCAAACCTGGCTCTGATACCATCTGATCTGAAAATGGAATGTACTTGTTTAAGGGTGCAAGGTATCCATTTCCCATAATTTCTAATGTGAGCTATACACTCCAAGTGACCTCTGAAACTATGAAAACTTCTTATTTCTTATACAGAGATAGACTGTAGGGGCATTCACCGGACATGTCACCTCTAAAGAGAGGATGAGTTCCAGAGGCTACCTGGCCCTCTACAGGCTCTGCCTAAAGAAATAATGAAGTAAACACTTAGAAGTCTTTGACATACACATACTTGAAGTTTGATGTCTTGCGGAATAAGACAAATAACTTTCTGCAGCTGAGTAGATGATTATGTGTGTATGCAAGTTATGTATATTTGTTGTTTAACACTTTATATCAGTTTTTTTTAGCATATCATCTTCAGCAAATAAAGACATCAAAATGATAAAGCAGTTCACCCCCCCCTCTGGGCTACATCTGCTGGACCAAGCCTCTCAAACTAGGCTTGTCCTCTTGTATTAAAAATGCTACAAAGGCTAATACAAGAATATGAGTGTCTCGAAAGATAGATCTGACTGTAAATACAGAATCAGAAGATAGGAATTAGCTAAACATGCTATTTCCCAAACACTAAACAGTGAAATTGTACCTTATACAGTACTTTCCCCAATTGGCCCTGGTGGCCCTTAAGACTTGCATGGAGAATTTAGAGGTGAATATGACCTCAATTGGTTCTGAAATCTCTGCCATTAGACTCAGAAGGTCGAAAATAGCAGAAATAGGCTTTTGAATCACCAAAAATGGATGAACATAGCCCCCAAACAGCTCCAGCACTGAAATGGCCCTGGTGGCCCTGAAAGCTTCCCTGAAGCTAAACAGTGAGAAGAATTCCTCAAAAGGAAAAAAGAGCTGTAGAAATGGATTCAGAATGCTGAAAAACTTCAGGAATGACCTTCGTTCCACATTCACTGGCTGCACAATTCCCAATGCAGCTCCCAAACTGATTTGGCCCTAGTGGCTCCTGGAACTTCCACGAAGAAAAATCACCTGCAAACGACCTCAGATGGCTGTGAAACCTATGCCAATGGCTTCAGAAGGTCGAAGAGACCCAAAATCAAAAAAAAATTTGTCTCAAAAGACCTCTCCTAGCCAAAGTTATCCCACATTTACTCCATCTCCAGTTACACTAAACAAACTCCAGCTAAAACTGGAGACACCGCCAGATAGGTCCGACAAATTAGGGGCGGCTGCTAAAAATAGGGAGTCCGCCAAAACGTGGGGGCTGAAGGGATAAGGCCTTATCCATAAGACCGAAACTTTGGCGCTGTTGGTTTGAACGAACTTGAGTTAAATGCGACAGTTTTATTAATGCTGAACCATATGATAATAACCATATATTACATTGAACTCCGCACCTTCCGGCATATACGTGACCATACCCATATTTCGTTGCGCGCCATTCGATTTGTGCCACAGTTCCGAGCGGAAGTCATATGCCGAGGGGGCTGGCCCCCTTTTGGGCCCCGCACAATTTAAGAACAAGCCTTATATAACAATTCGCGCCCATGTTTTAACAAGAATCAACATAGCCCAAGTGGTTAGGCCGCTTGGCTGTCATCCCGCCGACCCATGTTCAATTCTTGCCGAGTGCATAAAACAAATTTTTGAACGTGCCATTCCATTTGACCTTGGGGGGCCCACGTGGCGGCCTCTGGGCTAGCCACGTGGCGCTCTGTAATTGGCCACAAGCAAAATATTCCGCAGAATATTCTGTGGAATATTCCATGGAATATTCCCAGAATATTCTGTGGAATATTCTTTTTTTAATAAAAATAAATTTTTTCCCAAAGTCAAATTTTGGCCTTTTTTAACTGAAATTGAGAAAGTTCAAAACTGAATATCTTCCTCATACGGAGTCAGATTTGAGTGCCGTTCGCGGCGTTGGAATCAGGAAAACGAGCTCTATCCGGTCGTTCAGGTTCAAACCAGTTCTGAGCACCTTCATTTTTTACCATTTTACGACACTTGGTCCTGAGCTCCTGATCATTGAGAGAGTCTTATAAGCTTCTTTAAGAGAGAGAACATGTAAAAGAGATTGAGAAAGGGAAATCCTCGTTGAGAGTTTTTGAACACCATTGCTCAAATAGTTCTCTTCAAGTGTCTTTGATACTTCTATTGTAACTCTTCTACTACCAACAATCAATAAAGAGGATCCTTTTTCTACACATTTATTTATTTATTTTGCTTCATTAATATTGTTTATGTGTTATATAGTGTAGTTTTAGTTTATATTTTTTCATGCATTGTTTCCATTACTTTCAATGCTTTATTTATCCATGTTTTTCCACCAACAACATCCAATTGTTTGTATGTTCCTTGTAGGTAAAAATCAACTCCAAGGAAGGTGTTTTCGGTACTCATACGTAACAAACACAAAATTACACATGGAATCAAAGCAAATTCAAGGATAAATTGGACCTTAGATGTGCACAGGTGTTAGCTCTGAGAGGAAGGTGTGAGACTGTTACAGGAAGCAACAATTTTTCCAACTGATTTGGCTAGGTAAGGTAATGAGTTGTTGATTATTATAGCTTGGGGTGGAAATATGGGAGTTTCGGTGGATTGGTGGAGAACTCTGTGCACAAAAATATGTTGAGTGTCGATTCATCGATACCATTGTGTAACTATTGTTTAATTTTCAAATTAATTTGCAACAGCTTGGGTTCCTTGACAAGGAGTGTCTTGGCATGGATGAGGTACCTTCATATGGATTTTAGTTTGATGAGTTTCATGAGATAATATATTCAAATGGGTTTTAGAGTTTCACATCCAGTGGTGGAGCCATGTATATATGAGGTGTTTGAACTAGAAGGATGAGGACCCTTACAAAGTTTAGTTGCAATGGTCTAGAGTGGACCAAGCAAGTGTTCAACCACAACCTGAGACTTACCTTAAAAGGACACAAGTTCAGTTGTAGCATGTGCATAGTTTTTCATGAGGTTACTTTATAGGAGGGAAAGTAGAGTGAGCCAATGGAAGGTTGTGTAGGCTCAGAGGGAGTTTGGATTAAAAGGGAGAGTCAACTTCCTAGTGGAAGTCTAACCTTCAAGTCCAAGCTAGAGAGTGAGACCATGCAAGGAAAGTCACGAACCATGCAAGGAAAGTCATGGCATGCAAGTAAGGTCATAGACCATATAAGGAAGTCACGAGACATGAAAGTAAAGTCATGTTATATGTAAGGAAGTCATGGACCATGCAAGGAAATTCATGTCACATTTAAGGAAGTCATGGCCATGCAAGGAAAATCCATGGAGCTAGATATTTATAAGGGCAAGAAAAGTCATGGGCTGGATGGTCATGCAAGATGTTTTGAAGTGGGATGATTCTAGAAGGATGGTGTCCTTGAAGATTCAATTATTCCAAAGGATTTGGTTGTGGATCAGATTCAAAGGCACGTGTAAATACCTTCCTCACTAAGAGGAAGCGATGAAATTTGATAGCGCATAAGGTATTTTCTAATGGAAAAGTCCTTGAGGAAATTTTATTTTTTCACCTAAGGAAATGCATTTAATATTTTTTGTTATTTTGAGTCGAGATGAGTTTTCTTAAAAAATGGAAGATCGGCTCAAGCATATGAAGTATCGACTGGGAGACGAAGAGTCATGACGGTTTAGGAGTCACACCCCTTCGCGTGGCCTTGCAATAACTATAAATAAACCAATCAATGGATGAGTCAGGAGGCATATTTGAGAGGTTTGAGAATTCAACGTTCTAATTCTAAGGAGGCTGTTGGCAGAAAGAGGAGGTTGATCTCTAGTTTGAGGGTTGGTTGGTTTATCCGCAAATAAGAAAGGTGAACCAGGACAACTGCGTAAGGGGGCTATAGGGAGTCCACAACAAGAGAGGTTTGCTACAAGCTTGTATAATAATTCTAGGTCGAAAGAGAAGGTAAAAAATTGTAACAAGAAGGTTGCATGCATAGGGAGAAACATATAGGTTTGTGTAAGAGTAACAAGGGAGGTCGAAGCCTAGAAAAGGAGGGTTGAGATTCTGTGAAAGAATGTAGGACAAGCCACTGGATGAAATAAGGAGGTTAAGAGCCTAAAAAGACATGCAAAATGTTGTAGGTGCTTTTGAGGGATAAGAAAGGGAGCCACAAGATTAGGAGCAGGCGATAAAGGAAAGGAAAGGGGGGATGTTTAGTGGAATGGCCTACTAGAAGGATATAAGTGGCTAGAAACTATGTTTTAGGGCCCAAGGGGAAATACCATGGATAACAAAGGGTTGATTGTGATATTTTCTAGGGTTTTTAGGAGGGCAGACCCAATTTTGTTGACAAATCACAATGTTGAGGTCTACCAAGTGGGAAGTGAGTTGACCATGAGCCAAAAGGGAGTTGTTTGTACAGTATAAGGTGGGTAAGGAGTGGCAAGTGTTCTACAATAGGTGGCTATATGTTTTGGTGGAAAAGGACAACCATTGGTCAAGGTAGATGGGCATTGAAAGGACTCAACCTCAACCTTGGTAACATGTACACGAGTGTTGTATTTTGTCTTTGTACATGGATTGTAAAGGGTCATTATCCCTAGTACGAGATCCATTTGGATTTTCTTATTATTGGAATTATAAGAAATCATTTTTTGGGCATAAATTGTGTATTGTGCATTGATATGATTTTTGGTATATTCCGTTGTGCAAATTTTTTTTAAGTTAGGCATTTTCAATGTATTTATGTTTTTTGTTGTGTGAAATTGCCAAAACATAGACCAGACATGGGGTGGATGGAATTTTAACAATATGACATGCCACTTCAAAGTTTCTACCATTGTCACAAAGGAAACTTCATTAGAATTAGATTTTTTTTCAAAAACTTGCTAGAAAAAGTCCTTTTCATATCACACTAAAGTTTAATTTCTTGCAAGTCTCACATCTCAAATAAATTTAGTTGTTAAAAAATCAATTCTTTCTTAAAACATTTCAATTGTGAGAAGGGGAATTTTTCCAAAAGACTTAACCAAATATTTATTTTATCGTTTTTGCATCTTTGTGTCATTTCACAACTTATCTACCTTTTGTTGTGACATATCATATTCTCCAAAAATTTCGTTCCTTGTGATTTTTCGTATGGATTAAATTTTTTCACTTGTGATCTATTGCATCACTTTGAACTTTCATTCATTCCGACAAAGGGAAGATTGAAACCTTTCTTTTCTCAATTTTCTTACTGCACTATTTATTCATCACATCCTTAAAAAGTTTCCTTTGTTGTGACATATCTTATTGCACAAAATATTATTTTCACGTGATAAGAAGTTTTCTTCTTTATGTTGTTTCTCACCAAAATTATGTTAACCTTTGACATAGGGTGTATCACACATGATATTGAACAAGGGTGCAACATAGGGTGTATCACACCTGATATTGAAGAATAGGGCAACATAGGGTGTATCACACATGATTTGAAAAAGGGTGTGACACGATGTGTATTGCACCTAAGGACAAAGATTTGTGACTAACCAACTTAATGAGAACTTGATCAAGTTATTGTTTTTTTTAGAGGTCACATTTAGTGTTTATTTTTATGCTTGTTTTGAAAAGTGGTGATGCAACATCACAAATTTTCATTTCAAAATTAAAATTCCAATAATTTTCAATTGTGACATTGAAAATCAAATATCATGACTATGAAAGACACTAAAAACAACACCCTAAGATGCAAAAGTGGTGATGCGACATCACATTTTTTTAGTTTTAAATTATAAAAATTTTTATCCATGGAATTGAAGACCAAATATGTTGATTATGAAAACCTTAAATATCAACACATAAATTTTTTTTACCTTTATTTTATTTTTCTCAAATATTTTTCATTTAAGTGGTTCTAGGGGATCATCCCTGCCTTGCCATGATTCAAGTTGGACTCATGGAAAAGTAGGGGTGATGTTGAACATCATCCTCCGACCCACATGCTTCTCGTTGTAGCTATAATGCGTCGTGCATGGCAGCTGAGCTAGCCACCCCAACATTGCCACCCAACCCACATAACCCTTGCTACAGTCATCCAAGGCAACAATGTAAATTTTTTGCTTGTTTTGTTTTTGTTATGCTTTTATAATTTATAAATTTTGGTTTCTTTTTATTTTATTTTTCAAAAAAATAATTTGAAATTTTGATATTTTTTTAATTTATTTATTTTTAAATTTTAAATTTTTTTAATATATATATATTTTTAATTTTAATGTATATTTCTAATTTATTTAATTTTTTAATATAGATGTTTTAATTACCTTGGATGGCGTGCCTTTGCAGGGGGGTGGAAGGTTGTCGTCGTCCCACCTGGATGAGAGACTAAGGGAGGTGAAAACATGCCCCCATAGAGGATGTTGATGGATTGAATGATCTTAAGATATAGCCACATACATACAATCACCATGGCACTTAACTTCCTGCAAACTCCACACATATTTGATTGCCATATATGATTCCAAATTGCTCGTTCAGAGCTCACTGGTGCGAAGTATCAAAAAGAGTTAACGTTGTTTATGACACTCCATATTATGGTCCAAAATGCTCATAGTATCACTGACATTGGTTTCCAAAGCTATATGTTCATCTCATGGGCCTGGACTCTCGTCAATTTCAGTTGGGGTCCTCTATTGACACATATTCTCGAAACCTGGCCTGCTAATGGCTTACAACCTTCGTCGCATCTCCACAATTTTAGAAAATAAAGTCTTCCCCTTTTCGATTGGAACTTCAACATCAATGAAAGTTACCAGATGGCTCAGAGGCTTGGGCTTGCCCTGTTGTCATCTTTCCTTGCAACTTTGGTAGGTATGTTGCAACTTTTGTTCTTGATTTCTTCTACATGAAATGTAACCAAATTTCCTGCTACTAAACATCGCCTTTAGTAGTTATGAACTTGGATTATTCCTATTTGAGCAACTCATCTCAACCTCGGGTCTCATCTTCTATTTCACGATTCTCTTTTGGCCCTCTTCTGCATTTCATTCTAGATCGAATCATTTGTCTATGCAATTTGATATTTTAGTTCCCACGAGGCTTCTCAATGGTCTAGTTTCATGGGTCATTATCCTCCCATTGTTTCCCTCCCTTGTTGGCCCTGAGTCACCACCCCTGCTATATCCTTGACTAGCTTCCCTCCCACGCTCTTTGTTAGTCATTTGTCTCTTCCTCTAGTCTTGGCTATCCTCTTTGCTTTATCACTCTATCACGATTCTTCTATACGTCACTCACTTCCTGGATTTTGATGTTTTCACCTCTTATCTCTTGGCGCTTTATCCCCCTTTCCTTTTTGGCCTCTCCTCCATGCCTTGTCAGTGAGCCTACGTCTGCAAGGGAGAGCTCTATTACCAGGAACAAGCCAATTTGGGAAATACATGCACTCACCATCCTTTAGAGGAAACCGCTGCATGGTTTCATAATATCACCTTGGGCCCCATCTAGGATTAGCTCACTTTTTCGATATAGAATGAATTTCTCACATGAATCAACTCTTACACACAAAGTTTCTTGCTGAGATGTAATATTAGGTGTCAAATATTCCACATGAACATGGACACTTTAAACAATACATGCACACAATGGATTTATATTGGCATATGGAATTACTCCTTGGTAAAATAATGTTTGAAAAGTTTAAGCATTGGGTAAATATACTCCATTGTATGTAGCACTTGTCACGTGAAGGACCTAGATTAAAGGTTCGAATGCATAGAGAAATACCTCTGCATCCCACCCCTGGCTGGAGGCATTTGAAGAAACAATAAGGAACCCATCCAGGTCGCAGTTATATATTTTGACCTCTCCACTTAGTTTCCTAATATGTCTCTAGTTTCCTTGTTTCTTGTTATGTTTCTAGTTTCCTCGTTTCTTGATATGTCTCTAATTTTCTAAGTACTTTGATATCCTATGCCTCTCTATGAAGAGTAAACTTTTGGTTATGGTATGTGAACGATTGACCTAAGGTTTTCAAAATTTCAAGTACACTTTTGTTTTGAAGGCAATACAATATTTACCCCTCTATATATATATATATATATATATATATATATATATTTTTTTTTATTTTTTTTTTCCCATTTTTTTAATGTATTTTTTAATTTAAATTTGTTTCTCTAAATCACTTTAAAATTTGGGTTTTTAATCATTTTTAATTATTATTTTTTAAAGACTTTTTTTAAGTATTTAATTTGATTTTTGTTAAAAATAATAAAACTTTCGTTATATATATATATATATATATATATATATATATATATATATATATATATATATATATATATATATTATGTGGCCTTTTTTTGAGAAAAAATGTGTTTTTTATGATTTTGTTTACACTAGTAATGAGTTTATAAATTATAAATAAAAGAATGTTGCAACATCAATGCCTCATTGAAAAGGGAGTCAAGTTGTCTTAGGCTACGATTTCAAATGTATTATAATTTTAACCTTCAAATTATAACCAATGTCTATTTGGTAGAACTGCTCTTTGATTTAGATGTTGAATTTTAAGGTTTTTCATAGTCATGATATTTTGTTTTTAATGCAATGGTTGAAAAATGTTGGAATTTTACCCCCCAAAAAAGAATGATGTTGCATCACTACTTTTTCATTTTGGGATGTCTTTTGGTGGTTATGATATTTGGTTTTTAATTTCATGATTAAAAAATGTTTGAATTTTAACTCAAAAATGAAAAATGGTGGTGTTGTATCACACTTTTGCATTTTGGGGTGTTTTTCATATTTTTTTATAGCATAAATATGGATTTTTAGGGCTAGAGTTCTCATTAAATTGGTAGCTTTGCAGATAGAGCACACCATACAGATTGTGTGTTTCCATATTTCTTATTTTCATGATAACTCTCAATCTCATCTTTGTTTTGGGTATGCCTTATACCATTGAAAGGTTTTTTCGGAATTTATAACTTTGTTATATACATGTTTGATAATTTGGTGTTGTTTGCTTTAGATTAATGAAATAAAAACATTGTAAGGATAATGTCAAAACCTATGAAATTTGGTGTTGTTTGCTTTAGATTCATGAACTAAAGACATTGTAGGAGTAATGTCAAAACCTATGAAAGGATATTATACTCAAAGAAATAAATCTGAATACCTTGTTATGATGTCAATGGATTTCTTGTATTTAGTTAATGTTTTTAATAAGATTTGAAGTCCAATTTTTTAGATATCTTATGACGATAATAGCAAGTTACCGACATAGTAAAGGGGATTGTACTAATATGAAGGATTCTCATTAGTTGAAAACATTTTGGAAGTAGTAAAAAGAGGGTAGGAAAAGGTGTGAGAGAGAAATCATGGAATTTCTGCCTTGCCATGCAACTACTTTTAGAATAATATGATCACTTAAATTAAAAGGTTGACTCGAATAGAGTTTATGTGTTCAAAATAGAAAGTAAAACCAAGATTTGATGTGTAGGACCCCATCCCAGAGTTACTAAAAGAGGTACATGTTTACACATCATAGATTGTGGGGCAATTTATTAAAAAAGGTACTTGTTTACACATCATAGATTGTGGGGCAATTTATTTTAAGCAACGAGGAAAATAAAATCGGGTTGTTTTTAGTGAGACTTTTTGGAAGTTTTTCTAGTGGATTTTTTCGATCTAATTTCTCTAAAATCCAGCAGTAATTTATTGAAATCACAAACTTGATGGGTAACCTCTGCACAATTGAAGTGCCCTAGGGGTTTCTCACATTGTTTAATCCATATATATAGTAAAAAAACCAGTTTAAATAACACAATACAAGATTTCACCTCATTTTTTTCATCAAATTCTGACACTGGAAAGTATAAAAAGCTGCACTAAAGACAACTCCAAATAAAATGTTTTGCATGTATCAGTTTCAACTTCCAGTTTGCTGGAGATGCGGATGATGGGTTGTTTGTATGGTTGCTGCATGATTTTTTACATGGTTGTTTTGTTTTATCCCATAATTAGGCTAGTTTTATTTTAAATAAGTTAATCTCCTAGAAAGTGTCCTATGGCTTTGATGTGATGGAAAGGATTGTAGTAGTGAATTATTTCAAGCTTAATTTATGATCTCTATTGGAGTTAAGGGATGATTTTTGCTAAAAATTGTTGTGCACATATTTTGATTTGTAGATTATTCTACCATTAAATTAATGTTATTTTCTTCTAGTAAGGATTTCAATTTTCCAAGCTATCCTATATAATTGAATGAATTGTTGTTTATTATTTTATTAAATGTATATTCTTTATTATGTATTAAATTTTTTATCTCATTGTTAGAATACTATGGAATTATTTTGAAGTGATATGTTATTATAATTTCTTTCTACATTAGATTAATATGTTATCCTAAATATTGATTCATCATAACATATCTTAGAAAATTTATTTCTCAAAGAATTTAAAGCCACAAAATGTTTTCATTCATTGTTCTAGAGGTTACATTTAGCAGGAGATTTCTTGGATTATTTTTATTTATTTCATCAATCATATAAAATAGAAAATACATAAAACCAATAAAAATAAAATTTGAACTAACTTATAAAGTTAATCAAACAATTGTTGAAAAATTAACCTAGATGATTATTGCATACCAAACAAGGAGGAGATCAATTGAGTGTTTTTCTTGGGTTTAAGTTCTAATATTGAGAATTGAGAATCCAATCCTTTCAACACATTCTCTTAGAAATTTTAGAAATGCCTTTTCATGAGATTTTTTCTTAAATAAACACCACAACTCAAAGAAAGAATCATGCTCCAATCCTAATCTTGTAGAAGATCTTCACAAGGGCATGAATGACAATGAAAATTTAATACATGAGAGAGAAACAATAGTTCCTATTGAGGTTCAAATTTTAGGGGAAGATATTGACTATTTTTTGGGTCACAAGAAAATGAATTATTGGAATGGAAAAGAGGAGGCAAAGGGACTTCCATATCTTTCCCATAATTTGTAGGAAACAATTGTATTGTGATTGGAGCTATGAATATTCATTATTTGAACCTTTAGCTAATGTAGGAAGGAATATATAGAGATTTTATGTCACAATGATGGATTGGATAGTAAAATTAATTGTCTCCCAAAGTGGTATAAGGAAGACGGAAAAGGTCATGCCCTTAGAGGAAATTTTGAAATACATAGTTCCCTTAATTGAGAATCATTTGGTTCCTCAATCTAGAGAAGTTATTTATGTAGGAATGTAAATCATAAACTAGAGTGTGGGAATTTAAAATATTTAGTAGGAATAATGTAAATTGTCCTTGGTCCTAATTTACAAAAGATGTCTTGAGGAACAAAATATTGTATGAAAAATACAAAGGCATGAGAAAAAGTATAGGTTCATTTAGGATTCCAACTGATGAGTTATGTTATCACCCTCTGTTGGCTCGAGGGGTCCTGACCTAGGTTAGAAGGTTAAGGTTTGCCAACAAACCCCTATACTACTGGCCCTTTCAGCAGTGACCTGCTTGCGCAGGCCAAAGTCTCACCCGAAGCAGTATGGGAGGGTGCTGGAACCAGGTTTCCGCACCCTGGGAGAGAGCAGGTAATTCAAGCCAGTCCACAATTATCATATCTATACGGCTAGAGGTCATTCGCAGGAGTTTTAATAAATAAACAGAATACAGTTATCAAATCTAATTAACAGGCTCGCATCCACGTGCGTACTATCAACTATAATCACAAAAATATATTCGCAGCAGATCAACAGTTCACAGATGCATTTACCATAATCATAGACAGTTCGCAGCTTACAAACAAAGCTTATAACTCAAGTCCGCATCAACCATAACAGATCAGGTCTAGATAACATCAAATATCCGCAATACTTTCACACATCTATATTATTACCCAAAAATCCTCTTACATTCCCAAATTACCACCTGCACACACAGCCAGTAGGGTCTGCACATAGCAAGACAGAGGATCTCCGTGCACATAGCCAGCAAGAGTCCTAACCCAAACAACCCTACCAAAGACTTAACAGTTCATATGTTGCATCAATCTCCATTCATCTATTTATAGCGATTTAGCCTACGCATCCAATGGTCCGTAAACCGTGGTTTGCGGACTCTTGGTCTATCATTGACCCATTTACAAAGTGTTAGGGGCTTTGACCCACCCCAAAAGCCCTGCGTTAGACTAAACAATGCAAAATTATACAAAAATGGACAAAATTCCTAGCCTTTGGGAGACCCTGCTCCAACAGTCCCCCAACACAATCTTGTGAATCGTCCCGAGTCACAGTGGCGTAAGTCCTCTATCTTCGCCTGAAGCTACGTGCCGGCCTCGATCAACGGGGGAAGCACCCCTTCACTTTGCGCAGTGGCAGTCTGAGCAATCTCCACCAACTTCTGCGAAGTTGGGCCTTCTGTAGTGGCTGCGACACTCTCCAATGTATGGTTCAACTGTTTCACTGCAACATCCACATCGTGGGATAGCATAAGGGCCTCGTCCACCCATGGTTTGAGGTGATCACACAACTTCTGCTTCTGCTGTCAAAGGGCCTCTATGTCATCTTGGCGAGCCTGGTCGGAGCGTAGTCGAGTCAAGCATTGGGCCGGGACTAATGTAGTCAAGGTAGCCTCCATTCGATCAAACTCCTCTTCCTTCTGGCGTAGCGTGTGATTAAGTTCTTGCAGGAGAGGCTGAAGTTGTGCCTTGGTCCATAGCTGCATCGTTGTGTCCAATAATAGGGTGCCCTGAGAAATTTGACCTGTGATTGTGTTCGTGGCAGCTGTAACCAGCGCAGCCCACTGGGTTCTCACCTCCAGAGGTGTTTCTGGCTGCATTTGTGCCTGTAAGTCTGCGATTTTCTGTTTCATCTGAGCTTTGACGACCTGGATCTCTGTCCTAGAGGCTCTCAAGGCTGCGACCAACCCTTCGATCTTGGATTGGGAGGTAGCTATGGTGGGTATTTAATCCGTAAGATCGGTGCAGAGTTGATCAATTAAATGATCTAGATGCGTGTGCGTAGCCTGTACCCTGGTTATTTCAGCTATTTGTTTCGATCATGTTCCGCTCCGCTGCGCGGAGCCGTTGGTGGGCGTGATGGTCCCTGTGCTGGATCTCTTGAACCAGTGAGCTGTGTAAATCCTGTAGTGACTCCTGTGGAAATCTTGCCAAATCCAATTGGACCTCTGCGCAGGCCTGTACTCACATTCCGATGTCGGGTGAAATTATTGTAAGGGCTGCACCAGGTAGGGTGCAGAGGCGGTTTACTTCCGCAACAAGGGCTGTGGGGCTAACTATCGGGGTCGAGCGGACCGAGACCAAATTGGTGTGTAGTGTGTCCGTCTTCATCTGCAAGGCTTAGAACACAGCTTGAAGTGAGGTGACCGCATCTTGTTGCTACTTTTCCAGAGTCAACCACTTGTCCTCCGTGGCCAAAGTGATCGCATCAGTGATGTGTGCCAGGTCGCCTTCTGTGAGTGTAACTGATTAATTGCATCATGCGCTCTGCGAGCGCTGCTTCTTTCATGGCCCCTGAGCGGTTGCACCTGTCCATTTTGTACCTCCGGGGAAGTCAGCATCCCTTAGCTCCGGGATGTGTGGCTGCGACCCCTTCTGTGACGGTACTGCCCCACCCTTCTTCGTATTGCTATCTTGCTGCAAATCCTTTAGGGACCCGATGTTCCCTTCTTCCCCCATGTGGTTGTTTGATCCTTCAGTTCCTTTGGTTGCGACGATAGAGGTAATCTTCGTTCCTGAAGAGCCTATTGTACTGGTTTTGAGCCCAACCTGCGGCTGCGGGGACAAGGTAGAAATTATGTGATCAATATTCTCGTCCGCAACCATATATGGGAGCGAGACCCAGACTTTAGCATTGCACGCTCTAATGTGGAAGTGGTGCAGGGTGACCTGAAATGCCGCAATGGATTGGTACTTGTCACATATTGCTAGAGATAGGCATGGGCGGGAGTTGATAGTGGCTGTCAAGTGGCACTAAAACAGAACCCAAAAGACCTGATTGTCCTCGATATGCTGCGCATCCTTGGAATCCCACAAGCTGGCGTAGCATGCTCCTTCGCACATATTCGAGGTGATATCAGGGAGGACTGCTTCCTCTGGTGCTTCCCATGTGACCAACGCAATAAGCAACAACAGCTAGGAGTAACAGAATGGGCGCCCCTGATCCTGGGCTTCGCAGACATTTGCCAAAATTTCGTTACATAAGTGCTGGGCCCAATTAAAGAATACTCCCTTTTCGCATTGTCCTGCCAACTGAATAACATATGCGGGTATGGTGGTAGCCTGGCATTTGCGCATTAGCTTGCATGAGAGAAATAATGTACCCGTCTACATACCTGGGTCGCTGATGGTATTGATCATGAATCCCCGAGTATTTTGTAGGACATGGTAATTCTCATGCACACCGTCAGAAATCTTCTGTTCATACTTCTTACCCACCCTCAGCATTGGGTCAGGTCCTTCCATTGGGAGGCCAGTAATTCGGTGAATTAGTGCAACGTCAATAGGGATGCGATCCCAAATCCATAAGCTGTCGTCATGAACTAAAGCAAGCAGTTGACAGACCACACGATCTGTAATGTTGTAGTGGCCAAAATGCGGCATCCTGAGTAGGTTCAATAGCCCAGCACCAACCAACCCGCGCACCCAACGCATAGGGACGACCTGTACCCCGTCATCTTCCAGTATCTGTTCTAGGTAGAACTCAGGGGCCAGTTGGGGAAACGCCTCATAGTTAGCTAAGTCATGATCGTCAAACTTTACGCATGAAGCTTGCTGAAGGGTTCGCCAATGACAGGGACCCCGCCCAGGGTCAGCGGCATTTGCAAGTAGGTGACCATGCCATCGAGGTTCTTTAGCGTACGGGTTGAGTGTCGGCGAGGTCGAAAAATGGGGGCAACCACTTGACTGGCTAGGTGACCTGAGCCTTTTCCTAATTAGATAAAGGGCACCCTTATGATTTTGGTAAGTTGATCGAGTCCAGCTTATGCGGTGGCTTCATATTACGGGGAGAAGTGCGGGATTTTATCCTAGCCTCTTTGGCAGTCTTCTTGGACCCTTGCACTTTCTGTTTTCCTTTCTTTACTGTTGGAGGCGAAGTGGAGACAACTGTTGCGGCCCCTGATGTAATATGTACTACCTCCTCGACTGCTGGCTCTGTCGAGGCTACTGCGGGGTCGGTGGTCATCATTCTGGGGCAGAAAATGAATCCCAATCCTGGGTGGCTTCTCCCAGAGGGGGTAGACAGTTCAGACATGACAGATGTACAGTATACCCACATGATCCTAAATCATAATCCCATGGAGCACAAACAAGACAAAAGATACGGAACCCTCATCTAACCGATCCTGCCACTTTTATAACCCCAAAGAGTTACTAACGGTTGGGTGAGTTGTAATGGACACTTGCCATCAGATAACCGGTACATAATTTCAAGAGATCGCTTCATTAAACGTCGGCCACCCACTCCTGTCAACGGTAACTTGAGATTTTTACATGATTCTACTGTCCCAACGGCTAGTTCTCGCATCTCCTATGCGCCCAACGCACCCCGGGATTCCCAGCCCACCTACTGCGTTTTGAACAGACACCTGTGCCCTCTGCCTGTCGCTCCGGGCCCCCTAAGTTGTGGCTGCCTCCCACGTGTACCCCAATCATATTCAAGTGTTATGGTAGACCGATCCCGCCTTGTCCAGCTACTTCAACCACATATTCATTTGATCCAATATGGTTTGAGCTGGCTACCATTGATATAGCTGGGGAGCATATCACCACATAGGGTGGCTAGCTTTACAGCTCCACCATTTGTGATCTCCTTGATCATATAGCGACCAAGCCAGTGCTGTCGGAACTTCCTTAGATGTTTCGCAGACTGGCTATCATATAGGAGGACCAGGTCATCCTCTGCGAATGTCTTTTGGAAAATATGTCGATCATGCCAGGCCTTATCGCGGGTCTTCTGAACCTGTTGATGGAAATTAGAAATAAACCGATCTTCCTCCAAAGCCAGAAGTTGTGCCAAATGCTCCTCCATGATGTCAGGTTCCGCCATATTTGTAAATGCTGCGATACACAGATTGGGAACAATATACTCCATTGGCATAATGGCCTCCTTTCCATAGACCAGCCTGAATGGGGTTTTCCCTATCAATTTATTGCAGGTCATCTAGTAGGCGCAGAGAATCGATGGGATACGTATGCCCCAATCACTGCATTCAGCGTTGCAGACCTTACTTAGTGCTTGCTCCAAAATCTTGTTAAAGGCTTCTACCGCTCCTTTTTCCTGTGGATGATATGGGGTTCTTTTTTCATGATGGATCCAGAACTCTTCAGTCAATTCTTGGATTGTTTCATTAACAAAGTGTGTACCTTGATTTCTCATAAGGATCTTTGGACATCCAAATCGAGTCAGAATCTGCTCAAAGATGAAGTGCGCAGCGGTATCTGCCGTACAATCCTTTACTGCTTGTGCTTCAGCACACCTGGTTACATAATTAGTGGCAGTAATTATGTAGCGCGCACTTGTCTTTTTCCCCAGTGGGTTGATGGGTCCCACAAAATCAATGGCCCATTTGTCAAAGGTTTTTAATGCCACTTGCGGTTGTAACAGAATTTCATCTCTTTGTGACGACTTTCCCATCCGTTGACACGTATTGCATGCTTTACAATAGTCGTGAGAGTCACTATGGAGGGTAGGCCACCATAGTCCAGCCCATAAAATCTTTTGCGTCATTGCCTTACCTGTGTAGTGACCTACTACGATTCTGTCATGAGCTTCTGCAAAGATATCACATTTTTCGTGCTCCAGAACATACCTGCGCAGTACTTCATCAGCACCTAGTTTATACAATTGACCTACGATGATGGTAAAATCTACCGCCCGGGTAACCAACTCCTTCTTTTGTTGTACTGAATATTCTGCAGGTGCCATGCCTGTGGTTAGGAACTGGCCGATAATATCAACAAAGTGCGCATCAATGAATCTAATGGCGAACAACTGCGCGTCAGGCAACCCTTCCTCCAAGCTAGTAGGTTCTTCACCTGTCTCAATTCGGGATAAGTGATCCGGCCCCGCGTTCAAATTCCCTGGTTTTAATATGATTTCGAAATCGTATTCTTGAAACAGCAACAACCATCTGCAGATTCCCCCCCCCCCAACACAAGCTTATTCACTAGGCACTTTAAAGCTGAGTGATCTGTAAACATTTTAAAGTGTCCTCCTAATAGATAGTGCCGATACTTTTGTAGCACATAAACCATGGCTAACCCTTCCCTCTTCGTAGTGGCATAATTGTGCTCTGCACTTGAGAGTTTCTGACTAGCAAATGCGATAGGGTGATCAATATCTCTGGCACCAGGCTGCGTAAGGACCGCTCCCAGGGCAATCCCTGAAGCATCCACATGAACATGGAATTTCTTTTCCCAATCAGGGAAGATAAGGATAGGTGTAGAAACCATATTTTATTTGAGTATCTCAAAGCTCTTCTGGCAGTCGTCATCCAAAAAAAATGACACATATTTCTTAAGCAACTTCTCCAAGGGTGTCGTGATAAGTGCGTATCCCTGAATAAATTTTTTGTAGTAGCTCTTATGTCCAAGGATTGACCGTAACTTTTTCTTTGTTGTAGGTACAACTAGGTTGATGATAACTGCAACCTTCGCCATGTTCACCATTAGCCCTTGTTGGAAAACTATATGTCCAAGAAAAATCCCGAAGGGTACGCAGAAGATACACTTTTTAATATTCAGGGAAATTTGGTGTTTTCGGTAGGCATCCAACATCATGCGTAGGTTTGAAACATGCGTCTTTACCAAGTCGAAGACAGTCCAGTCATCGAAATACACTTCGAGAAATTTTTGGATGAATTCTTTGAATACTGCAACAATAACCCGTGAGAAGATAGCAGGGGCATTCTTGAGTCCAAACGACATGATTGTATACTGGAAGGATCCCCATTCCATGGCAAACGTAGTCTTGCTACGATATTCTGGTGCAATTCAGATTTGATGATATCCAGAGAACCCATCGGTGAATGAATACGCTTCTTGGCCTCCTACGCTATCCAGTATTTCATCGGAAAATGGTGTCGGAAAGGGGTCGTGTACACAGGCGTCATTTAACTTGCATAAGTCCACACAGATCTAGATTTCTCCTTTAGTTTTCTTTTTCTGAACTACCATCGGACTTACCCAATCCGACTGATCCACTGGCTTGATAACACCTACGGCGAGAATTTTATCCAGTTCCTCCTTAACCTTTTGTTTATACTTAGGATTCAATTGGTAAGGCTGCTGCTTTATTGGTTGCACATCCGATTTTAATGTGATGTGCATCACTCCCAGGTCCCTTGTAATCCCTTTGAGCTTTGAAAATTTGGTTGGGAATAAGTCTTGGTATTCTGTGAGAAATTCAACCACCTTTCTTATAGTGTCATCATCCCAGTAGTCAACAATCTTAGCCAACTTAGGCTATTCCATCGTACCAATATTTACTTCCCGTAGTTTCAAGGGTTTGGTTACATCCACAGTTTGTAATGGGGGCCCTGCAACTGCGCGTTCCCCCTCTGATTCTGGGATAGAGACATTGCACAGATTCTCATCATATTTTTCTGTAGCTAGATTGCGACAATTGATAATGTCCTGCATCTGTGTCTCCCACGTCGGCACCACGAATGCTGCAGAGGAGATGGATTTACCAAACAAAAATGCATCTATATCCTGCAAAGCTTCTTCAAGCGCCTCCGAGCCCCCTATTAGTCCAAAGGTACCAATGAATTCGTCCTTCAAGGTTTCCTAGTGACGGGTTCGTTGATGTAGCTCTGCATCCAAGTACCATGCTGTAGGGATTGGTCCCAACGCATAAATAAACAAGTGAACCCATTCCTTCGGAGTTCGGTCGTGCCATTATTCCATCCAACAGATAAGTGTTCACGTGGGTCCCTTGGGCCAAGGAACTTCTTGACACATACCTCATCCGGGGCCTCAAACCATAGGATCATCATGTCCCGACATTCCTCCCAGTCTGGGAACACCTCCTTATGTGCCTCCCACCATCTTGCAGGTTTAGCGCGCATAGCCAGATTAAGGGCCCATAGCCTCCGTTCTCTCGGAACCTCGGTTTCGAACATACGCAGAAACTCCTTTATGCTACTAGAACCATCAAAGTAGGGTAGTTTTCTTACCTCGATGGATATGCAACGGAAGTCTCTAGTAATTTGCAGATGGCATAGCATGGAGACATCGTGCAATCGGTTTTTTTAGTTGTCTATTTCTTCGTCAGAGTTGGAAAAGCATTCACTATCCGTTTCCCAGCAAAGCAGACAATCAGCAGTGGGGTTGATCCAGTCTTCATCCCTCACAGTTATCTTATAAATATGGTCTATCTCTTCTTCCTCCTGCACTAGCTCGGTATGTGTTTCTCTTTTTGCAGAGTCTAGGGGTATGATCACCCGTGTTCCTTCTCTTTCAAACACCATGCTTCATTTCTTAAATTGATAATCACACCCATATCAATGGCCCAATCCAATCCCATGAGTGTTGGGTAAGAGTCTGCATCTTCTACAATCTGAATGACTTCAAAGTCAGCTCGTACCTTAACTTCGATGATGTCTACTACAATTTTCGACAACCTTCCTAATGGTATGATCTTCAGTTAGTTAGCCATGTGCAACAGGATAGTGGACCATTCTAGTTTAGGTTTTCCCATTCGCTGCCAAGTCTGTTTAGGTAGTACGTTTGCATCGGATCCCAAGTCAAGAATAACTTGATCCATCTTGTACACGCCAATTTGTGCGGTCAGCCGCATTTCCCAACCAGTGCATCTCTTGTGCTTATACAGCTTGTGCACATCCCTAGTTTCCATAGCTAGGGTCATCTTTCCTGCGCAACTATCTATCAAGGCTTGGAGAGTTTCTACGGCCCGTTGATTGCGCAACAGCTTCATACACTCCTTCAGGAATGATTTAACTTCATCATCTCCCCTAAGGTGCGCAGGTGTTGGAAGGGTAGGTGTCCCAGCATTGGAAAAGTCTTGGTGAGCTGTGAAAAAAGTTTCCCTTTATTTTGGTAAGTCCAACCCTTCTTGTTTATTGGTTGCTTTACAGATAAGAGGTTCTGCCCCAGCTTTTTCCGCAGCCCCACCGGTGGCTATGCCGCTGCGGGTTATAACATTAATACTTGGTCCTTCACTTTGTGGTTCTAACTTGACCCTTTGTATGTTCTGCATAGGTGTCTGTTTCTTCTCCTGCATCTTGGCTATCAAAATAAGGCAATATTCAACCACATGTCCTAGCTGTCTGCAATATTTGCAGGACTTCCGAGTTGGGTTCGTGCAGTCCCTTACAAAACGACCTACTTCCCCACAATTATAGCATATTATTTGGCCTCTACCCCTTCCTGCGCTTCCTCCTCTCCCCCCTCCCCTGCCCCTGGCCAGGGAGCCTCCTATGCCTGCGAGGGATCTAAGCGACGTGGGGTCTGACTGTACCCTATATAGGTCTCCCCGGTCGATCATCAGATCATATGTTTGGCAGTTATGTTTGTCGTCCTACAAACCTACAAAGCCTACACAACTACTGTTTTACTTTTAGGATATATGTGGCAAGGCAGGGGCAGTGGTTGGTGTTGTGTAGCTCGACAATGTGGTAGTTATCGCACCATAGCACCGGCCCACTTGGTCCTGTAGCTTCCCTAGGGCGCAGCGGGCTGGGTCCCCTGACTTGGATGTAGTCTGCAAGTAGTGGGTAGTTATATTTGGTGTGGCCATTCCCCCTACATCATATGCACCATTTTTCGGGGCTGGCCTCAGTCCCTCGCTCCTTGAGTAGATTCTGAATCTCTATTTGCATTGCTTCCAGCTAGCCTTGTATCTGCTGTACTCCTAACTGGGTATCATCTCTTGGCGCAACTTCCAGTTTCATGGCAACCTCCAAGGCCTTCTCCTGTGTTTCAATGGCTTGGTGACTCATAGGTACACGCAAGTGGGGAAACAACATCGCAATGAACCACTCCGTGTGTTTCCTGTTATCATACTGGAATCCTTCTTCTCTGATCACCTTCTTTAATTGTTGATCTACTTCTCACACAGACTCAGATAGTCCTTATTTGATATCTTTCAAGTCATTCACTATCCGTGAGTAGGACTTAGGTTTCTTGAATTACTGCTTTAATGCATTCTTGATTTCCTCAATAGTTGCGTTCGCATGTTGATCAATGTATCCCATGTACCAGTCCAAGGCTCTCCCCTCAAAAGTAAGGGATAACTGTGCATGTTTCACTGCATCGCTTGCTACGTTCAGCGTAGTCCATACCGATCCCGCGACAAACCATAATCGATCCATGCCCTTATCACCCTCGCCTTTGAAAGTAGGTAGCTTCATGTGCGAGGCCATCTCGTCTTCTGATGGAAGTGAGTTCTTTCCCTACAAACTCTTTGCTGATTCTTCTTAGGTTTCTAATATGGTCTTGGAATTACCCGATCTCTCTCAAAATGCTCCTGATCCCGACAACTGAACAATTTGTTGGCTCGAGGGGTCCTGACCCAGGTTCAAAGGTCAAGGTTTGCCAACAAACCCATATACTACTGGCCGTTGCAGTGACCTGCTTGCGCAGGCCAAAGTCTCACCCGAAGTAGTATGGGAGGGTGCTAGAACTAGGTTTCTGAACCCTGGGAGAGAGCAGGTAAGTCAAGCCGGTCCGCAATTATTAGATCTATACAACCAGAGGTCGTTTGCAGGAGTTTCAATAAACAACCAGAATAAAATTATCATATCTAATTAACAGGCTCACATCCACGTGCGTACTATCAGCTATAATCACAGAACAATATATTCACAGTAGATTAACAGATCACAGATGCATTTACCATAAACATAGACAATTCGCAGCTTACAAACAGATCATATAACTCAAGTCCGCATCAACCATAATAGATCAGGTCCAGATAACATCAAATATCTGCAATACTTTTTCACATCTATATTATTACCCAAAAATCCTCTTACATTCCCAAATTACCACCTGCGCACACAGCCAACAAGGTCCGCACACAACAGGACAGCGGATCTCCGCGCACAAAGCTAGCATGAGTCCTAACCCAAACAACCCTACCACAGACTTAACAGTTCATATGTCGTATCAATCTCTATTCATTCCTACCTATGACTCAAAAAAGGTTCATCTATTTATAGCGAATTAGCCTACGCATCCAATGGTCCGCAAACTATGGTTTGCAGACTCTTGGTCTACCCTTGACCCATTTACAATGCTTTAGGGGCTTTGACCCACCCCAAAACCCCTGCGTTAGACTAAAAAATACAAAATTATACAAAAATGGACAAAATTCCTAGTCTTTGGGAGACCCTGCTCCAACACCCTCCTTAATTTTCACATTAAACCACCATTTTCATTTAAAATTCAATGTTTTCCCTCCACCATTTTTTCATTTTACCTTGATTTCTGCCATTTTCATACCAAAATTAACTCAATTGGATTATGTGTGAAGGAATGAGTCTTTTAATATAAAATTAACGAAAGTATATGCTTTGGTGTGTTTTGCAGGTTCAAAAGTGATTCCCAATCAATTTCACCTTGGAAGAGATGTTGTAGGGTCTCCAATTAGAAATTAATTGTTATTAGCAACAACTGTTGAAGAGTCTTTCACCGACATTGAGCCATCCAATTAAGAATGAAAATTGTTATATATTTGTTTTGCAGATGCATAACTGGAGAAGAACGAAAACATTGTTTTTTTCTTGTATAAAAATGAAGTGTATTTTTATTCATCAAAGAGGAAGAAAAATACATTTTGTATATACACAAGCGCATTTTTGGAAGCATTTTTCAGTTGGAAACCAAGGAATAAAACATTAAAATCCATCTGAAACCCTAGGGACTGAAGACCCTAGGCTAGAGATTCTGTTAAAATAAAAAATCAAGGTCACATAGGCCTACTGACGGAAAAATCTGAAGGCTTAAAAAATTAATAAACAAGATGGAAACCCCAACAAAAAAACATGAAATAATAGGGCCAATAACCCCAGAAAGGAAACGAAGCCCACAAACAAATTTGAGACACAGAGGCACATACATGCAACCATGGAAAAAAATCGCCTACCAAAAGCTAAGAAACCTAGGCACAAGCCACCCAAGTAGCCCTATACAATAAGCCCATACATAGGGCTACATAAAAAATGGGGCAAAAAACCCCAGCGAAACCTTAGAAGCAGAGGAAAATCCCAAGGTAGATAAACAATAAGTAGGTTGAAAGGGTCACTGCATTTGACAACAACTCCAAAGCTAGAGATCATAAACGCATCAAGAATTTGAATACCACGTGAACCAAGGAAACAAACGGCGATAGAAACCTAAGCATTCAAAACTCCACACAAATAACACACGCAGAAACATCAAACATCGAAGCCCTAACACACCAGAAACCCTGCTCCGCAACAACGACCACCATGAACCATCGACCATAGTCACGCCTACATTGAGAAACATTGGCGAATTGAGAAACAAAGGAGGCACAAAATAGGGGAAGTGTCTAGGGTTCACCCGAACCTCCCCTGCTTGGACAAAAACATTGTTGCATAATATTTTGTCAGTAATAATGTGATATGATTTTGTAAATATTTTCTTTTACCATAAATTGTTTCTACCACATTATCCCTGCATAAATTTTTCCATGTCACCATAAGATCATTTAGCCTACGCAACCTGAATATAGGGAAAATTTTGTGTAGTTAGTTCAAAAACTTTAGTAGTTTATAGTTTGATTTTGAACAAAAAAAATTTCTTTTCTTAAGGCAAGGAAAGAACCATTGGAAGTTAGTGAATTAGTTACACTGTCATTAGTAGTTTTTGTATAAAATATAGAAGAGATCTAGAAAAGCTTCGAATGTTTTTTTTTATCACTTTTATAAATCTAAATTCAAAGTAAATACTAGCTATGATTTTTTGTGTAAGTTGTTGACTATGTAATTGTTTGATCACAATAACTACAAAGTAAGGGCCACTCTATAGCCATGGTGACTCGTTTTTCTATTATTTTATTTCTATCTTGTGTAATTATTTTGTTATCTGTCATATTATTATTTTCTATAAAGGATACTCATACCAATTTTCAGTTTCCTACGTGTCTAGGAAATATTGCATTTTAAGAGATTTCTTTAGCAAGATTGTGTAATTTCAAGATAATTTAATGGTCGTAGTTAGTTTTTCTCTTAATTGTTATAACGACAATTAATTTATATTTTAAATTTAACTTAGATTTATTGTAGTTGTAATTTGTTTTTATAGCATGAGTTGTGGCTAACCATTGTAACATTATTATAGTTCATTTCTTGAATTTATTTATTAATGACTGTAATCTTATTTCCTGTAATTAATTTATGTAGCAATATATAATTACTTTGCTTGAAGTTAGTTGTCAAGTTAATATATTAGTTTTAGTGTTGTACTTGTTATTTATTTTTTCAGTTACCCAATATGCATCGTAATATGCCATCTAGTTTTCCATAAATTATGTATATAAAATATGTTCACAGTGTATACATTTCTTGTAAGTAAATAAGGCTTAAGAATTTAGGTTTAAAAACTGCATATACAGTGCACAACGTTTTAAAAACTTATGATCCTGAATTGAAATTTAAAGTAGGGAGTTTATTGTACATTGTTTAAGCCTATCACCAATAATTCATTAAAGATTCTCTTAGAGTGGGGAAAGACTCTCAAAAGAAGAATAAATTTTATCTTAGAATATAAGGGCACTAGGGGTGCCTCATAAAAAGTATTCCTCGAGACACTATTTGATAACATTTCTCAAAGGTTATTTTCACTCACGGAACAATGATTAAAGAGAGTAATTAGGCCTCTACAAATTTATTTTTAGATAATATTTTGTTTCTATAGGTGCTCAAAGGTTTGGACTGTGGGGTGGTTTGCATATTGTAGCCTTAGAAACCATATTTTATCATATTGAACTATCATTTGCTTTTTTTTTTTTTAATTCAATATATCGCCAAGGATATTAAATTTGTGAATGCTTATAAGCCTTTCCATAACATGAAGGACCATTGTTTGAAACTCTTAGAGTAAGAGAAATTTCTCTCGGAGTGAGAAAAATTTCCCCAGTATGTACATAATATGTAAGGCTACATGAACATGGTGTTGAGATAGAAGAAAAGGAAGGTAGAATGTATGCTTTATTTGATTTTTTCAAACACCCTTTTCAAGAGAAGTTGGTCGATGTGGAGCTAGTGGATCTAATTCCCAATTGGAGAAATAGTAGGAATAGTAGGGAGGCTTCACTCAATGGGCTAGATTTAGTTGTTGTCTCTTATAACCTTCTAAATATCTTGTGTATAAAATCCTTTGCGGGGGTTGAAGTTATCTCAAGTCATTCCCAAATTCTTCTCCAACTACAATATGATGTAAACTCCTTCCTCATCCAATTTTAACTCCCATTCGATGGAGAATAAGAATTTGAAAGAATTTATTAATGAAGAATGGAGAGTTTTCCATGTGAGTTCATATGATTTTGCAACAAAATCTTTTCAAGATGACCTCAATGGAGGAGACATGGAACGATGAGGTGTTTTTGTAGAAACACTTATATATGTCAAGTGTTACTATTAGTGGAATTTTGAGGTCTAAAATGAGCTCCTAAGGAAATTATAAAATAATAGTGGAAATAATAAAATAAGATTATATTACATCATAAAATTTTAGAGGGAAAAAAGAAAAAAACTATTTTTTCAACTCGTATTTTCAACTTATGTCCCTATGGGTTTACTCAAATTTTGAGTGGAACACTTGTTGGATGCAAAATTTGATTCCTCATTCAAGGAGTACCCATGTTGCATATTTTATATGGACCTTGCTACATGAAAAATAATAAATACATAAAAAATGTGATTGCAATCACATTTTCAATGTATTTCTCATTTTTTGTGTAGCATGGTCCATCGAAAGTATGCAACATTGGTACTCCTTGGATGAGGAATTAAATTTTGCATCCAAAGAGTGCTCCCATTTGAAATTTGAGTAAAACCTTATGGAGATAAGTTGAAAAAGTATTTTTATTGATTTTATTATTTTTTAATATTTTTACATTTTTGCCCCAAAAATGGTGAATCATCCCCCATGGTTGACATCATCATCTTGAATCATATTGGTTCTTATAAAGTTTATTTTGGTTGTATATTTTTCTTAGGAAGTCCATTTTAGACCTCGAAATTTCTCACAACACTTGTTTCAAGGGGAGGGCATGTTAAGCCCTATATAATATTCATGTTAACCCTAAAACCCCTTATTAAGTCCTATAAATTGAGTGATTACATTCTATTGTTATATTTTTATGTAGGCTAGAACCTTTCATGGTCTCATTTTACTATAACTGTACATTTTCTCTCCTCTACGGAGACCTGCTCGTAGGATCATCATAACTTGTCTTATACATTGTATTCATTGTAAAAGGGTTTTTTTTCCCTTTAAGTGGACTATAATTATTTACTTATCATTTTTTATGGTGCATGGTTCGTAACAATGTTTCAAACCAATGGAGGGTAATGTCACTTGCTTTTCCTATTATTGGATAGGTTCTAACTTGGAAGATTGGATTAAGTTCTCAAGTTAGAATAAATATTGATGTTATAGTAGGTTGAGTCGATTTTTTTTCTCCTTGAGGATCGTGTGGCTCAACTTTGGGAGATGGGTCAGTATATGCTCAACAATGTGTGTGTTGTTGCTCACTCATTAATTTGAAGCCAATGGTGGTTAAATGTAGAGGACTCAGATTTTGAATCATATTAGAAACATCATTGGACACAATATATAACTGAACTCAATAAAGCTCACATTTAATTATCGATTGGGAGGATGAAATAACATGGTACTACAACAATTTTGGGTGGAAATACAAGGCTAATTTAGGATATTAAGATATGTAAAATCTTGGTGGTACTCCAAGTCAGTGGTGGTTCAAGAAGTTGTGAAAGCTTGATAGTCCATTGTAAGGTATTCTCTTATTTTGGCTTGTCCTCAAAGGAAGAGTTCTAACCTTGTACATACTACAAAAATGGAACAAAATGGGGTGTTTTGGCCACAACCCCACATAAGATTTTACAAACGATATGGGAACCCTCCATGAAAATTTTGGACAAATCACCCCTTCAATGCTTTAATTTCATTTATTTTACGAGATTTTCATTTTTCTCGGTTTTCCGCTTTGATCGTTTCATTGTGTGTAGTTTCTCGTCAACTTCCCAACTACTCAAATTTCATTGAACAACCCAAAAACCCATCTGACATGTAATTACTAGTAAATATATGGGGGTTTATGACCTGTCCCCCTCTCCATAAACTGGGTCACATCCAGAAAGATTTGAACCTTAAATCTTCAATTTTCACGAATTTAAAATTACTTCAATAACCGATTGAATTGCCCCCTTGATATATATATATATATATATATATATATATATATATAATGTTCTCCAATCCCATAGGTTCAAATTTTAAACATTTCATGCCTCTCGAGATCCCATCCCCTAGATGACGTAAGGGGGAGGCGTGAAAGGTTTAGTGGGAAGGGCCTAAGGGCATTTGTGTTAACATTAGAGAAGAGCTCATTATATTATATGGCATATGGTGGGGAGGGGACCCACTCTCCACCACGTGGGCTTCTCCCCTCTCCCTCCTTCATGTGACTTAAATTCCCATACATTACCACTTATGTCGCCCATTAACTCATAGAGCATGCATACCTTATTAATCAGACTTGTTTTGTTTATGTTTTATTAAATGTATTGTTAATTTTATTTATATTAATTAAATTAGTTTTTATGTAATTTTTTTTTTTAATATTATAACATTTTAAATTTTATTAAAAATAAAATAAAAAATCGTTATTAAAGTCAAATATGATAAAACAACCTACAATTTTTGTTCAAATTGTGCATTTTCTAATATTTTGGTTATTTTGGAACTCAACTTTTGGAAGGGTTTATTTTGAGTTTTACTCAGCCAAATGAGGCCCAGGATAATTTGTTAGAAAGCTAATTTCATGAAAAATAATATGGAGACACTAAATAAAGAAAATATTAACATTTATTATGCCTAAAATTTAGCAGAAGTTGGAGCTATGAATTTTTAACAAGAAATTGATTTCTAAGCTTTATTTTTGGAATTTGAGTGGCCAAAACTTTTGTTGTTTCAAATTCGTTCGAAGAGTGCCAACTAAATCTTGACAAAAATCAATGAGAAGCACACATTTATTTTATTTAATTAGGTTTTAGCTTGAGAATTGGTTTCTTAATTTGTATTTTCAATTTTGCTGTGTAATTTTAATTGGTTTCAATTTTATTTTGGCATGGAATTTGTTGGAAATATGAAGTAAAGAGATATAAAAACAATGAGATTGCACCAACAAAGAAGAGAAAGGGATTATTCCCAACTAAAATGAGAGATATCAATCATTCTTTCGACAACTTCTTTTTGGAGATGATTTTTGTAATTATAAATAATTGTTTTCAAAATGAGGAAAGGGTTCCTCTCTTCTACAATTTTAAGGCTCTTTGCACTCTTTTGAGGAGGATTTTAGCTATAGGTGGATAGGAATACTCAGATCTGAGTTATTTGGGGTTTTATTTTCAAGATTCAATCTTTGTATTTGAGGTATAGTTTGCACTATTGTAGCTCTTTACTCCAGTTGCCGAGCTCATACTCATGGGAATATTGTTGAGGAGATCCATTACAAAACAGAGCAATGGAATAAGGTTTATTTTTATTCAAATAATTTATTTGTTAATGAAAATTTTACTCTTTAATGGAATATATATGACAATTATTTCATATTTGCATTTTTGTTTGATATGAGAATGATTGTCTATTAGTTCAACTATTTTATTTTATGGAACTATAGATTTTTTTATTTATTTCCAATTTTATCTTTTGTTTCAATTAAATTTCTCAGTAGTTATTTACTTAGAAATTTTTTCGTTTGAAATAGATTTAATAGTCATTAAACATTATGCACTATTTTTGTATTTTGATGGCTCGTATTTCATTATTTTAGATCTTTAAAACATAATGTGCATGGTACTCATAATAGTAGTTGTTAGAAATTTTCAACAATTGGGCATTCATCATTAAAAGAGTGTTAAATCCCCATGTTATTTGAATCCTTGCACTTGGTATTTGTAGGCTATCTCCTAAGTATCGACTAATTTTTCGCACCACATTTAGATCTAGATTTAGAGTTAGATTAATTTATCACATTTGTTGAAGTCTCCTTATGTAGGAGAAATTGTGTTGGTGGCTTGGTTGAACCCTTGTTTCAACTTAAGGGTTATTTTCTTGCATGTGCACTACAAGAGGGTAAATCCAATTTATCTCTTCTTGTTGATAGTTAATTAGATACATCAAAAGTCAGTGGGAAGGATGAGGGGGTAATTGGATCAAATAGAACCAGTTGGAACCACCAATATGAATAGAAAAGAGTCTAATTTGCAGCTCTGACCATGTGGTCTCCCTGATGTTGATGAGGTCATTTTTGGACATCGCCATTTTGATGCTAGAAGGAGGGCCATCGACGAGTAGTCTCTTTTGAAGTCTTGTATTTTGAAATTTTTATCTATGTATAATGGATCCTTCTAAGCTTCTTAGTCAGAGTTGTTTGACTAGACTTCTACCTGCCACCACTCCATTGAAGGTAGTAAATCTCTTGTCAAAAACAAAATTTAATGGTAAGGAAAATGTTTTTTAAATGACAGGACTTCATCTTCAACATGTCCAATATATCACCCCCATCGGGGCGAGGAATTGAACTGGTGAATTCACATCAAGGAGTGACTTAACAAAGTTCTCGATCACCGTCTATCTAAGACCCTGTGGACGATAAGGAAAATTATTTTGTTTTTATCATGTTCTTCAATTATTTTAAATTGTAATTATTATGATATTGATGAAGATAATATGTGCAGGATTTTCACTCTTATCTTGACATACTTAGCCAAATATCGATGTAGATCATTGCCATTTTCCTCTGTACACACTTGGGATGAATTCACAAAAAAATTTCCTTCATGCTTTTTAGGATTACAAATATGAAAAGGTTTGCGATCAACTTGAAGTACTTCACTGATTTGAATGTGAGTCTTTGGATGATTTCCATATTATATTTAAATTGATTTGTTTCCAATTTCAATCTGAATATTTACCTCCTGAGTTTTAATTAATATGATGGTTTAAATATTTAATCTATCTTCCTTGCATTCCAAATTGATATGATCAAATAATTTCGAGCTTTGATGAGTCACCTTTTGTTTTTATTAACATGACTGAAAATTCACTTACTGAAGATGCATATGTCAAACATGATGAAATTGCATCAACAATATATGATAAATTCCTACAACTTGTAAATAGTACCTGCAATGTTAAGGATGATCTTGAAGAAACCTGAAAACAAGTTGTTGTTAATGAATTAATTGCTGATGCTCAACTTGAATCTTTTTCTTATAATAATTCAATCGATTTGCAATCAGTAGTTCAGGTTGAACAATCTAATGAGATGCATTCCAGTGAAGGCTGTGATTCTTTCTCTCATATTATTAGTTTGAAATCACAAATCTTGGACAAACTTAATGCTCATTCTGAGGAAAATGTGGACAATACACTTGAAGGTGAATATGAAATTTGTATTAATGAAAATAATGAAGAATTTATAGGTAGAGAAATTTTCAGATTCATATATTTAAACAATCATTTTTCCCTCGATCCTGATTTATTTTATGATGCCAATTATTTTCTTAATCATTCAACAATTACTCTTGACACATGTTATTTTATGGACAACATAGGAATTACTGCTAACCTGATTAATGATGAATTGTTACTTAAATCTAATCAAGATAATAAATTTTTAACATGTCACACTTTTCATGTTGCTAAACCGATCATTTTTTTGGGACTGATTTATTCTTTGAAAGGGAAGAAAAAGTTAGCACCAATTTTCAAGTCATTTATGATGATTATTTAGATTTTGAGGATAGTAAGTCACATCAATCATTATCAATTCCTCAAACCCTTGATCGCTCTTTATTTTTCAAAATGAGTATTCCCCTTTTACTAATACTACTGTCGAAGATTTTCATTTTGATGTTCCATCAATCCATGATGACTTTTCCATTCCTATTTATGATCTCGATAGGCTCTAAGTTCCCATTCCTAGTCATAGTCTTGAATCTCTTCCTCATTCACAAGTAATTGTTGGTAATTATTTTGATTGCACTATTATGACCAAAACTCGTGAGGAGATTAATTCAAACAAGTCCCAACTATGTTGTAACAATATTGTAAATAATGATATTTTTCTATTATTTTTACTTCATTTATTAGGGTCATTTTAAAATTTGTATATTTATTTTATTTTTCGATTTTCACATATTTTGTGTTGGAATATTGAACAATCAAGAGTTGAAAATTTGCAAAATGCACTAATAGATCAATGTGAAAATCAAATTCAAGATCTTTGTCATGAACAACAAGAACGAACACTTGCAAGTGTAACGTCACAATTTTTCCAGCAATCTAATATGTCAAAAAATATTTTGATAGATTCTTTAAATTTCCATTACTCCTTCCAAGATCCATTTGAAAGTTTCTTGGATTCAATTCAACATAAGATTTCTAATGCTTTGTCTCATGTACATAATACTAACAATTTTATGTAGGCTCCGACACTAAATGACATATTCTTAAAATCTTTCTTTTTATCCTCTCCTGTGAACCTCTCCATTCATTAATAGAGATCCATCTAGATTTTTATGATCCAATTAGAATACAACTGGAAAAGACATTTCAAGAGAGGAATTTTGACATTTCATTTTGATATATTTAGAAGTAAATTTACATACTAAGATTAAAATTTCTTTCAACAATTTAGCTATTTTATTTATGTTACTAATTTTTTATATTTACATTTGTGCAAAAATAAAGCTAAGGAAATGGCTGCATTCGAAGTATGATTTTACTTAGTTCTATTATGCCCTATAGATTAGGATTAAGAGTAGAATCAGTGTAGTTAGATTGTTTTTTTCTTCATTTTTTCTTTTAATAATGCAAGTAGAAGAACAAGTGACCAATGAGCCTTTTGATTTTTCTCTAGGAAAATCATTTAACAGTGTTCTAGTAAAATTTACTCATGAACATGTTCAAAGATGTATTTATCTACACATCATATATTATTTACTTTTTTGTGCTATGTACAGGTACTTTCTTTTAAGTGTCCTTTTCTTTATAAATTTACAATATGAGTCATGATCGTATTTTTCTTCTTTTATTGATGCAACTGAAACATAATACATGGCTCCTACTTGTCCTATTATGCCACGCACCTTTGGTTTCTAAATTTTTTAATTCTTAATCAAAAAATGGTACCTGAAGGTAAAGCAAAATCACAAAGAATTTTGCAGTAGTTGCAGAAATATCTTATCCATAACCATACCTATGTGCTTTCCAAATATTTTCATTTGCTAAAGCCAACCTAAATCGAATAAACCTAAGTCTTAAATCATTTTATAAATACTTGTGTGGTTCATTGACACGTATCCCAAAGGTCTTATCCAAACCCGTTCATTATTTTCATTTCCCGAATACTTCCGAGCTTTCTCAACATGCACCTCTTGCCTTATTTTTATTGGATGTCCATGCATTACACTTTACATGTCGGCTTGCTACTTGTTTCCCAAAGGATATATTGTTTGCTATTTTAATAAGCGTCGAGACAACTCACATTTCATGGACCCATATTTTTTTTTCTCATTGGATAATACCAATGCTTTAGTAGTCTCAACCCGATCCTCATACTTTGTGATTAATTCTTTCCCTTCTGGGCCAACTCGATTAGTCCATTCAACAGTAAAATATTTTCATATTGGAGCATGTGTGTTACCTTTACACATCATTCTACATCCTACTCAACTTGATCATCCCCTAATAATGTTCCTTCTCCTTCTTACGGGGATAAACTTGTGGGATGACACAACCACCACATCACCCCACAACCACGTTGGAATTTTCCCTTTCCACGTCCACTTTCCCTATTCCTCTGGTCTATCCTTTAAATGCGTGTCATTTATTATTTCTGGGTTTTATGCTTTGGGCTAATGTAAGCACAAGGAGTGGGTCCATATCCACATGCATTCTCCTCATAATCTCTCTCTTGCATTTGGCTTGGCCCACATGCCACATCTTGTCGCTTTCTTTTTCCTTGGAAATATCTTTTGTAGCCTCTTTTATTTCTTCTACGATTTCATCCTTTTGGGATGACATGGAAAAATGGACCCCTTTTTTTCATTCCATTTTCATTGCATCTGTTACAAGTTTCCCGACTCACCCATTATTATTGCCTTACTCTACCATGTATCCCAGAGTTTCCTCCCCGGATATTTCACAAATTGCTCCTTTAAACCCTCTCGGGGATCACCTTCAAGGGTGACACAAGCTTCCATGATGGTTTAATATGGTGGAGCTCCTTTATGCCATGCCCTTTTTAATTCACCCTTCGTGCTCTTTACACCATCATATTATTTCCATATCATCCCAACTCATCTTCCCAAATGTTGCTCACGAATCATTTATACGATAGACTGATGGGACAACTTAGCATCGAGACAATTCAACATCACATGTTGCTTGTAGGCTCTACATTAACCTTTTCCTTCAGATCACATCTCACCCCTTGTCGCCCCCGAGAACTTGTTATTTTAACGCAACAAATCAATAATCACACAAAGGTAAGTTGGATTGGTGCCAATTTATATTTAATTTGGGAATTCTCTTGTGTTTTGATTATATTTATGTATTGCTCCATTCTAATTTACATTACGAAAAGTTCCAAGTCCTTTCCATATATATACATAAATGTTGCATAGGTTGGGACCTTGGGTTTGATTTCATGGGATTTTACAAAAAAATTGGAGCTAATATAAAATCAAAAGAAGCAAAGAGAATAATCACAATCGCAATACAAAGCGAAGTACATTTTAACAGATTTTCATTGTTTTCAATCTTATTTCTGATGATTTTTATTTACTTCTGATTCTTTAAACATGAGTTATTAATTTTCTAGCTTAATAATCGTTCTAGTTTAGATTCAATAAGTTGATGATATTGGGCACATGAAAACTTTATTAAAATGTGACTTCTTCATACTTTTAATCTCAATCAAAGAAGAAGTTACCTATTTTTGGATAAAATCAATATCTTTTAGGTAAATTTTAGTGAAATTATTTAAGGTAAGTCTCATATGCTCATTTTCATCTGTTACAATTTTCTTTATGTTTTTTGTTTCAGCCTTGTTTATAGTATTTGTTTTTGCAGGTCTTCGAGAATTCCTTTGAAAATATAGCACCTCGGTTTACTAATATTTGGAATTTGTTCTCCTAATTTTACTTGTTTTTGCAATCGGAAAAGCAGTTCTGATTTTGATCATATTGTAAATAATATAAATTAGGGAGTCTTTGAAACTCTATTTTTTATTTCATTTAATATCGCCATAAGCCTTATTTTTATTAGAAAAATGTTAAGATTTTTTACGTGCAGACTTGATTTTGAAACAAGAAAATTTGCAATGTGAGAGACATCTTATATAACTTCATCTTCTCTCATAATTGCTATGTAAAGTTAGAATCTTTATTTGAATAGAAAAATTAATTACCTACAACTTTGTGAGATATAATTCATCAAGACCTCAACTTAAGAAAAACATACATGTTTTCCTCATAGTCACTCTTTTGTTGAGACTTATTTTCATAAGTAGTCTTGTTGGAGTTTCTTTCAATCGTGACATTTTATATTTATATTTTCTTTTATATTTGCATTTATTTCTTGAATTACAATATTTAAAGTGTGGTTTTCCTTTTCTTGGCGGATTTTGTGATAGCCCAAAATCTTAATGGAGAATTTTTTCTACGCAACTTTAGTTGACCTCCATGGGGAAATTTATACTCTCTCTTTTTAATAGGATATTTTTTACCCAAAGGTCATTCACACTAAGTTTTCACTTTTCTCATGCATTAACCATCAATCATGGGGAACATTGAAGACTTAACTCGTGTGATCTAAGCTCATCTTTATAAAAGAACGATTTGTCTCCATTCTTTTCTTTGAATCCCTCCTATACCCATCCACATATAAAATCCTATACTTTGGTAGATTAAAAGAAGACCAGTGGGGTCTATCACATCTATTGCCTTAAGCAGAAAACCTCTTGTACCACCCTGATCCCTCACCCAATTACTAAAGGCAATTTCCCAAATATGTCAATCAAAAGGATGACCAATGAGAGTTGAAAGTACATATTTGTGGGAAGTGTGTGCAAACCTGTTGGAGTACTAAACAAGCTCATTGACAGTGGGTCAATGCATACATGGTACTGATATATCTTCTTCGAGGTACTAAACAGACTTGTTGGAAACAAATCTATGCCGGGAGAGAATATGTAATTTCATAAATGTATGCTAATCTTTAACACCCCCTAGCTATTTTCACTATTCAATAGTAGAGATGTAATTAAAAGAATAAATATTCCCTATTTTTGGATTCACTGTCTTAGAATTGAGAATTCAAGTACTTGCATCTTTAGGAGCTTATTTTGCTTTAATTCTATCTTATGCGGGACCCTTGAGAATGGTGTTATGTGCGAGAAAATTTTGGAAATCTATCTTTTTCAATATTTTGGTAAATTTTGTCAAATTATTTTTCCTTATGTGTCAACATTGTGTCACCCTTATGTGTCACCATTGTTGTGGCCACAACCCCACCCATAAGTGTTTACAAACGATATGGAGACTGTCCATGTAAATTTTGGGCAAATCACCCCTTCAATGCTTTAATTTTATTTATTTTACGAGATTTTCATTTTTCTTTGTTTTGTGCTTTGATTGCTTCATTATGTGTGGTTTCTCGTCAACTTCCCAATTACTCAAATTTTGTTGAATTTGGCTCTACATTTTGAAATTTTTGCTTGTTTAAAAATTTATTGATTTTCACTACTTAAACTTAAATATGTAAAAAATATATTTTACTTTTATTTTGCAAATATAATTATTTAATTAATTTGCTTAATTAAATTAATTATAATTAATTTGCAAATAACATTATTTTATTAATTTTTTTTTAATATTTAAAATAATTTAATTTTTATCTACCTGTTATACAAAACCACAATCAAACTCATATTTTATATATTATAAAGCACATTGTACATAATATGTATTTTACATAATACAAATATAACAATAATATATTACATCATCCTGTTTTCCAACCCCTAGAGGTTCAACTTTAAACATTTCATGCCTCCCGTCGTCCCTGAGGAATGACATAAGCGAGAGGTGTGGAAGGTTTAGTGGAAGGGGTTTAAGGGCTAAGGGGTTTAAGGGCCTTTGTGTTAACATTAGGGAGGGGCTCATTATATTATATGGCATATGGTGGGGAAGTGACCCACTCTCCACCACCTGGGCTTCTCCCCTCTCTCTCCTTCACGTGAGTTCAATTCCCATACATTACAACTTATGCCTCCTATTAACTCATAGAGCATGTATACCTTATTCGAGCTCAGACTTGTTTTGTTAATGTTTTATTAAATATAATCATTATTTTATTTAAAATTAATTAATTAAATTTTTATATTATGTTTTTTAGATTTTGTTTTAATATTTTAGCATTTTAAATTTTATTAAAATATAAAAAAATAAAACTTTATTAAAGCTAAACATTATAAAATTTCCCAGATTTTTTGTTTAAACTATGTATTTTTCAACACCTTGGTTATTTTGGAATTCAATTTTTGGAAGATCTTATTTTGCGTTCGTTAGAAAGCTAATTTCATGGAGAATAATATGAAGACATTAAATCAAATAAATATGAATATTTACTATACTTAAAATTTAGTAGAAGTTGGAGCTACAAATTTGTAACAAGAAATTCATTTTCTAAGCTTTGTTTTTGGAATTTGATTGGCCAAAACTTTTGTCGTTGCAAATTCGTTTGAAGATTGTCTTATTGTGCCTAAGAAATCTCGACAGAGATGAATGAGAAGCACACATTTCTTTTATTTGATTTATTTAATTAGATTTTAGTTTGAGAATTTGTTTTCTTCATTTTTATTTTCAGTTTTGTTGTGCAATTTTCATTTAGCGAATTTTGTTGGAAAGATGAGACAAGGAGATATGAAAACAATGAGATTGCATAAGTAAAGAAGAGAAAGGGATTCTTCCCAACTAAAATAAGAGATCTCATACATTCTTTCAACAACTTCCTCTTTTTGGAGATTCTTTTTGTAATTATAGATAATTGTTTTGAGACTGAGGAAAGGGTTCCTCTTTTCTACAATTTTGATGCTTTTTGCACTTTTGTGAGAGGATTTTAGTTGTAGGTGGAGAATAATACTCAAATCTGAGTTATTTGGGTGGTTTTCTTTTCAAGATTCAATATTTGTATTTGAGGCAAAGTTTTCACTATTGTAGCTCTTTCCTCCAATGACATAGCTCATAGCCTTATGAAGATTGTTGAGGAGTTCCATTGCAAAATAGAGCAAGGGAATCAGGTTTATTTGTATTCAAATACTTTTATTTATTAATGCAAATTTTACTCTTGTAATGGTATATATGTGCCAATTATATCATATTTTTCACTTTTGTTTGATATGAGAATGATTATCTATTAGTTCAACCATATTATCTAATGAAATTGTAGATTTTTTATTTATTTCCAATTTGCTCTTGTGCTTCAATTAAATTTCTGAGTAATGAAATAGATTTAATTGTCACTGAACTGTATGAACTATTTCTGCATTTTCATGACCTGTCTTTCATTTTTTTGGCTATTAAAACATAGCATGCATGTTACTCATAATAATAGTTGTTAGAACTTCTTTAACAACTGGGAATTCATCATTAAAAGTGTGTTAAATCCCATGTTATTTGAATCCTTACACTTGGTATTTGGCGGCTATCTCCTAAGTATGAAGTTCAATTAGTTTCCTTTAATTTTTTGCACCACATTTAGATTTAGATTTAAAGTTAGAATAATTTATCACATTTGTTGAAGTCTCCTTTCCCAGGAGAAATTGCATTGGTGGCTTGATTGAGCCCTTGTTTCATCTTAAGGGTTGTTTTCTTGCATGTGCACTACAAGAGGATAAATCCAAGTTCTCTCTTCTTGTTGACAGTTAATTAGATACATCACAAATCAACGGGAAGGATGAGGGGATAGTTGGATCAAATAGAACCAGTTGGAACCACCAATCTGAGTCTAATTTGCGGCTCTGAACATGTGGTCTCCCTGATGTTGGTGAGGTCATTTTTGGCCATCGACATTTTGACACTAGAAGGAGGGCCATTGGGGAATATTCTCTTTTGAATTTTTGTATTTTTAAATTTGTATCCATTTATAATGGCTCCTTCTAAACTTCTTAGTTGGAGTTTCTTCACTGGAATTCAACCTGCAACAACTCCAATGAAGGTAGTAAAGCTCTTGTCAAAATAAAAGTTTAATGGTAAGGAAAATGTTGTTGTTTTTTATCATGTTCTTATATTTATTTTAAATTGTAACTATTATGATATTTGATAAATGTGTGATGTGCAGGATGTTCACTCTTACATTAAGCTTAGCTAAATACTGGTGTAGATCATTTCCACTTTCCTCTATACACACTTGGGACGAATTCACAAAAAAAATCCTTTGTGCTTTTAAGGATTACAATTATGAAAAGGTTTGCAATCAACTTGAAGTACTTCATTGATTTGAAGGTGAGTCTTTGGTTTATTTCCTTATTATATTTAAATTAATTTGTTTCCAATTTCAATCTGAAGATTTAACTCATGAGTTTCAGTTAATAGGATGGTTTAAATATTTAGTTTCTCTTCCTTGCATTCTAAATCCATATAATCAAATAATTTCAAGCTTTGATGAGTCACCTTCTGTTTTTATTAACATGACAGGAAATTCATCTGTTGAAGATGCATATTTCAAACATGATGAAATTGCATCAACAATCTATGATAGATTCATACAACTTGTAAATACTACCTGCAATGTTAAGGATGATCCTAAAGAACCCTAAAAATAAGTAGTTGTTAATGAATCTGTTGATGATGCTTAATGTGAATCTATTGCTTATAATAATTCTATCGATTTGCAAACAATAGTTCAGGTTGAACAATCTAATGAGAGGCATGCCAATGAAGATCGTGATGCTCTCTCTCACGTTCTTATTTTACAATCATAAAGCTAAGAAAAACTTAATGTTCATGCTCGAGAAATGTTGGACAATACACTTGAAGGTGAATCTAAAATTTGTCTTAATGAAAATAATGAATAAATTTTAGGTAGAGAACTTTTTAGATTCATATATTTAATCAATAATTTTTCCCTTTATCCTAATTTGTTTGATGATGCCAATATTTTCCTAATCATTCAACAATTCCTCTTGACATGTGTAATTTTATGGAAAACAAAGGAATTACTAAAAACCCAAATAATGATGAATTGTTATTTAAAATCTAATTAAGCTAATAATAATTTTTTTTTTTTTTTGGTAAATTTCGTAGGACCTGTCTATTTTCTATTTTGTAAAGACCAAGTTGCTATACAAATTTCACTGAGATTGGTAGCCTCAACCTGCCCGAAGGAAACCAGGTCTGTTGGCCACCTCAGAGAGTTATAAGCCAACCAAAATTGGTATTGTTTTTTCCTTCTACTGACAGCTAATATCCCTTTACTATGTCCATAAAAACTACAGATAAAACAGAAACTATGCGTAATATCTTCAAAAAACATACAAAACTGAATACATAAAAGTGTCAACCATCTGAAGAGTCAATAGGTGCTAGGTCCTTTGCATTTGACCCTGGCATCTCAGTTGGCTGCATGTTCAGGAGCTATTGTTCAATCCTTCATATTCGCGCATTTGCTTGTATTTGAGCCTTGGCCATTTCTCGCATATCCTGTTTCATCTGCTGGAGCTCAAAGAGAATTGAAGGATTGACTTGCTTTTCTTGCATACTCAACATCGCCTTTGCTAAAACACATTTGAATTTCCAATATGTCTTGACTGATTGTTTGAATAGAGAAACTCTTCCTCTTGTATTGCGTGGGTCAGAGATAAAATCCATTCTTTCCTTTTGTTCTTGAAGATCATCATCTTCATCATCACTATCCATTTCCCAACCCTGAATAGTTTTATGAATATGCTTTGGAATCCCTGTGTTGTAAATATTTGCTATATTTTCTAGAGTCTGCTGATTACTCTTTCTTCCTTTTTTGCTTGGACCAGCTGCCTGAGGTGGTTGTAGCTTCCTCCCTTTGCCTTTTGTCATTCTGCCCTAAGCGAGACTATCTGATTTTATGACTGACAGAGATCCTGTATATCGAAAAGTGGCAATTATGTAAAACTTAGGATCTATAGTAAACTCCAAATGATTTTGTTTTACCCAAACAGTGGAATATGGATTGTGTGTTTCAATCTTTCAAAAATTAATACACTGTTCCTTCTCATTTCCGAGTTGCTTCCTCCGTTGAATTGGCAGTAGAATGGTTTTCTGGAGAGAAAATATAGTATACGCAATGCCACTGGAATTTGGATTGACCCAAAGAAATTGAGACTTAAGATAGTAGTAATTCCAAATTTGTATAGACCTCCCTTTCCCAACGTAGGAAAAGAAATTGAAACAACGAGAATTCGTAATGCAGTTTGAGACCCATTTATATTAGAGGGAAAAGTTGGAATGGCAAAAGACAGTAAATAACCAACTGCCAACTTTACCCTTAAGCTTTTGAATACAAAGACAAGGCTTAACCAGACCGTTCAGAACTAAGAGAATAAAATTCCAGAACAGACAATCAATAAACTTTGCAAAGCACATATTCAACCTATACCAAGTGACATGACTGAGGTGCTGAAAAAGAATCTCAAGAGGATTACCAAGGACCAAACTGCCATAATCGTAACAAAAGCACAAACTTAACCCATACAATTTGACATAACTGAGATTTAGGTAAGGAGGATGGGCAGGGCTACGAAAGCAGGGCGGAATTTTGAAATGAACCCCCTCTATCATTACATGCAAACCATAAAAAAGGAAAAAGCTAACCAGAAATGGAAAAAGCTCTGCAGGGCCTGTAAGAACTCCTGTTTTAATTTTTAGGATGCTAGTAGGAAAACTTAATTTTGAAAATAGAGTGATGAGAACCAGAGCATACCCAGAAATCCTCTGCCCACTATGCTGAGCTTCCTGATCCTGCAGTTCCCATGTCGCTGCTCTTGTCCAAATTCCAGTTGATGTTTTAATTAATGTTTTACAACAACGAGAACTAAACCTATTCATTCTCCTACCCCACAGCCGGTGGACCGTCACATTCTCTGCTGTGCATTTATGATTTGGACCAACTTGCATAGTGATAATTTACTAAGGCACGTGCGAGGTCGATTACCACCGCGCGGTGTAATTGTAGTGCTTGGTGGTCAGCTAACAAGCCCACCGCGTGGCATTTTCATGCTGCCATCTCCCATTGGCTGGCACCCCGATCGGGGATAAATTATTAATAGGTCAAATTTTTCATGCTGCTAAAACCGGTTATTTTTCTGGGACTGGTTTATTCTTTGAAAGGGAAGAGAAAGTTAGCATTGATTTTCAATTCATTTATGATGATTATTTAGAGTTTGAGGATAGTGAGTCACAACAATCATTATCACTTCCTAACACTCTTGATAGCTATTCTATGTTTAAAAATGAGGATTATCCTTTTACTAATATTACTATTGAATATTTTCATTTTGATTATCCATCAAGTCATGATGAATTTTCCATTCCTATTTATGATCTTGATAATATTCAAGTTCCTATTCCTATTACATTATTATGACCAAAACTTGTGAGAAGGAGATTAATTCAAACAAGTCCAAAATATGTTATAACACTTAGTTGTAACATTATTGTAACTACAGATTAGGATTAGGAGTAGAATTAGTTTAGTTCGATTGTTTTTTTCTTCTGTTTTTTCTTTTAATAATGCAGGTAGAAGAATAAGTGAGCAACAAGCCTTTTGATTTTTCTGGAGGAAAATCATTTAACATTATTCTAGTAAAATTTACTCATGAAAATGTTCAAGGATGTATTTATCTACTCATCATATTTTCTTTAAGTTTTTGTGCTTTGTACAGGTGCTTTGTTTTATATGCCCTTTACTTTATAAATTTACAAGATGAGTCATGATCGTATTTTTCTTATTTTATTGATGCACATGTAACATAATGGATGGATCCTGCTTGTCCTATTATGCCACATGCCTTTGGTTTCTAAAGTTTTCAATTTTTAATCAAAAAATGGTTCTCGAAGGCTAAGAAAAATCACAAACAATTTTGCAGCAGTTGCAAAAATATCTTTTCCATAACGATACCTCTGCGCTTTCTGAAATTTTGCATTTGCTAAACCTGACCTTAATCGAATAAACCTAAGTCTTAAATAATTTAATAAAGACTTGCGCACTTCATTAACATTTATCCTAGATGTTTTAGCCCAACCCATTCATTATTTTCATTCCCGCATACTTCAAGGATTTCCCTTCCATACTTGCTCAGCATGTGCCTCTTGCCTTATTTTTATTGGATGACCACGCATTACACTTTACACGTTGGCCCACTACCTGTTTCCCGAAGGTTATATTGTTTATCATTTTAATAAGCACTAGGAAAACTTGCATTTCATGGAACCATATTTTTTATTTATCATTGGATAATACCAATGCCTTGGCAGTGTCAATCTCGCTCCTCATACTTTGTGATTAATTCTTTCCATTATGGGCCAGCTCGATTAGTCCATTCAGTAGTCAAATATTTTCATATTGGAGCACATGTGTTACCTTTACACATCATCCTGCATCCTACTGAGCCTGATCATCTCCTAACAACATTTCTTCTCCTTATTATGGGGATAACCTTGTGGGATGATGCAACTATCACATCACCCAATAGCTCATCATCTTATGGTCCGCTTGCATCTTAATTTTCGCTTCATTATTAGACATAGGAATTTTTCCTTTCCACTTATGCGCACCCTATTCCTCTCGACTATCCTTTAAATGTGTGTCCTTTATTCTTTCCAATTTTTAGGCTCCGGGCTTACGTAAGCACAAGGTGTAGGTTAATCTCCACATTACTTATCCTCATAATCTCTCTCTTGCATTTGGCTTGGCCCACATGCCACATCTTCCCACTTACTTTTAACCTGACAGTATCTTTCGTAGCCTCTTCTATTTCTTCCGGGATTTCATCCTTTCAATATGACATGGAAAAATGGGCCCCTTTTCTTCATTCCATTCTCCTTGTGTCCATTACAAGTTTCCAAACTCACCCATTATTATTGCCTTACCCTACCATGTAGCCCAAAATTTCCTTCCCTAAGCTTTCACAAATTTCGCCTTTGCATCCTATCATGGATCACCTTTCGAGGTGATGCAAGCTTCCACGATGATATAATATGGTGGAGATACTTTTTTCCATGCCCCTTTCTGATTCACCCTTCACACTCTTTACACCATCATCTAATTTCTAGATCATCCCAACTCATCTTCCCGTATGTTACTCTCGACTCATTTATACGATGGACCATTGGGACAACTCAACATCGAGAAAGTTCAACATCACATGTTGCTTATAGGCTCGACATGCACCTTTTCCTTCGGATCACATCTCGCCCCTTGTCTCCCCTGAGAAATTTTTATTTTAAAGCAGCAAATTTGTAAGCACACACAGGTAAGTTGGATTGATGCCAAAGAAAATGTGTAACGGGCGGACTATTGCGAAACCCTAGCCATGGCGGCCATGGGTTACTCAATATCGGATGGTGCTGATGGTCATTTAGTTTATGGATAATACCTCACGGGGACTATATCGACCCCCGAGTCTCTAGTCTACTCGACGGGGGAGGATGTATCATGTTTATCCTTTAACATGACTCGAGCTCTTGTCGGGTTTTTCATTGTATTATGTTATTAACCTACAACGAGTTGCGACCTCAGTGGTCCTCATGAAACTGACTTCCACTGATCGGTATCGGTTATACCGCATATATTTTTTACTTCCAACCTTTTTTCTTGGTGCCGATTTGTTTTTGTGGACTCGTATTGGCGATCACGGGTTGCTTGGTGGGGTTTTTGCTCTGATCTTAGCACATATTCTGTGGCGGTATGGGCCCTGCTTCATAGTGACAGAGGTATCTGTCCCTGACCCACTGCTTCTGACGCAATTTTCACTCCTACATGCTGCCCACTTCCTCTATTTTAGTGCACCTGGGCGACCTTGCGACAACTGGTTGGTTTCCTCACTGTTGTATGTTTTTCACCATGAAGTTTAAGGAATTGGACCGATTTCAAGGCTTCCTCTGGTGGCACTAAGTGAGACTTTCATTCTTGCGCTCCATGTTTTTTGGGCTTTCTTCACAGTCTGCGATGGTTACCATTACTTTTCCATCCATTGGTCATGAATATATACAAGGAGGAACTTGATTACACTGCTGACCCTTTGGAGGGTGTTGAGATTTGGGGGGAACAGACTGGTGATGATGTGGCTGCCATGGCAGATATGGATTCAGCATCGGCATTACACTGGCCAGAACAGTCTCTGCAGGTCACACCTGCGATATGTACCGACCCTATTGTTGGTCGTTTGGACTCTCTGTCTTTCACTATCCCATCGCACTATGTGCTGCATCTCTGGGAGTTACAGGCACAAGACAGCCCAGACTTGCTTGCACACAACATCACTGTTACGGGCTCATGCACTGCTGAGGTATCAGATAATATTTGTGTTGATACACTTTCATTTGCAGACCTCTTCATCGGTGGGGCGGAGACCTTGTAGCAGCCTATTCCGTCATTTTCTACGATCGAACCGATTGCATCATCTGGGTGCTTTGTGGATATTCCCTTTGATGCACAGACTGTGGATGCGAAACCTTCATTCGATTCTGACCGACTTGGTGAACCAGGCGCTGCCTCTAGGGACCAGAATATTCATAGAGGAAGGGGGAAAAAAACTCGACATACCAAAAACTGGAACAGTCACAACGAAAATTTTGGCTAGGATAGAGGCATGGAAAAAATTGAATTGACAGCTGCTACTGTACTTGTGGGCAAGGTCCATGGTAAAAAATACTCCACTGCACGGCTAAAGCTTTAGACTGAGGAGATCTGGGGCGGCCACATGGAGCATCTGCCGGGTGTTATGCTTATGAACAGGGGATGGTTTTCCCTCACATTTTCTTAGCCTTCTTTGGTTAACTGGGTATTAACCAAATAATGGCATGTTGAGATGCACCCGGTGCTGTTGAAGAGATGGTTCCCTCTTTTAGATCCCAATAAGGAGAACTCGGGTGCTGGACCGATTTGGATGCATCTACCAGGTCTGCCACTTCAGTTTTGGAATGAAGCCTATTTACGCAGCATTGGGGAGGATTTTGGCCTTTATTTGGATCATGACAGATCATATTTGGAGTCGGGTATCATTTTTGTTGCTCGCATATTAGTTTTTTTGGATACAAGGGATGGACTCCATGATAATTATAACATGTTTTTTGAAGGGATGGTATGGCAGCAGATGTTGGACTATGAGGGGGTTCCATTTAGATGCCGAAAATGTCATTCTCTTGGGCATCTATACAAATAATTCCCTCTCATAGGTGGTGTGGCTCCCCTCTACAAGACGGTCGCACATATGGCTACTCAAATGGACCTGGTCACTATTGTATCGACTCCAGAGGTGAACCCGATAGACGCAAATTCTAGGAACTACAGCCCTCATGGCCGATTACACAAGCTCGCACTCACAACCAGTCTATCTACTCTTCTCAAAAGGATTTGACTTCGATTCCGGGTACTTCTATGCCCTCTCCTTCTATTTGTAATTTTTTATCTCCTGCACCATCAAGTAATGTTTACTGAACTCCATTAGCTGCTATGTTGCATCGGCCCCCCTACTATCCCGCCTACCATATCCCACACATCTGCGGCGACCTCATGTTTATTCCCTCATATGGCTTCTGACTCCTCTTCTGTCGGGCACCATTACTACCTGAGATCATCAGTTCAGCAGCCCAACTTGTCCGATCTTGGCATTGGCTTGATGCAGGGCCCCTCATCTACTAAATCTTGTGGTAGACCTTCTGTGATTTCAAAGGCTATCCGTAGGGCCAACATGGAGGTGGCTGCAGGTACGCAATTGTCCCTTCTTAGGGTTCTTAGATCAAGAAAACCCAAGGATGTAGTTCCATCATGATATGTCTCTCATTTAATTGCAAGGGCCTTTCCAACCCTATCAAGAAACTGGCACTTAGGAGACTTCTACTCACCATTCCCATTGATGCCATTTTCCTTCAAGAAACTTTGGGGGAAGGTGCATCCATTTCCAAGACCTTAACTACACTCCTCCCAGATTGGACATTTGTGACAATTGATGCTCGTGGTCGATCCGGGGGCTGTGCTTTAGGCATCAAAAACAATACCACTCGAATTATGAATTGCTGGGGTTGGGCGAGTGCCATAGGAATGGAAGTTAGTACTTGTGATTTTGAACTTCCTTTCACCCTAATCAATGTCTATGGTATGTGCATCAACAGAGAGTTTTTCTGGGACTCTTTACTCCAATGCTCTCTACTTCGGCATAATCACATCATTCTTGGCGGGGATTTAAAATTTTCTATCGGGATCTCGGAATTTTGGGGACCTCATGCCGTCCCAGATCCTCTATCTGATTTCTTCACCACTTAGTTGGAATTGGCTGAATTTATTGATATTGACATGCAAAAGAAGAAACCTACTTGGAGGAATAGATGCACGAGGGAGGCAGCACTGACACGTTGACTTGATAGATTCCTTATCAAGCAGACTTTTCATAACCTTATGGTTAGATCTAGACAGTGGGTGGGTTCGGGCAGGGCCTCAGATCACTCTCCTATTTATTTGGAATTTCTAGCAGGTGATCAGAAACCACATGCACCATTCAAATTTAATGCTAGCTGGATATATGATCCAGATTTTCAATTGTTGGTCACTCAGGAGTGGCAGCACTGCAATCTTTTTCCTGATAGAGAACTTGCATGGGTATTTAATGATAATCTCAAGCGTATCAAAGAAAACACTATTTTTTGGTCACGACACAAAAGAAAGCTCGATGAGGACGAGATGAAAAGGATTGAATTGGAAATTAATCAGCTTACTGATTCAGACTACTTGGGTTTCCGTTCTGCGTCCTCAAAAGAGTAGCTGATTGCTCTGGAAACCACTAGGGAAAATATCCTCCGTCAAAAGGAGGAGGATTGGAGATTAAAATCAGGGTCATCTGGTTGAAATACGGTGATGAAAATACAAAGTTATTTCAACGGTGTGCTAAAGGAAGGCAGATCATCAATACTATATGGGAACTACCAGATAATACTGGATATGTGGCCAAATCTCACGCTCAGCTTGCTGATCTGGGTATCCAACACTTCACTAATCAATACAGAGTGCCACACAACATCAATCTGCCAGATATTATGAGCATTGCTCGAAAATTTCACAGGTTTGTTGATGATGAACAAGCGAAGGATCTCAATGCATCGGTCTCCATGGGTGAGATCGAAGGTGTACTGAAATGGTTTAAGAAGGAAAAAATCCCTGGACCAGATGGATGGCCCATTGAATTCTATCTTCATTTTTTTGATCTCATTGGCAGAGATCTCCTCTAGGTCATAGAAGAAAGTAGAATATCTAGTCGCATTTATGATGGTTTCAACTCTACTTTCATTGCTCTGATTCCCAAAAATGATCACCCTGCTACCTTCCACAACTACAGACCTATCTCCCTCTGTAATTGCATTTACAAAAATATATCTAAAATCATTGCCAACCTTATAAAACCCATCCTATCTTCTCATATTACCAAGGAACAATTTTCATTTCTCCACCATAGACAGATTCATGAAGCCATTGGAACTGCACAAGGGGTCCTGCACTCCATTAAAACTACGAATATCAAAAGCACCATCCTCAAAATTGACCTTTCCAAATCCTTTGATCATGTTAATTGGAACTACATTCATCTCATACTTATCCATATAGGCTTCCCCCAATATTTAACTAATTTGATTATGGGTTGTATTATGAATGCCACTTTCAGCATCCTCATCAATGGGGCAGCTACTGATTTCTTTCATGCTGGTAGAGGTCTCAGGCAAGGATGCCCTCTCTCACCGCTTATTTTTGTCCTTGTTATGTAAAACCTCTCATCTCTTATTAATAGGGCAAAGGATTCCGGTGACATCCATGGTATTAGATTAAATGAATTCTTACAACTGACTCATTTATTATTTTTGGATGATGTGATTATATTTTTGGATGGCTCTTGTTAGGATAGTTCATAATTTGATAACATCTTAAATATTTTCTGTAGAGCTATGGGTATGGATCCAAATAACAATAAATCCACCATAATTTTGACTAGATGTTCGACACATGAACAGGGGCTTTCTATTCAAAACTTCCCTTTTGTGCGCAGTTACATTGGGGAAGGTTTAAAATATATTGGATTCCACCTTAAGCCAAATGACTATCGGATCAAGGATTGGAACTGGTTGATCGCCAAAGTGGAGTGCAAGATCAACATTTGGCATCATAGATGGCTCTCACAGGCTGGCAGATTGGTATTACTCAAATCAGTCCTAGAAGCCATACCTGCCTACTGGATGTCCCTTCCTTGGCTCCCTAAAGGTGTCACCAACCACATTCAGCAGATATGCAGACAATTTCTTTGGAGAAATTCTGGTAGAGAGCACACCTTTGCTTGGGTGGCTTGGGACCAAATCAACAAGCCAAAGTTTTGGGGAGGTTGGGGTATTAAGGATCTCTCCTTATTTTCCACCGCCCTGGCAGCAAAATTGATTGGCACCTTGTATTGGGCCATAGCTTGTGGAAAGAGGTTACTGTCTCCAAATACATCGCTCCTCGGACTACTTTGGATTGGATCTGCAACACCATTCAACTCAGTTTGAGATCCTTAATCATCTGGAAGGCCATAGAAAAATCTACTCACCTTATCCAGCAAGGTTTGACATGGCACATCGGATCTGGAACTATGGTTAGATTGGGTGAGGACTCATGGTTGGGTAGTGGTCAGAATTATAAACTGCCTCAAAACATCATTCATCACCTTTCTCAAGTTGGATATTACTATCTATCACATGTGGATGATTCATTAAGGACTAATTGGCATGGCCAGGGTTGGCTTTCTGCACAAGATATCTAGTTACCCAATGAGGGCCATCCTTACTAGGACCGATACATCAGAGCACTTCAAGCATCTCACATTCGACTATTAGACCATGAGGATGACCTTTTTTGGGCTCTCTCACCCAGTGAGAAATTCTCTTTGAAGGTTTGATATATCACACTCTGTGCACCCAAGGAACCTCCTAATAAACTTTGGTGGTGGCACTTGATCTGGAAATTGTAGGCACCTCACAAAACTCGACTACTTATGTGGTGCATTCTCCATAATTTCATCCCTACCATAGATAATCTTTGCAGACGAGCTATCCAGGGCCCATCCAAATGTTGTTTCTGTTTCTCACATGAAGAATATGTTCAACATATTTTCCTTAAGTGCCCGATTATTGGGTATTTCTGGCACTCGGTTACTCATGCACTCGCTTGTGCACTCACCTGGCATGGCTCATCTATTTCTAAGGCCTGGTCTGACTGGTGGCATGGTGCCACCTACAAAAAAATTCAGAATCTCCCATTGCTGATTGCGTGGGGCATTTGGACCTGTCGGAACCGTTTCACATTTGAAGGAATGCATGTGGTCTGGGACCACATTTTTTCTGCCATCATCTCCACCTACAGTCTCATTCTTGATGAGGATCAACCCACCTGTGGAAAGGATATCACCCCTGAAATAATTTATCATACCCTCCCATGGGCATACTTTTACGGGGCGTCAAATAACCATGGGTGCGGAGGTGGTGCGGTATTATATATAACAGCCACTCATTTCTTCCACCTCAAAATGGGGCTGGGTCCTGGGACTAACAATTTTTTCGAACTCCTTAGCCTTCGGCTTCTACTACTATTTGCCCGTGAACAAGGATGCAACGAACTACAAATTTTTGGAGATTCACAAATTTCCATTAATTGGTTCAATTCTCATTCACAGTGCCATACACACACACTTATATCATTATTGAGGGAGGTGCATCTACTGAAATCATATTTTGACACTATCTTTGTCATCTAATGAGGTGCATCTAATTTATATTTGATTTGGTAATCCTGTTGTGTTTTAATTATATTTTTATATTGCACCATTATAATTTACATTACGAAAAGTTTCAAGTCCTTTCCATATATACATAAACATTGCATAGTTTGGGACTTCGGTTTTGATTTCATGGGATTTTATAAAAAATTTGGAGCTAATACAAAATCAAAAGAATCAAAGAGAACATTCATAGTTGCAATACAAAGCGAAGGACATTTTCACATATTTTCATTGTTTCAATCTTATCTTTGATGATTTTTTGTTTACTTATTATTCCTTGAACATGAGTTATTACTTTTCTAGCTTAATACGTATTATAGTTTAGATTCAATAAGTTGATGATATTGGGCACATGAAAACTTCATTAAAATGCGTCTTCATACTTTTAATTCAATCAAAGAAGAAGTTACCTATTGTTGGAGAAGATCGATATCTTTCACGTAAATCTTAGAGAATTTCTTCAAGGTAAGTCTCATATGTTACATTTTTTTTTTGTGTTTTTTGTTTTAACCTTGTTTTTATTATTTTTTGATCTAAGGCTCTGCTTTTGTAGGTCTGCGAGAATTCCTTTGAAAATCTAGCACCTATGCTTACTGGGATTTGGAATTTCTTCTCCTCATTTTACTTATTTTTGCATTAGGCAAATTAGTTGTGATTTTGATCAAATTTAAAATAAGCTAAATCAGGAAGTCTTTGAACCTCTATTTTTTCTTTCATTTAATATCGCCATAAGCCTTATTTTTATTAGAAAATCGTTAAGGTTTTTTACATGCAGGATTAATTTTGAAACAAGAAATTTTTCATGGGGAGAGACATCTTATTTAACTTCATATTCTCTCATAATTTCTATCTAGACTTAGAATCTTAGTTTGAATAGAAAACTTAATTACCTACAACTCTGTGAGATATAATTCATCAAGATCTCAACTTAATAAAAAAATACACGTTTTCCTCATAATCACTCTTTGGTTCATCTTATTTTCATAAGTAGTCTTGTTGGAGTTTTTTTAATCATGTTTTTTATATTTATATTTTATTTCATATTTTCATTTCTTTCTTGGATTGCAATCTTTAAGATGTGTTGTTCCTTTTGTTTGCATATTTTGTGATAGCCCAAAATCTTAATGGAGAAATTTTTCTACGCAACTTTAGTTGGCCTCCATGTGGAAATTTATACTCTCTCTTTTTAATAGGATTTTTTTACCCAAAGGTCATTCACACTAAGTTTTCACTTTTATATTGCATTAACCATTAATCATGGGGAACATTGAAGACTTAAATCATGTGATATAATCTCATATTTATAAAGGACTAAGTTTTCTCCATTCTTTTCTTTGAATTCCTCCCATACCTCTCCACTTATAAAATCCTCTACTTTGGTTGATTATAAGAAGACTAGTGGGGTCAAAATCAACTAGTATCACATCTATTTCCTTAAGAAGAAAACCTCTTATACCACCCCACTCTATTCACCCAATTTCTAAAAGAAAATTTTCATATATGTTAATCATAAGGGTGAAAAATAAGTCTTGAAAGTACATATGTGTGGGAAGTGTGTGCAAACCTGCTGGAGTATTGAACAAGCTCACTGTTAGTGAGTCCATGCATGCATGGTACCGAGATATCTTCATCGGGATGCTAAACATGCCTGCTAGCAATGAAGCTATGTCGGGAGAAAAGAGACATTTTCATAAATGTATGCTAATATTTAACACCCCCTAGATATTTTCATTATTCAATAATAGATATGTGATTAAAAGAATAAATATTCCCTATTTTTGGATTCATTGTTGTGGAAATGACCATTAAAGTACTTGCATATTTAAGAGCTTAGTTTTCTTTAATTCTACTTTGTGGGACCCTTGAGAATAGTGTTATATGCGAGAAAATTTTGTCCTATTATTTTTAACTAGAGAAAACTACTTCTTTCTTGTGTGTCGCTATCCTCCCCCCCCCCCATAAGTTTTAACAAATGATATGGGGACCCTCCATGTAGATTTTTGACAAAACACTATTTCAATGCTTTAATTTTATGTATTTTATGAGATTTTCATTTTTCTCATTATTCCACTTTGATCAATTCATTGTGTGTGATTTCTCGCTAGCTTCCCAATGACTCTTTTTTTGTTGAATTTGGCCTTACAGTTTGAAAATGACACTTCTTCAAAGATATATTCATTTTCATCACCTGAGCTTAAATATGTAAAAAAAATGTATTTTATTTTTATTTTGTAAATAATTATTTAATTAATTTAGATTAATTGGGTTAATTATAGTTAATTTATAAATAATATTATTTTATTAATTATTAAAAAAAATTATGTAAGTGTTACAATACCATGGCAACGAAGGTGTGTATATATATATGTGTGTGTGCGTGTGTGTGTGTTATGTAAAATGAATATTATTTACAATGTGGTTTATATGAAATAATTTTGGATTATATATATAACAACTAAAAATATATTTATTACATCATCTTGTTTCCCAACTCTTAGAGGTTAAACATTTCATTTCTCCCGTAATCCCATCACTGAGATGATGTAAGTGGGAGGTGTGGAAAGTTTAGTGGGAGGGGCTTAAGGGCCTTTATGTTAACATTAGAGAGAAGCTCATTATATTATATGGCATATTGTGAGGAAGGGACCACTCTAAAACATGTGGGATTCTCCCCTCTCCCTCCTGTTAGTGTCAGTGTTTGCATCCTGCCATCAGTGATAAAAAATCCTCTTTTCATATTATATTAAGGTCTCATTCAGAAATTTTTATCATTCCACTAGGTTTGCATTCAAAAATTTAGTCACTCATGGTAGCCCTAGCCCAAAAACATCACTCTTCCTTAAATTTGATTACTTGCTGGCATATTTTCATATTTTGCTGACTGTACATCATCCATAAAGTTAATGTCATCATACCATCACATAATTCATGTCATCATGAAGTCCAGTCAATCAAGGTTATCATTAGGTTTTTAGGGTTTTTCAAGGTCCAATAAAACTTCATTTCCATTGCATAAGACCAACAAGTAAAGGATGATCCAATAACTTTCTTCACCATGTGAAGATGATTTGTAAAGAGACATTATTATTTCAGCATGTTGTTTTGATTTCAAACGTAATCTTTATATTTTCACTATGTAATTTTATGTCATTCAAAATGTAATAATTTCATGCTTCCCAAAGTTTCTAATTCAGAGTTCCAACACATCAAAGCATCAAAAATGTCAAATTCAAAGAGTTCTAAAAGTCATTAAATGATCAATTTGTCAAAGGAAAAATTCAATTGAAAAGGGTATAGCCTCAAAATGTGAAGTGAATGTGAAGAGGAGAAAGTGGGTCCCAAGGCCCAAAACATCAAATTCATGAAGTATAAAGACCACCAAGACATAAAAAAGAATCTCATTTTCTCTTGCAAACATCAAGCTCGCACTCCCTCAGCTTGAAAAACCAATTTGCAGGGTCAAAACTAGAATTTGTGGGTGGCGCTGCATTTTTGGAAGTGGCGTTGTGCTTTTGGTAGTTGGCTCTGTGCTTTTTGCTGAGTGGTGTTGCGCTTCTGGGTGAGGTTTTGTGCTTCTAGGTGAGGCGCTGCGCTTTTGGGTGATGCGTTTCTCTTTTGGGTGATGTGTTGCGCTTTTTCCCAATAAATTATCCAAGCTTCAAAACTCATTCAAACTGCTTAAAACCTCCTGCAAAGACTCTCAAAACATCTTGCCAAGTAAGTAAAAACTAATTTCCACCTCCTTGCAGTCTTCAAGAGGAATTTTCATGGTGTTTTTGGTTTCCATGAAAATTTGGAAGTTTGTCTAGCTACAAACCCTAAATTCACTTCTCATTCCCAACTTGGTGCCCATAAGCCCTGCATTCCCTTCCTACATCATTGTAAATCCTATCCCTATCCCTATCCCTACAACACCATATCCATTTCCCTAAATCCTGTTTCCCCCTAAACCCTAAGTCCTAGGTATTTAAAATTTCCTAGGAACCCATACCCAAAACCTGTAATTAAATTACTATTCCTAATTCCCTAAGTATTTTGAACCCTTATCAGTCCCTATAGTTCCTAACCCCTTCCCTCATCTCCCTAAATTTTCCTACCCTAATACCTACTCCCTAGATATATCCCCACTCCCATATCCCTCCCCTAGGGTTTCTAGACCAAGATGCCATGGAAGAAGACAAAGATTAAATGGAAGAGGAGGAGGATAGACAGTGAGAGGAGGACAGACAAGAGAGAAGGCCACATAAGGGAGGAAAAATCCTAAGGCTTGAGCCCACCAACACCAAAGAAATGATGGCTTCACCAATGGTAGTTTCTTACTTTCAGTATGTTGGTTGCCTTGATTTCTGCAATATGATTGAAGAATTTCAACACCACCCTATTTTGAGCAGGATTTTCATTTCAAACCTCAAAGACAATCAGGTGACCCTTGCAGGTGTAACCTTCACCTTATCTTCATCTACCATCGCTGCTGCCACAAGGATTCCAAACATGGGTGAAAGGTGGTTTAAATCCAAAGACTTGGATGATCTGTATTATGAACCATTCATAAAACCAAGGTACAGAAATGAGAGAAAGAGAGTTTTTCCTTTTAGTTACCTTCTTGATAGGTATACTCCCATGATGAAGATCATCATGAAGTACTTCTCTTTTGAAGGAAGGTTCTCCGGGCTCTATACATATCATATTAGACTGCTTATGCACTTCACAAGAGTCAAAATGATTAACATCCCATACTATTTGTTCAGGAGCATAAAAAAAATGGCATACATTGTACAAATGAGAGATTATGACCAACAAATGAACAACCTCTTTCACCATTCTCTCATCAAAATCATTGTCCTCCATCAAATTAACCAGTTCCATATCTCATGGGACACCTTCATAGCCAATGATATATTCACAGCTCCACAAACTTAGCATGTTGAAGATATGCCTTCTTCATCTCATCCCACTGATCAACATGCTAAATATTTTCCCCCTCCATCTCATCCTACTGTATATATTCCTCCATCTGAGCCCACAACACCTACTCCTTCATCAGCTCAGCTTACTACACACATTTCACCACCATCATCACCATTTCAGGTTCAGGTTGAGTCACCTAGCAAAGCTATGGTCAACAAGACTAAAGTGTTGAAATGGGAACATTGGCTAGAACATATCAGGGAGGGTACATGCAAGTGTTTTCTCCATAGAAAGTGGAAGGGACCTTGCCTTCTTCATCAGCAAAGCAGGTACATAAGGGTAAACGAAAGATGGCAGAAGTAAATGAACATGAGGAAGCCATTCATGAGGATGAGGACCTTCATGATGAGGAAGCATATTTTGACCTTGTTGACTTGGATGAGCAGGATGATTATGAGGTTTCCAGTTTTATTTTCAAGGAGAAAGATACCCAAATCAGGGAGCTTCAGACCAACTTAGGGAGATCTAATTTTGTGATTTCATACTTTGAGCAGGAAAATCAACAACTCCAAACCAAGCAGGCAATCATGGAGATGCAACTTCTCAAGCCAAAAAGAGAAGAAAACAAGGCAAAGGCTTTGATTGATGAGGCTTATGAGAGGTATGGTGAAACTAATGAGGAAGAATATCAAGTGCCAAGAAAGAGGCCTGGGACTAGAGGGCTGAAAAGAGCTCTAGAACTAGAGAGGAAAAAAGAGGTTGAACTTGCCAATGAACTAACCTTTAATGAGAAATTTGCCATCATGGTAAATGAGAACAAGGATCATTGGTTTGAGAGGGTCAATGAGCATCTTGAGAATCTCTTGGAAAAGGAAAAGAAGGACAATGACATACATAGGAAGATGGAAAAGCATTATTGCAGGAGAAATCAAATTGCAAGGTCCAAGCTCCAAAAGGTCAAATCAAGACTTGAAACCTTAATCAAGAAAAAATAAGGGGACAAGCTTGATATCCTTGTTTAGGCATCACTCATTGCCTAGCACACCTCATTAACCTAGCATAGAACAAATTTTGGAGAATTTTGAGAAAATTTTGAAAATTTTGGAATTTTTTTCACTTTTGGCAATTTGCACAGTTGCATTGTATTTTTCTAGGGACATCCAATGGAAAAAATGAAGGCACCATTGGATTAAAAAGGCCATATACAGTCACCCTAGCAAATTTTCCAAGTTTTTTTGGGTCAACTAGTCAGTCAAAAAGTAAAAAAAAACACCTCAAAAAACATGTTTCTACCCTGTTTTTAAGGCTGGTGGTGCGCTTTTGAACAGTCTTGGGAGAATGAATTTTTGGAGCATCAAATCAACACCATTTTGGAAACTAATATTAGATATGGAAAATAGACAGGACAAGATTTCCGATGAGATATCCTAAGCTCAATTTGGACATCAGGAACCCCTTCAAAAGTGGAGTTGAAGCTGGCGCCACACTTTTTACACTGACACTGCACTTTTTACCAATTTTCTGAGTTTCCTGATATTTGTAAATTTTCTCAATTTTTTTAGTTACACTTTGGAAAATGAAGTTTTAAAAATGTAATTTAAGGATGTAAATGTAATAATCATGT
>CM076575.1:1372569057-1372755466 GCA_034641835.2 Pinus albicaulis | reverse complement strand
GATCATCCAGTTAAATGATCAATCAACCCAAAATATGTATTTCATGTAGAGAATTCGAGTTCCTCGAGCTTGGCGGAGATTACAACGAAGTGTAACATCAGTTCTAGACTAGTCTTGAGTGTACATGAGTTGCATGCAATTAGATTCTCAACATAAGGAATTGCACAATCCATTTTTGAGAAATTTTTAAATATTAGGGCCCTAGTTTCTCAAGGAATAGTGTAGGGAAATAGGATCTCAAGAAGAGGTAGAAATTTACTAAGTTTGGGTCTGGGCTTCTTAGTGAGCAGAGAGATGGGTTATTCACTTGCAGGTTGTGCTCAGTTGAGAAAATGAATTGTAATACATCTCTATTCATCATATTAATGCAAGCACAAATTGGGGTTTTTAGTAGATTTTTTTTCCAAGAAAAATACCATTTTCATGTGTGTGATTTCTTATTTCATGTCTAAATTTTTTGTTCTAAATTGTGAATTAATGTTTGTATATAATTAGAGTAGGTTTTTTTCTTGTGATTTTTATTACAAATTCATGAGTAGCTATAAATATACATCATAATTTCTACAAGGTAGACCCTAATTATCGGGAATATGGACTCAAGCTCTTTGAAAACCTTCACACTAAAAGGGACTATCAACCTTCAAACAATGCAAAATATGAATCAAAGATAAGCAATGCCATGTGTACATAGTCCTACTTTCTCTGTGTAAAATAAATAAATGTAAGAAAGGCTCTAAATATGCTCCGAAATAACAATAACCGTATTCAAATACAACAATTCTTTCTTCCCCCTACACATAAATTCTAAACTATGATAAAGAAATTAACTTAATTAATCCACAAGTAATCCTAGAAATAACTAATTTCCACAACTTCAAAAGCACACCCTATAATCATAAAAACCTATGTCATTAAAAGCTACAGGTCTATGTTTAATGATAAAATTATTTAAATCAATCATAAATTCAAAGCTAACTGAAGTATGGAAACAACCTTCAGCAATAAGATGTTAATCAAGGAAGGACTTATAGCAGTAGTTTTCGATCTCAAAATTTCACAGTAGGTATTTTTATCCAATTCTAAAATTACATTATTCTTCAAAACTCCTTTATAGTTGAATTCCCTTTTGAATTGAATATGCACAATGGACAAAGTAATTTGAAATATAATAAAAAGTTCACAAATAAAATCAAAACATATTTTTCCCACCAATTCTCACGGTGAAGCGATAGGTGTAACGAACAATCATGAAGATCTGAATATAAAATTTAAGTGGGTAATTTGAATTTTCCTTAAATATTTTTCAAGCATAATTAATGAAAAGAAAATAATACAATGTAAACATATAGTTGGATTAAATTACCATGTACTTTGTTTTCTTATGAGATAAATTTATAAGAGCTCACAGTGTTCACAATAATTTTGACATGTTATAGATTGACTTCTTCAAATGCATGCTCCATATCGTAATGATTGATGCATATATTAATAAATAATTCCATAATTCATTCAAAATAAAAGCTAGATCATAGCAATACGAACCAAGGTTTGTCATTCAATATGTTTCCATATCTGAAAATAAAAATGCATTTGAATGGAGGCTTTTGTGAGTAGGATTATTTGAATATATGTCTTCTAGATCCATCTTATCATCTTGATGATGAACCACATTGGTTGGTTCTAAATACATCTGCAATCAATATATTTATGTGATGGATCGAGAAGATAGATATTTAAATAAAAATACAAGTTAGCGGGATACAATTTTAAAATGCAGATCTAAAACCTATTCACACAGATGAGCAAGGAGAAAGGAAAGTGAGAGACGAAAACACGTTGGGTTAGGGGTCCCTATGAACTAGCTTGTTTCCTCTTAAAAAATATCAAATTAAATTCACCAATTAGATAAAAACTAGAATACAAAACCTCGCATGTAGTCTTTCCATTAAAAACATCGTCAAGTTCTTTACAATGTTTGGAGAGAGCATAATCCAACACCCAAAAAGAGAGTTTCCTTAGAGTTTAAACCAAAAACATAAGACAATAATATCATCCCCTCCTCTATTAAAATCTATTATTAATATTTTTATACATGTTATAGTACTAATTTAGGGTGTAACATCCCATCGTTTCAAATTTGATCATGATTTAGAAATTCTCGAAATTCGTGCATTTTTAACAAATTGGCCCCAAATAACCTTCTATATCTCTGGTACCTTGATTAATTTTGGAAAAATAAACATATAATAATCAATTTTCGATATGGGGAAGAAAACCCATGTCTCAGAATTTTGAGATTCACCCTCGTCTGCACGTAAATCAAGGAGGAAGTTGATTTTTTGAAAACTGATGTGAATTTGGATTGAAGCATTAATTAGCGTCTAGAAATCCACACATATGACCTGGGTCAATTTTGAATCATGTGGGAGTAGGAAAAAATCATTTTAGACACAAACCATGTCTTGATTTTCTCCCAATGTGTGCCAATATGTGGAACCCCAAAATGTGTAGACAAACTATATTGCACTTGGTAAACCACCATCAGTAAAGATATAATCATGAATATTGAACACATAAACTGAAGTATTTCATAAAAAAGAAAGATTCACCTTAAACTTTTAGACAAAATGCAAATTGAATACAAATATTTACTATTTCATAAAAAAAATATGAAATTATGAGCTAGAAGTTCAAACCCAGTCAATGTAATATTTCTAAATTAGCATGCAACTAATTGGAATATTAAAATTTTCTTTTGTCATTTAGATAGATGAATAAGTGGGTATGGAGACCCATAAATTGGTTTAGTAGGAATAAAATCCCTATTAATGTGAAAAGGGATCATCATGATAACTGGATAAAGCACCTCCATGTGTGAACAGGGTCAAAAACATGTCAACAAGGTCAATGTTGACCAAATAAAGAGCGCTAGTATGGAGAGGGTGGATCATCAATGCGAAACAACACAAATTTAATGGGAGATAGTCTCCATGTGAGTAGTGTCTTTAATGAGTAGGATGCAAGATGAGAAGGGCACAAAGCATATAAGCAAGGGCAAGACAGCCATAGAAGGCATGCTAGATGATTATTATTTTTGATCTTTTTAGATCTCGAAATTATTAGGTGATATTTATATGCATGCTTTTGTTGTTTAGCAAGGTCTATTGTACTGTTTAGTACAAGGGTGTTCCCAAGTGGGAATCCCACACTCAACCTCGGGGGACTTCGAGTGCCTACTCAGGAGAGATTATTAAGCTGTATATTCCACATCTAGGCATCAGGCCAAGCATCACTCTTTAGCTACAGTGTAGTTTCTATTTAGAGTTTTGTTGAGTTGTAGGGTGTTGCAGTGGAGGATTGTTGGGGTCACTTTATGAGCTATTTTTTAAGTGGAGGGAGAATTATTCCCATTGGGAGATTAGTAAGGAAGGTCCTTGAGATTTATTTCATATCTTGGCACCAGGACAACCTATTTCCATCATCTACAACACATATTCCCTCTTTGACTGCGTTATTATAGTGACCATTTGCAGTGGAGGTTTCAGTGCTGAATTTGGAGGGTGATAACTTCAAGGAAGGGATCAGCCTTTCACTTGGAGGATCTATTGGAGGAGATCTATTCATTTAGATATCAGTTTCAACCACCTCCATCCATTTATTCAGTTGCAGCTGCAATTCATCCCTAGGGCTACATTACAGCATTTTTTGTGTTTTGGGTATTTCCGGAAACCCTTTCTCGGTTGTCTAGGAAAAGTGTTTGGGAGCCTAGATATTCACTCCCAGCATTATTTGAGCTAGATAATAGCATATACACATTGGTAGACCTTTCCTGTAGCATTTTATGCCCTAAAATTGTGTTGTCTTGGCTCAAGGCATTTGTATAGAAGTTATTTTTCATGTGATTGCATATTTGCTTAGTAGAGGCTTGTATTGTATTGCTTGAGTGGCTTGATTCTCAAGATCTTGTGACTATTATGGCTCATATGTTTAATAATATGGTTGTAAATTTGTCTCATATAATGGTGTATTGATGTATTCACTACTATTTTCCATGTTTATGTGCTATATTGTTGCTTTTCCCATTTGGGAATATTACAATGGTATCAGAGCATAATATTCGCTCAACCTGTGGATCTAAACCATTATGCTATTAGGAGAATAAGAATAAGGAGAAAGAAATAAGAATGATTTAAGGAATGAGTTTTATCTGATCTCTTTTCAGATCTACGAGGGACCTCACCAAGGAGGTCAAGTAAAGAAGAATGGAGAAAAGCCATGAAACCACAATAGGGTCTCAAGATGAGGAAGGTCCATGTACAGGGAAGAAACAGCCCCTGAGAAGACCTAGGCCTTGTGGGTTGGGGCCAACAAGTGAATCCGCTGTAGTCTAGAACCACGCCGGCATTATAACCCTACTCTAGAGAGCAGAGAGTCTCACCCGAGGCATGCCGCAACCACATGCAGAAGGGGAATAGATCGATGGGGGTGGAAGGATCCGCAATGCATGATTAATATAGAATTGATTGCATAACCATCATCATATACGCAAGAACATTCAGAAGAGTGAACAGATACTAAGAAAATAAAATTTTAAATAATCACAACCATCATGCATGCATGTGAATCACATAATAAGACAACAACTTGCAAGTATATTGATATTTTCAGCCAAACCCATAGTTACATAGCTTTCGCAAGGAGAGCTTACAAGTCTGATACAAACGCCTTATAGAACAGAAAGGTAGATAAGAGAAACCTAGGAACTACAGAGATATTATGCCCGGTCTGTGTTCCCTCTGCAGCATCCGCTTAATCTCCTTCAGTCGCTCTGCATTCCTCTTTCGCCCGGGTGACGGCTATTTATTCACCCGCTATCGCAACTGTTAGTTCCTCTTGCGTTCTTCTTCACCGTCTCCGGTCGCTTCTCTTGTTGTCTCTGTGGTGTTCTTCTCATTGCCTTCACAGATATTCTCTTCTGGCTCCAGACTCATGCATCCGTTTCCGCCTATGTACCCGTTCCTCGCAACTCGCAGGAGCTCCGCTACTTCATCGTAGCGACTTCTGGTCGCGATCGCCATGTGTCATTGTTCCGCAACCCCAAAATCATTCTTTATTAAAAATTAAAAATATTTTTTTTCAAAAAAAGGGCCCCAATAGGCCCCGACCACGCTTGACTCGTCTCTCAGTCAATCACAAATCAATAGCTCTCTACCTCCATTGCTCCGCTCGACCCTGCCTGCTTCGTCGTGCGCTCTTTAGCCCGTTGTTCAAATAAGGGCCCCAACTCCGGACTCTCGCGAATGTCAGCCTTAAGTCGCCGTTGAAGGTTGCACACTTTGTTGCAGTAAATGGTGTTGGATATGTTTCTTCGGCAATCTTGGTGACATCAGCCTCCTCTATGTGCGCCGGTACAGCCCTGAACATCGTGCTAATCTGGGTTTCGGCCTCGGCGGCTAGCTATTGCATTGTCCTGGCACTGAATTGGAGGGGTGGGCGGAGTTCACGAATTACCCGTTTGGCCATTGCTGAGCTGGCCTCTATTTGCTGGATCTGCACTTCGGGATCATCTGCCTGGGCATATAACTGGTCTAACCGCGTGGGGTCTGTGGCCTCTTAGATTTCCCTCGAAATTTGTTGTAGCTGCGTTGAAATTGGCTGTGTTTTGATTGGAAGGGCCATTGAGCACTCCTGAAGACCCTTCAGGAGGTCGTAAGCCTCGCACGCCGCATAGTTGAGAGTTTCGCATTTGAGTGCCTAGCACGCTTTGTCGCAACCCGTGTTGAATAGACAACTGATAGACGGCAACATGAATGCGGCTAACGCCGCTAAAGCCCGTGTTTTCCGTAGAGGCCATTGAATGCGATCCGTAGGTGGAGGGCCTGTGCTTACGACACTGCCTCCATGACATCAGAAGTACCGAGTATAATGAGCTCCGCGCCAATACAACTCGAAAAATACACTGGTGACGTTGTTCGGTTCCCTCGATCTTTTAGTTGTTCTTGTGTCGTTATGACATATTCGCACTATTCAAGAAGCGCTATAATCAGAGATGTTGCTCTGTCACACCTCTCGCTATAGAGCGTAAAGAAGCCTTCACCTGTCAAGTCGTGTCGGTCAATTTAGTGTATCCTAAATTGCTGCATTTAATTTGTCAATCCGGGATTCGTAAGCTAATGAAGTGCGGCGCACTATATGTGCAAGATAACCTATTTCTTAACTTTTTGTCGTTTTTGGTTTTCTAAGGTGAAATGGAAATTCTAAGATGAAAACAAGTTTGGTTATGTTTTTTCAAGGAAATGATATCCCCTATAATGATTTACCAACTTGAAACCTTAAAAAGAAATTTGAAATTTACAATGACAAGACTTGAAAGGAAATGAGAATGTGCTGCTGAAATGAAAAGGTGTTGCTAATCTAATAAATCAAAACAGTGAACTAGTGAGCATGAAAAACCAAACTATTCTTGCTGCTGACTAAACACAAAAGAAACTATGCTTAAGGAAATTCAAAATTGCAACAAAATAAATCTAAATCAGATTACATCAATTTATCTTCCGATCCTTCATCATTAGTCCAGCTATGATTTTCGGAAGTAATCATAAACAACTTGAGTAACTGATATCTAACTTGCAGAAAGTAAACTAATATCAAACCATACATTCATGATTCAATCCCTCACCATCAGTCCAGCTGTGGCTTTCGGAGGTAACTGAAGATGTCATGCACAATTTAACATTTCTAACTTGCAGAAAGGAAACTAATACTAAACTACACATTTCATAATACAATCCCTCACCATCAGTCCAGCTGTGGCTTTCGGAGGCAACTGAAGATGCTATGAGCAGTTTAATATATCTAAATTTGCAGAAGGAAAACTAATACTAAACTACACATTTCATAATACAATCCCTCACCATCAGTCCAGCTGTGGCTTTCGGAGGCAACTGAAGATGTTATGAGCAGTTTAATATATCTAAATTTAACTGCTGAAGCAAATGAGCAAAACTGAATTAAACAAAGCAGTACTGAAATTAAACAGAAACTAAGAAAAACAAATTAGCAGTAGAACAATGTTAATTCCATGTCATTAGTCAAAAAGCTATGAAAATGCCCGGGCTGCCTATCTATAACCTGAAACAAGAACACTGATCAGTGATTAACAACATAAAACATGAAAGACAGAAGTGAAATGGAAAGCAGGAAAGTTTATAAACATAAATGAAAAAAAATGAAATGTATAAACATGTGAATGGATTATGGCACAATGAGTTTTAAAGAAATGAAATAAGAACTATACACTAATGCACAAAACCTTAGCTGAGCAGGGGCCCTCTACACCAGCCTTGGCAACGATCTTCAAATATGAATTTCGGTTGAAAACTGAGTCTTCTTATATTAAAAAGCAGTCATTACAGAAAGGTGATGTTATGGCATAAGTGCAGCGTAATCACATTACAGAGCAGACTAATAAAATATAACAGAGACTAATATCAACTAACTCTATATGCATATGCAAACGCGTTATATATAACAAAAGAAATATAACTGTCTCCTAAAGTTCATGCTGGTGGAGAACACGTAGATCATTACGTCCACGGATCTAGGATCATGGCCGTGTTGGAAAGTAAATCTACGAGGAGTGGATGCTTGAATTCAACTAAAGAGCCATGTACAGATGTTGATTTATCCTCCGCAACTTAGAAACGGCCGTATGAACCTTCACGTGACACGAAACAGAGTCCTGTCACCGTGAGACTCCATGGTTGACTTCCATGTGGACGCCTTTGACCACGGCTTCTTTAGATGAGTTTGCTCGAACCAATAGGACACGAACCATGTCCACATCATTTCTGACTTGCCCATGTGGCTCGTTTTTCCTGTAGACACCTGTAACATAGAGTTTCACAAAATAGCTGCGGAAAGTTGCAGCAGTTGCGGAAAGTGGCAAGATTCCGCAGCTAAATGAAGAAAATATAAATCAAACAGCAGACACAAAAATATAATTAAAAACCATGTTAGATGCTCTTTTGCAATAAATATACAATGATATTGACAACATGGGAGGTTCAGGTGAGTGAAAGAGGTATCGAAAAGTGTATGGAAAAGATGCAGAATTGAGACTCAACATACCCCCACTGTGAAGGTGTTGCATGTCCTCATGCAACCAAAATTTTTATAATCCTTCCTCAGTTCATATGCCTTGACACTTCAGCTAGCACATCCAAACCTCTCCTCCTCTTCCTTGGTGCTGCCAACATTCTGGGTTTCTTCATTAAGAACCTAAATTTGATATTAACCAGTGCTCTGCTCAACTTCTGGCATTTCCTTTTCAATTTCTTGTTCTTCTTCTGCCATATTCCCAGATGTAGCATGGTATTATCATGGATGATTTTGTCCAGTTTGCCTTGTTCTTTCAATGTCTTATTTTCATTTTTGATGTGCCTATTTAAAAGCTCTAGCTCAAAAATTTCATGTTTTAGTGATTGGACTAAATCATCCTATACTGTATGAGGCTGAATGGATGAAGTACTAGGACCTGTTGCTGCCTTTTCCAAAGATTCTATATAGTCATATACTTCCTGCTGCTTGGGGTCTATTTCAGGTGTCATTTTTATTGGGATGTCCCCAAAATGCCGTGAAGGAGAGTTATTTTCAAAATCTGGCTGAGAAGGGCTTACATCAACATCTTGCTGAGAATAGGATGGAGTATGTTCAATGTCTGACTGAGAATGAAATGAACCAGGTTCACTAACTAACTGAGATGGACTATGGTCAGCTGGGGACTGTTCAGATGTCTCCTCACCCAAATCAATGAAATGAGGACCCTTAATTTGTGTTTTCCTCAATTTCCCCTTAAGTCTGCTGCTTCTTCTCACACGCTGTGGTACACTATCCTTTTGTTTTTATTTTCCTTTCTCTGTCTTCTTGGGCATAGATGACTGTTTTTGAAGATAAACTAATCTTTCAGATAACACTTGATGATCTTCTTCTTCAGAAGAAGGAGTTTGATGTATGGCCTCAATAGTTTTTCTCTCTTTTGGTGTTATTGGCTTCTTACCCTTGATTTCTTTCTTCTTCCTCTTTGACAGTCTCTCTTCCTTATCAGTTCTTTCAATTGTAGTAGTAGGAGTATTTTGAATTTCATCAATTGTTCTTTTTCTCCTACTTCTTCTTGTTGTGCTACCTTCAGGAATTTCCTGAGGTTCCTCAAAGAAATTTCTAACCAGAAATTGTTCCCATGTGTCTTTCTTTTCCTTTAACTCCTTTTCAATCAAAATTTTTATAAGGCCGTGGTGATATAGATGAGCTTCTACATCTCCTAAATGTTTCTGAACAGTCACAGACATTTTCTTCAAGCTATTTAACAGAAAATATGGGAGATTGAGAGCTTGATTATCTAGAAAATTCATCAGTAACCTGGTATGGTACATGTACATGGACCCAAAACGGCCTTCATATGTAATGAATTTCTGAACAACTAGCAGCAAAGTAGCCCATTCCTCTTTCAATGCATGCACAGGAATTCCTCTTTTAAAAACAGTTATGTCCATACCTTGGTTTCGTAAGATTTTTCTCCATGCTTCATCACTGATGCTTTTATTCTTAAACCAACGCTCACCCTCCTGAAGAAGTTCCGTGGCTGTTGCTATAGATGCTTCATTGACCACAAACTTAAGGTCTCCAATCTCTGCTTCCAAGCCATTAAACGACCTTGCGAATGCCTTCGTCACTTCTTTATGATACCCTCTGAATTTCTGGATAAACCGCAGCCAATTTGCTTTCTTCAATACATCCCTTACTTGTGGATATCCCTCCATGAACTTCGGTCCTTCCGGTTCTGCTCTTAGCAATTTACCCATTTTTTTCTTTCTGCTCTTCAAAGACTTTCCCGCGTGGAGGATTCAAATGGAAATAGAACGGCTGAATGCACAGAAACGAGCTCAATGACTGTGGGAATATATTATAGAATGGGAATGAGCACAATTAACGGAATGGAGTGAGATTGTGGGTAGATATCCGAGAGTGGAAATGAGCACAATGAACGGAATGGAGTGAGACAGAATAGAAAAGGGTTTCGTGAGCATAACAGAGATACAACTGTGCAATTGACAGAGTATAACACATTCGGCAGCGTTTTGAAATTTGGTGGCTGCGAAATAAATGTGAACACGTTTCAATCAACGGTTATGGATTTATGCGGTTGTAAGAGTCCTTGGTCAAATCAAATACGTCTCATTGTCACTGGTGAAATATTGTATCATGAGTGAAAATCGGGGGTTTAATGATGGAACCGTTTGGGAATGAATGCGAGAGGATAATATGGAGATCGTGAAAGGTTACAGAATTGTCAATATAATCATTGCACATAATGGATAGAGCTCATGGTTCATAACTATATAAAAATGTGTTTTTCAATGCTATTTGAAATAAATTTTATTCATACCTTTGGAATCTTTGCCTTTTCCTTTGGTCTTCAACTAATTTCTCTTCATTGGTGTCTTGAATGCTCCATGTCTTCATTTTTGATCCTCTCACCTGCATTTTATTTCATGATTATGGAAATAACATCTGACTGTACATTCTTTTTGAAAACAGAGTAGTAGCTGCGGAATCTGCTTCTGGGTGCGGAAACTGGAGTCAGCTGCGGAAACTGACACAGCTATTACTTGGATGAATGGAAATGAATAGATGACAAATGACCAGATGGAAATGGTCATGAAAAAGATTTTTATTAATGAAATGGAATGAAATGGATGAAATGAAGTGGAGTGGAGTGAAATGAAGTGAAATGAAATGGAATGGAATGGAGTGAATGATCACAAAACTTGTGAAATGAAAGAGAGATTTTTTTTGGAAAATATAGTGTCAGGTGTTCCTGATTTTCACCCTATATTTTCTGTATAAGACTGCCAATCAGTGATTGGTTTTCAGGCTTATACAATTTTTTTTTTTTTTTTTAACTGAAAAGAACAAAAGCTAGGCTGGTGGAGAAGAAGAATTCTTCTGTACCAGCCTGATTGTAGAACTTTCTTGAAACATTTTGACAAAATCCTCTTTTGAGAGTGGCTTATGATAAACTTTCAATCTATGGCCATTCAAAATAAGAGGAGTTTGAAACTCATCAATGGTCTTGATTCTTACAGCTCCATTGCTAAAGATCTTGTCAATCTCATATGGCCCAAGCCAATGAGTCTGAAATTTCCCTTGAAAATCTTTAAACTGGGAATCAAATAACAATGCCCAATCTCCTTCTTGAAACTTCTTCTCTTTGATATATTTGTCATGCCATTTAGTTCTTTGATATTGAACTAGATCAGTTCTTAGAATTTCTTCTTGTCTGATCTCATCTAGCTCATTCAACTACTCCATTCTATGCTTTTGGGCTTCTGATAAGTCCATCCCCAACTGAACTGCTATCTTGAAGGTCTTGACTTGGAACTCAATGGGGAGCAAGACTTCTTTCCCATTAAACAAGTTCATGGGGAGAATGTCTGTTGTATTCCTCCATGTGGATTACTGACAGGCCCACGAGGCTTAAAGCCTTTACGCCCAATCTCTTACTATGTAGATGGAACGAGTTTTGGTGATGATACTTTCAAGAACTTTGTTTGTGGACTCCACTTGACACATTTGCTTGTGGATGGTAAGGAGTATATCTTACGTAGCTTGATTTTGTATTCTTCCATCAACTTCTCCACCAAATTTGATGTGAATTGGCTCCCGAAATCTGTTACAATTTCTCTTGGAACACCAGAGCGAGTAAAAATATCCTCATAAAGAAAATGGACGGACTTTGAATTTTTGATTAGCGAGATACTAATGCTTTAGCTTCTACATTTAGTAACATAATCGGTGCAAACCAATATATACTTCTTTTGCTTAGATGGTGGATTAATAGGTCCGATGAAATCTAAAGCCCATTTTTTCAAAGGGTTCCAGTGAGTGCTGTGTGTTTGCGGTGGCATTTTCATTTGAAAGGAGTAGGTTTCCCTACTCTTTGGCGGCCTATCACACCTTTTGACATATTGTTTTTGCATCTTTGAAGAGGGAGAGGAGCCAATAATATCCCAAGGAAAGGATTTTATAGGCGCGTCCTTTTGTCGCTTAGAGTGTCATGGCGCTTGTAGTTCCATCGCTGACATTACTTAAGAATATCGAGCATTTTCATCTTCCACGGCCACATCTTGCGATCACAAGGAGCATGCGGCCCATTTTAAACAATTTCGTTGAAATCCATAGAATATTTTGAACTCTCTCTGAATAATCTTTCGTTTTTCTCTTGGAAATAAATGTGAAAGGTAGTTTCCACCAATAACCAAATAGTTAGCAATATCTACATGCCAAGGGGTGCTTAATAGTTCTGCGCAAACAAATATTCATCGGGAAACTTATCTTCTACGGGGAGAATCTTCTTTAGTATTCTAAATCCTAGACAAGAAATCGGCCTACGCCATTACATTTTTCTGATCACGTCCTCAACACGGTAATATTGAATTCTTTCAAAAAGTAAAAGCGATCTTGTCACTCTGCGCATTTAGTAACGGAGTTTGCTCATCAAGTATCTGTTGCGAGATTGGTTACGGTCATGAATAAAAGTTTCTGTAGCTTTCATTATGTAATGTCTAAACTTATTAATTGCATGAGTCAACTGACTAAGAACTCTTTTTTCGGTCTGCGAGTATAGTTCAACTACGAGCAGAGTCAAATTTTCTTGGTGTAATAAATGGCATAAGGAAATTAAATCTTTTTGACAGCAACACGGCTCGAAAATTTGATATCTGACGGCTGTCTGCTAGAAATGGATAGAAAGTTTCCAATTTGGTCCTCTCGGAGATAGGTGCTTCGAGATATTCTTGTTTTCAAGTTTACAAAAATGCGATTGACGATCGGGATCCCATTTAAATTCACGAGTCTTTTTTGTGCACGACTTGAAGAGTGGAGATGCTATTTTAGTGAAGTTTTCTATAAATCTTCTCTAATAACTCGGTAAAATACTGAGAAAACTTCTAACATCTCTTTGACAATTTGGAATAGGCAACTTGGAGATGACTTCAACTTTCGATCCATCAACCTGTAATCCCATCTCCCGAGAAATATGATGTCCTAAAAACAATCCCTTCGGTAAACATCATAAAGCATTTTTCATGGCTTAATGAAAGGTTTGATTCTTTACATCTTATGAGAACTTTTTACCAAATTTTCTAATGCCTCTTCAAAATGAATTACCATAAAGTTTCGTAAAGTCATCCATATAAACCTCTACACGATCATGGATTAGATCAGAGAAAAAATTCTAGTGCTTTGCTCTTTGGAATGTTACTTTTGCAGTTGCATTACACTTAACAAAAGGAAGCTCTCACGGTAGGCAAAAGTTCCCCATGGAAAAGTAAATGTGGTCTTATCTTGGTGTGAGGTCGCTGCACTGACTTTGATTATAGCCACTAAAACCATCCAAAAATGAAAATTACTTTTTACCTACTAATGTATCTAATACCTGATCAATAAAAGGCAAAGGAAAGTGATCCTTCAAAGTCTGCTTTGTTCAAATTCCCTGCAATCAGTGCATACTCTCCATTTACCATTCTTTTTAGGTACTATAACGAAAGGAGAAACCCATCGACTGCTCTGGAAATTGGATAAATGAAGTTTACATTAGAAGTTTTTGGAGCTCTTCTTTCGCTATCTCTAAGATTTGGAGTCATCCTTCTTTGAGGTTGTGCGGTGGGCTATTGTTTTTCCTCAATATAGATATGATGGATTGCAAGTCTTGGGATCAGTACCCTGTCCTGTCTGAGTATGCTCATGCAAATGCGGTAGAATGTTTTTGCAATATTACGGATTAGTTCTTCTTGTTGTGACTTCTCCGGATGTTTGTTGATATTCAATGTCTTTTCTGGAAAAATCTCAGCCGCGAGAAATTAACAAACTCTTCCATAGAGTAAAGAGACATTTGTCTTGATGAGTAAATATTCTATGTCGATTCCATGCGTGTGTGTGGGGTCGTATGCAGAAGTTATCTCAAAATTTTCTAATGTGTTCGAGAATTTGACTATCCCATCACTAATTTCGGAAATGGTGAACGGAGTTGTATAGCTGTTCTCATCATCAGCCATTCATTGTCTCTATTACCTGTGATTGCTCTTGTTCGGAGGGATACAAATTGAGATTTCTTTGTCGAAATTACCATTTGAAAGTGTACATGTCTCCGAGATCTACAACTAATAAAAGCACTTCGAGTTGCGGCGATGCAAGGTCTTCCTAAGATAATTGGATGTCCCTCCTAGATTACCTTTTTGAGGTCAAAATCATAAAGTCTCTTTGGATATTTCCCAGGCTCTAAGAGGCGAAATATCTTCTAATACACCATGCGGTTTAATGACCGTCCCATTCTGCCAGATTTCATGATAAAGTAGGTGTAAAAAGAGAAGGTTAGGGAAGTTTAAGCTTGTTCCATAGTCTTGTCTACTCATAATGTTGATAGCAGCTAAAGTCAATCAATGTGTTTGGAACTTCTATCCCATTTATATGTGTCTTGAACAATTGGACTTCTGCTGGTCTACCTGCTTACGCATGGTAATTTTTCATCATAATGTACGCAATCTTTCCTACCAGGTGGATTCTTCTTGTGTCTTTTTAGCTTCCTTCACGGTCTTTTGAAACTCAACTCCTTTATGGTTTTTTGCTAGAATAGGAATTTCTCGATTGGCTTGTAGCAATGGAATCTTGATACGAAACATTCTTCAATTACATCTGAAAGGTCATGTAGGCAAACATGGAATTTGTTTTTCCACCCCCTTATCAATTTGTAGTCTTTTCAGGAAAAGGAGGTGGAGATGAAGATACAAGTTGCTCAACTAGCGGAGTTGTGGATGTGAGCTTTTCTTTTTCTTTTTGAATTTTTGAATTTTGAAGAGATTCTTCACTCGGAACCTCATATGGACTAGAAGAGAGTGCTCTTCGGAGAGGTATCTTGCTCTTGAATGTCTATAGAAGGAAGGTTTTCTAAAACTCTACACGGTCTGAGTTGCTGCTCGTCGTTTGAGAGGAACAATCATATAGGTAGGAAATTGTTTGTCCTTCTACCATATATGTGGTTTGAGGATTCTTATTGTTAGGATTTGGCGGTAATGGTGAGACTGGTAAGGTTGATTTGTCATACGTTGGTATGGGAGCATGAGTTTGAGGATTTTGTATTTTGTTGAGAAGGTTGTTGTTGTGGAAATGGAAATGAGAAGTTGTGGATTTTGGCTTGGAAATTGTGTCGAGCTTGTTGATTTTGAAAAGATGGAGGATATTGAGTAAAATTGAGCAAATCTCCCCATAAGGATTTGCACTCCCTGCTGTACCCATGGCTGATATGAATTTGCAGTGGTGGGGCCAAGATTGTTGCCCGAGGAGTCCAATTTGGTGGGGTTTGAAGATTCATAGGGTTGTTAAACCTTTGAGATTGTTGTCCACACTTAAAGGTCTCGTACCGACAAAACTTATAAATTCTACTGAATTTGGATCTTCTTGAAAAACGAGCTTTGAGTCCAGGGATTGAAGGAAAATCCTTGATCTCGTGATTTTCTGAGCAAATCTTCTGTGTTTCTACAACTTTTGCATCCAGAGGGACATTCCCTTAAATCATGTTTCTTTCTACATTTGAGACAGATGGCATTCAAAGCATGCAATCTTTGCTTTAGCGCTACCTTGCTTGTTTTGGATTTTGGGGTGTCTAGTTGTTCACTAAAGGCTCCCTAAGATATCAGTTTTCAAACTCATAAAGCATATTGCAATCTACTGCCTACTTCTTGATCCGGTTGCAGATTTTTAGCCCTAATAAGAGAAGAATCCTAGGCCCTTTTCTGAGTTTTAGATTTTCCTCTTGAGAGATGGATACATGGATTACTTGTTATATCACGAAATGGAGAGTTGAGAAATGTCTCCTTTCCCCATCATGTTTTAGAAATGTCTATCCATTCATCTCTAATGGATTTTACATTGGAGGGCTTTCAAGGTTTCATTGTCTAGGTTGCTCGTCTTTTTCTATTTTCAAGTTGTATTGAAATATTTCAATTAAGTCTTCCAAATTTTCATCTTTGCTTTTTGCATCATTTTTGAATACCTCATCCTTGTGATTGGTGGGCCTCCCAATAGTCCAAGTATCTATCCAAAAATGTTTGTTTCTTAATATCATTCCAAGTCTCTGATAGATTGAGTGGCTAATCCCATGAACGACATTTCCAGCGAGATCCCAGCCAATGTTGAAGGAAAGGCTTGAGTTTGAGTTTTTGAGAATCTTCCATATAGTCATAAGTTAAGGCACACTACTTCAGACTCAGCGAAGTATTTCGGGATCTTACTATCGCAATCCATAAAAGGTTAGGGAGAAACAGGATGGTGAGATCTTTTCATTGTTGCATGGAGTTTTCCTCATCGACTATAGGGAATCCAAACAGGTTGTCCCTATTTCCTACCATCACATTTTCCTTCACCATTACGTTTATCTCCATTATCTCCTCCTCTTCTACCTCCACCTCCTATTTATTACTTCCTCTGCCATGATAGTTTCTTTCAGAGTCCTTATAGTCCTCTAGTTCTTCTACCAAGGAAGGATGAGAGAAAGTCTCTTTGTTTTCTAAGTGGGTTTTAGTAGGTGGTATAGGGAGAATCCTCTAATTCGAGTTGTTCCTTGACTTCCAGAATCTGGAGGCTAGGGAGCAGATGGTGGTGAATCAAGTCGGTCTGTGCTTATGAAGAAGATGGAGTTGTGAGGAAATCAAACTCTTGGCTTTAGCTATAAAACCTTCCTAGAATCTCTTGCTCTATGTCTCATGTCTATTTTTAAAAAGTTGGGCTAATAATTCTCTTTACGGTCTTCCGGATCACTGAGGTGCAAGAAGAGCATGCTTAAGAAATTACTAAACCAATAACTCTCTTTTCGAGTCCTCCCGAGATCACACCTTCAGGTGCAAGAGGAGAGCATGCTTCAAGAAGTTATCAAGTTTTCCCTTCTTTTATGATTTTATGTAAGAAAGTGGCTACCTAGTTACACTTCCCAGACCGCGGCAGCCAAAATGTTTGGCCATTACGTTAGTGTGCTCAAAATTGCTTTGCATTTAATTTGTCATTCGGGAATCGTAAAAGCCCGATGAAGTGCGAGCGCACTATATGTGCGAGATCACCTATTTCTTCACTTTTGTGCGTTTTTTGGTTTTTTTCTAGGGTGAAACGGAAATTCTAAAATGAAAAGCAAGTTTGGTTATGTGTATTTTCTCCAAAGGAAGTGATATCCCCTGTAATGATTTACCAACTTGAAACTTTAAAAAGCAAATTGAAAATTACGTAATGACAAGACTTGAAAGAAAGTAAAAGTCTGCTATTTGAAAATGAAAAGATCTTTGCTAATGCTAATAAATCAAAAACGGTAAAGCTAGTGAACATGAAAAGACAAACTATTCTTGTTGCCAACTAAACACAAAAGAAACTATGCTTAAGGAAATTCAAAATTGCAGCAAAATAAATCTAAATCGAGATTACATCAATTCATTTTCGACACCTGTCATCATTAGACCGGCTATAGGCTTTCGGAGAGTAATCATAAACAACTTACGTATGGCGATGTGCAATTTGCGAGAAAGTAAAATAATACTAAACCATACACTCATTATTCAATCCCTCACCATCGGTCGATCCGAAACATTTGTCGGACGGAGTAAGCGAAGATGTCATATACGAGTTTAATATATCTAAATTTGCGAGAAAAGAAACTAATACTAAACTACACATTTCATAATACTGGGTCCCTCACCATCGGTCCGGTGTGGATTTCGGGCTCAGCGCGCAGTCGCTTCTCGAGCGAAGCAATATATCTAGAATTTGCGAGAAAAAGAAACTAATACTAAACTACACATTTCATAATGCGGAGTCCCTCACGCGTCGATCCCGGCGGTGGCTTTAGGAGGCTTATTTGTGAAAAGCGCGCTATGGCTCGACTTAATGTATCTAAAGTTATCACTCCTGAATCGAGATAAGCAAAAGCGAAAAATGTACAAAGCAAGAGCGAAGTTAAACAAAAGCTATGAAAAGAAAACCTTAAGCAGCCACGGTGACAAATGTGGTTTCATGTCATTAGTCAAAATGCTATAAAAATGCCGTTTTGTCTACCTAAAACACACTTGCAAGAAAAGCTGAGTCGGTGATTAACAATCGTAAAACATGTAAAGACGAGAAATGAAATGGAAAGTCATGGAGCTGTATAAACGAAAGTGAAAACAAGCTTACAAAGTATGAACATATGGATGGATTATGATACAATGACTTTTAAAAGAAATGAAATGAGAAATGTACACTAATACCCAAAACAACCAGGCGTGGCGGGAGGCCTCTACCACCGGCTTTGGTAACGATCCTCAAACACGAATTGATTGAAAAAGCGAGTCTTCTCATGGTAACAAAGCGGTTCATTACGGGAATGCGTGGTGTTACGGCTCAAGGAGACGAGCGTAATCACTACAAAGCAAACTAACGAGATAAACGAGAGTTTATTCACGAACATCAACTATCGACCTATTACGACTAACTTTATGTGCGTCTGGCATGCACTCTATATATAACAACAAAGCGCCTGCTTGTCTCCTAAAAAGTTACACGATGACGAGAGAGCACGTGGGCACTACGTCCACGGATATAGAAGTATGGCCGTGTTGGAAAGACGAATCTACGGAAGGTGGATGCGAATTCAACTCAGGAAGCCTGCTGCCAAAGATGCTCTTCGATTTAACCTCCGCAAGCTTAAAGAAGCAAACGGCGTGTATGGATGTTTTATGTGCCACGAAACGCAGTCCGTGAAGCGACTCGGAAACTCCATAGTTGACTTCGCTGGAGCTGGCTTTGGCCAGCGGCTTCTTTGGGCGAGTTTTTCTTGAACCAATAGGACACGAACCATGTCCACGTCATTCCCTAGCTTTGACCCATGTGGCTCGTTTCCCTTGTAGACACTGCAGCATATAGTTCCACAAAATAGGCATTTGCGGAAAGTTGCAATGGTCGAAAGTGGCAAGCTTCACACATGGTGTATGAACTAAAATATAGATCAAATAGAAAACACAAAAACATAATTAAAAACCATGTTAGATACCCTTTTGCACATGATATTGACAATTTTGGAGGTTTAGGTGAGTGAAAAAGGTATGGAAAAGTGTATGGAAAAGATGCAAATTCGGGACTCAACAGTTGGTTATCAACCATTTTTTTTTTATTTTCCTCATTGATTTTACAATTTGAAGTCTCGTTCTCATTCTCATGATTTTATTCATTTTCTTTATTCTCTTTGTTTATTGGTATCTATGAATTTGGATTGTTGCCATCTATATTTTCAAAATTGGTTTTTCATCCATTTGTGTAGCTTGACTCCAAAATAGATAAGAAAAGAGATATGAATGCCTTATAAACCAAGACACTTCGAGGGGCAACCTTCAATACATTACATAAATGAACAATTCTTGGATAATCCAATTTACACAAAACCTCCCTTTCTGCATATAGGAGTCCATGGGGCCATAATGTAATCACTAGTGAGGCCCTGATGTAATCCCCAGCGAAACCTAAAAATAATAATTTAAGGGCACGATAATAATAAAATGGGGGTTACAAGGGAGTACAATAATAGCAATAAGTTACACTAACGACAGCATGAGGACTATGCATGGTAATATAGGGACCTAGCATGCCCCCTCTCCTTCAAAGAACAGTGTGTCCTCAACACTTGAGCAGCTACGTGTACATGTAAAATTCTCATCCTCCCATGTAGAATCTTGAGTGGGTAAGTTCTTCCACCTTGATGAGATATTCCGAAATTGATCGATTTCGTAGTTGTCGAGTTCTTGTTTGCGTAGTATCGCGTCGGTTTCCAATATTATTTTTCCTTCCTCCATCAAGTTTTGGTAATATTTTTTTGAAGCTGGAAGATTTTCCACAGATAACCTTATTTAAGCATGAAACATGGAAAATTGGATGTACTACGCCGAAGAAGCGGAAGCTCGTTGTATGCCATAGTACACGATCTTTTGCAACACCTTGTAGAGGACCATAGTACTTTGGCGATAATTGTCATCCTTCTTTGCTTGCTTGAGGGACATTTGTTTGGATGGTTGTAGCCGTAAAAATACGATCTCCTACATCAAAACTTCTCTCGTGCGATGCTGATCTTCACTGTTGTTTCATTCGATTTTGTGCCAGGTCGGAGTTGTCCTTCTCGAGTTTGGAGAACTTCTTCTCGATGCTTGATGTGATCTTCCGCTGCTTGGTTTCCTTCGAATTTTCCCTTAAAGATGATGCTGATGGATGGTGGATGATATCCATAAAGTGCCATGATGCGGTCATTTTGCTTTAGCGATGAGAAGGAAGTATACGCACACCAGCTTCAGCCAAGGAGGTAACCACTTGACCCATTGTGTTTGTCTGTCGGATACAAAAGCAGTAGAAGATATCCTTCCAAAAAATTATTTACTATCTCGGTTTGACCATCAGATTCAGGGGATGATACGGTATGATATGTAGACTCGCGTGTGTGACAAACGAAAATAACTCCGTCCAAAAATTTCCGGTAAAAAATGGGATCTCTGTCGCTCACGATAGCTTGGGCTTCCACGCAGCTTTTGAATTCTGTCCATAAATGTAGTATACATTGTGCTTGCTTTAAATGGATGAGATAATGTACAAAAGTGTGCATAGATATGATAAAGTCTATCAACTACCACCATGATGACACTCTTTCCTTCGGACATACGGTAGCTTGTGATAAAAATCCATTGGAAAATATACTCCGACGTTGACTTGGAATGGATAAATGTTGTAGAAGTACGTGGGGTACTAATTGCTTTCCACTTTATCATGTTTCTTGGCAAAACCAAACATTCCGCCACAAACATTTGAATATCAGATTTACAGGCTTCATCCCAAAAAAATTCTTTCTCCTGCCATTTGTGGTAAGTTTTATAAAATCTGAGTGTCCTCCTAAAGGAGAAGTGTGCAATTCCGGAGAAGAATATTTTGTTTTAGTTGGGAATTCTTACAAAAGATAGAAGTGATCTTTGTACCATAAGGAATCATTTCGTGCAACTAAATGTATCGGATGTGCTAGGATCTTGCTGCGACTTTTGAATGAGTGTCCATACATCTTTGTCCTTCTTCCATTCACTCTGATCGCTTGAGTTCATCCAATACTGAGTTTGGATAATACAATGGCTAACACTAACGCTGTCCACCTCTTCATTCTTTCTTGCAGTCACATACTGCAGCAACAGTAAAGCTTTCTCTTTTTTGTAGATTATTTCTAAGATCATAGCCTTCAACATCTTTGTGAGCCTAGCACTGCTCTTGAGACAGTGATAGTCTTTGTTCCATTTCAGACTATCATGATCATGTTTTTACACTTGAAGTGTCTTCCCATTCTAGGTAGAGTTTTCCATTTCTTTAGTGCATGTGAAGTATTTGTCTTTCATTTTAGCCTTCTGTCATAAATAGGTTTCTGTAAATACTATCCTTTGATTGGACGACTTTCAAAAGCAATGGAGTCTTCCTTGCACTGCATTAAGCGCTTTCAATTCCATTTCCTAAGGCATCACATTTCTCAGAATAAAGGTTTTTGTATGACTTTTGGTGTAGCTAAGACCGGTGCTAGGCACGTGCCTCTTTCAGGCAGTTCAAAAAGAGCCTGGTTGCTTAGAGTCCATGAAAATTCATGTTTCTTCGATAATGTTGTTAGAGGTCTTTGCTGTTCTCCCATAATTTCTTAGCACTGAGCTTGCGAGTAATGCTGTTAAAGGCCGAGAGATCCTACATGTTGCCTTTATGGTTGTGGGGACTTTCCATTCCTCATGTGGCTTTAATCTTGTGGGGTCTAGTTTAACGCCTCGTGAGATACAATATGGCCGAGATATTCCACCTCTTGTACTCTATAGAAACATTTTGGATTTTTGCCATACTCGTATCTCCTACAATAGTTTGGTACACCTATCCAACATATTTGCATCACGAGTCCTTCCAGAGACTTCTGCTTTGTCAGATTAGTATATGTCGAAAAATACTAGCACAAATTTTCCAAGGAAGAGTTTGAAAAATGGAATTCATCCAACCCTTGAAATGTAGAAGGTGCGTGGTAAGGCCAAAGGCATGACCAAAAATTCATAATGACCCTCATGAGTTCGAAATGCTTGTTTTTGGAACTATCTTCGGTCTTCATTCTAATTTGATGAAGTATACGAACGAAGATCCAACGGTAAAATAAATTGCTCCATGTAGTTTCGTCCCAATAATTCATCGATCACACAAATGGGAAATTTGTCTTTAATGGTGATCTTATTGAGCTCCCTATAATCCCGGACACATTCGCCATGATCCATCCTTCTTGTGTACCAATACTACGGGGAGCGAGAGAAAGAACTTTGACTAGGTTGAATTATACCCACCTCTAGCATTTCTGCAGTCATACTGGTTCAGTCGCTCTTTTGGAAGTAGGGATATCTATAAGGCTTTGATGTTTGGAGGAACACTTCCCTGAATCGAAATGAATAGCATGAGTCATGATCACGAATAGGTGGGAGTCCTTTGGGAGTTTCTGCAACACCTTGGAATGATTGTCCAAGATTTGTTGAGAGATGCACGCAAATGCGATGATTTTGATGTTGGAACTTCTGGTGAGCATAATTGTGCAATTACGCCTCGTTGTTTCTTTATTTAGAAGCTTTTTCATGACATTAGAGCTTATTATTCTTTCGCAGCTTCGCCCGCACCCCATAATTCGACTTTCCCTTTCCTTCTGAAAAAAATTTCGAAGAAAAGTTCTTGAAAATTAAAAAGTCTATTGTCCCCAAAGATTGTAACCATTGTACTCCTAGTACAACGGCGACACCTCCCATAGGAATGGAAAGGAGTTGGACTAGTCGATACATATTCCCACATGGTTAGCTTGATATTATGGCATTTTTCGAGAGGAATTTATAGTTCACTCCATTTACAACCCATCACTTGACATTTTGGTGCTTTGGGTATGGGAAAAAAATTTAATTACTTGGCTACCCTACAATGAATAAAATTATGGGTGCTACTGAATCAGTCCAAACACTATTACCATTTTTCAACTATCTTGATATTTCCTTCTATCTTGAGAGTTTGAGGAGTGGTAATTCCACCTTGCCAGTGCATTACCACGATATGGTCGGATTCATTTCTTCCTTTCTGAAATTTTGGTCACGGTGCCATATCCTCTTACTTGTTTCCATTTTTCTTCTTCTTCTTCACAATCTATGTAAAATAATTTCTTCTCGGCACACTTGCTGATCGCTTTATTTTTATTTTCTATATCTGCAAGCTGTGTAGACCCTTTTGCTCTTTTTTCTTCCAATTGTTGTGGTGTCGACCTTGCATGGTTGTGGAAATCTAGGCGTAGCACCACTTCCTTCTTTATAGAATTGAGTGGTAGGCTTCCTTGTCGCCATAATTTTTACATTCAACTTTTCTTGCCAACGCCTGAATGCCTTCTCCAGTGAGATCGAGGTTCCAAAACACCAAACTTCGTGTTGGATGTTATATCACTTTAAAGTGCCTATGAAGAGATCGATCACATGTGTTCCTGCGGAATATCGAGTTACCCTTATATTCAATTTTTGGAAGTCCTCAACATGTGCTACCCACTAAACCCTTTTGTTTGAGATTTATCAATTGGATAAAGAAGGTGTTGCTCTTTGTATCCTCATAATGTCTTATCATTTCCCCTCGCAAAAATTGACAGTGACAATTTTTTTACGGGAGCGAAAGCCATCGATACCATACAAATGTACTTTGTTCTAGTAATGTGATTGCAATCTCAGTACCTTTTGTGTGTTTTGCACATTATGGAGATCAAAATATTGCTCCATGTTGTAGTATCCATGTTACGGAATCTTTCCATCAAACTTCCTCATATCCATTTTTGGGTCATGGTGGTTATTCAATAACATTAGAGTTTAGCAATCATGATTAATATTTATTTTGTTCTCATCATGACGTTCTTCTGCTATATTTACGCCATTAGGAATCATTTCTTGTTTTAGCTTGTCATCAAACCTTCCATGTATGCTTTTAGATCATTCTTCATGTTTTCCATGTTGTCTTTCATGTCATCATCAGCTTCCATGCCCACTTCCATGCCATCCATCTTAGCTTCCACGCCATCCATCTTAGCTTCCATGCCTTTCTTGAACCATCCATCTTGCTTCACGCTTACTTTCTTCAGCTTCCATTTCATTTTTGTTGTCTTTGCAAAAGTGAAATGTTGTTGCACTTGCTCTTGTAATTTTGATAGATCTGTTAGGTCTTCATCTTCATGAGTCATAGTGAATGTCTGCAGAGAGCAATGGGTGTTGAATTATTTTTAGGGCCATTTTAGAATCCAATATTGATATCTATTCTCTGATATTCCCTTGGAATCAATTCAACACAGTTTCCTAAACAAGACTTATGCAATTCGGAAAAAAATACACACCTTTTACTTGCTTTGAGGAGCTCGATATTGAAATTGAATTATCTGTGTAATCAGGCATCAACCAATCAACGTATTTTACTAATTAACACACCATGATGAGTTGTGTGCATTTTGGTTGAATTCTTATGAGGGAGAATTTTTGTAACCAAAATGACTCCAAAGCTTCTTATTACGTGGAATTTGAAAGCACAAAGAGTTCTTAATTGATCATAGGGAACTTCAAGCACACACTCCCCACCACTATATAGGCATGGCTCTTCAATCTTAGTAGGATTCAATGGAGGTGAACTGGGTGATTGCGGCTTTGGGATGAATCTAGAAAAGAGTATTGAAATATTCTTTCCATACATTAGGAAACACTCCTTCTAAAGCAAAAATATGTTTATAGGCCAAAATGTTACGCCAAAAGTAAGGTGATATGCGGTGTAAAGTCCCAAATAGACCCTACACCCTTTGGAACGAGGAGTCCTCTACAGTATATTGGATTTTTTTGGTATTATGACTCTATTGTTTTCGATAATGAGAGCCACATTTGGTATCTATCCCATCATAGTTTTATGTTTGAGGTTTTGATGTATTAAAGTGTAAAGATGGCATGATTGTTGTGATATCCTAAGACTAATGATCTTAAAGCATGGCTTGTATGAATATCGATATGGTAACATGAGGGATTATTTAATCACTTTTTTATCCCTTTTATATGTTCACTTGATGGTAGGACACTTGAGTACAAAATATTAGTGTAGGAGAGGTTACCTCGGTACACAAAGAGCGAAGGATACATAATGAGTGTAGGATCAAGTAATAGGGCCATGTCATTAGGGATTAATAGTAAATGAATATGTTTTTATTGGTTTTAAGGGCCAAAATGTTAAGCAGAGATGTTGAAAATCATTAGGAAGAAGTTTGGAAATTTTGGACCAACATAATGTGTTTTGACCACGATTGCATTATGGAAGGTGTTGGTGTATAAATAAAGCCGGTTGTAGGAAGAAATATTGTGGGTGAAAAACAATTAACCCAACCACATGGATGGTACCTTGTGGGATTGACCAACTTGTAGATGAAAAAACCTAATTAAATGTTTTGCGGGAATATATGGTTTTCCTCATTAAACTTAGTAGTATTTAGGTAATGTCGATTTGGTCGGAATGTTATCATATTTGTTCATATTGTTATCACTTTGAAATTTACTCTTAGATGTAGAGACGAAATTCCTAGGTAACCATTGAAAGAAATCTTACATATTTAATTCCTAGCCCCTTCAATACATAGAGGCCTCTCTCTCATGACATAATCCTTTAAATTTAGGGGTGGATATGGAGTCACACGATTTCTAGATCTTATTGTATTATGTTTATTTAGGTTTTTTGGTTGGGTATGAGGGATATGTTCCATTGGGAGATGGAGCCAAGCAATGGGTTTAGGACAATTAACCAAGATAGTGGCTCTGCGATTAGGATTTATAAAGGAAAGGTAGATAGCACATCATAGACCAATGTCATTGTTATAGCTCGAGGGGAGAAAACATGAGAAAAATCCATTATAATAGGGAATATAAGATGAATCATAGAGTAGATTTAGAAGATCAAAGTGAGATAATTTAAAATATTAACTCAAAGCATCAAACCATATATGAATTTTGAATCAATTAATCTTATTCAAATACTGCGAAGATTATACATTCAAATGATATTACAAACATAGAAAAATTCAAATATTTTGTGAATACATATTGTTAGTGTCGCTATTTTCATCCTGCCATCGGTGATAAAAATCCTCTTTTCATGTCATATTAGAGCCTCATTCATAAATTTTTATCATTCCGCTAGGTTTCATTTAGAAAATTTAGTCAACGTGGTAGCCCTAACCCAAAAAAATCACTCTTCTTTAGATTTCATTACTTGTTGGCATATTTTCATACCTTGTATATTATTCATTTCATAAAGTTAATTTCATCACGCCATTGCATCGGTCATGTAATCATGAAGTCCATTCAATCGAGGATATCATTACGTTTTTAGGGTTTTTCAAGGTCCAATAAAATTTAGTCTCTATTGCATAAGACCGACAAGTAAAGGGTGATCTAACTTCTCTTTGTCATGTGAAGGCAGATTTTGAAAATTATTATTTTAGCATGTAATTTTTATTTCAAATGTAATTTTTATATATTTCATGATGTAATTTATTTCATTAAATGTATTAATTTCATGCTTCCTGGTATAGCTCGGAAGTTCCAACATTACCGAAAAATAAAAAATGTCAAATTCAAAGACTTATAAAAGCCATTAAATGATCAATTTTATCGAAAAGAAAAAATTCAAGTGAAAGGGTATGGTTTTAAAATTTGGAAGTGAATGTAGAGGAGGATAAAGTGGGTCCCAAGGCCCAAAAATCAAATTCATCAAGGTATAAGACTTACAGGACAACAAAAGCTCATTTTCTCTTGCAAACATCAGCTCACACTCCCTTAGCTCGAAAAAACCAATTTGCAGGCCAAAACTAAAATTTTTAAGGTGATGTTGTGTTTTTCGGGGAGTTGTTGCACATTTGGAAGTGTCCTACACTTTTTGGTATTTGGCACTACACTTTTTTTCTAAGTGGCATTGTGTTTCTAGGTGAGGCATTGTGCTTTTTGGGTGAGGTGCTCAACCTTTGCCCGATGTCTCTCAGATTAAATCTACTTCAGCTACTTCAAACATCCTACAAAGACTGCGAACACCTCTTGCCCGAGTAGTAATAGCTAATTTCACCTCCTTGTAGTCTTCAAGATGAATTTCATGGTTTTTTTGTTTCTATGCAAATTTGGATGTTTTCTAGCCAAAAACCCTAAATTAATTTGTCATTCACATCTTGGTTTTCCCATAAACGATGCATTTTGTTCCTACCCATCATGTAAACCATATCCCTATCCCTACAACCCATATATACATTTCCTAAATCCATTTTCCCTTAATCGCTAAGTCCTAGATATTTCAATTTTCCTAGGCATCCATGCCCAAACACCTTGTAATTAAATTAATATTCCTAATTCCCTAAGTATTTTGAATCTTTATTAGTCCCAAATTTCCATAACCACTTCACTCATCTCCATAAATTTTCTTATCTAATCCTACTCCCCTAGACCTATCCCACTCCAATTTCCCTCCCATGGGGTTTCCCCAGACCAAGACACCATGGAAAGACAAAGATTACATGGGAAGAGGAGGAGGATAAGCGGGGAGGAGGATAGACGGGGAAAGTAAAGACAAGGGGGGGGGGGGGGAAAGGCCACATAGGGAGGAAACATGTTAAGGATTAGAGCCCAGACGGAAGCTGATGGATTCACCGTGGAAGTCTCCTTCCTTTTCGGTATGTTGGTTGCCTTGATTTACTAACGATATGATTGAAGAAGTTAAAAACCACCCTATTTTGAGCGAGGATTTTCATTTCAAATATCAAGAAAATCGAATTGATCCTTACATGTGTAACCTTCACCTTGCTCCACACAATCCTCCTTCTTCTTCCTTACGGGGATTCCAAAAATGGGTGAAAGGTCGTATAAATCCTAAAGATTTGGATGATCGGTATTAGACCATTCAATGACCAAGGTACATAAATGAGAAAGATATTTTTTCGCTTCGGATACCTTCTTAAATAGGTATACCCCCATGATTAAGATCATCAGAAGTACTTATCTTGTGAAGGAAGGTTCTGCAGGATCTATACATCCCATATTAGGCTAACTAATGCACTTCACAAGAGTCGAAATGCCTGAAATTTCATACTATTTGTTGGGGAGGATAGACAAAATGGCATACATTATTGAAGGAGAGATTATGACCAGAAAATGAATATCCCCTTTTCACCATTCTCTCATCGATATCATTGTCCTCTGCTCAGCTCAACCAATTTCATATCTCATGCAGGACACCTTTATAGCCAATGATATCTTCACGGCTCACGAAGCTCATCATGTTGAATATATGCCTTCTTCATCTCATCCCACTGATCAACACATTGAAAATTTCCCCCTCCCTCTTCCTTTCTTCCCTCCACCTCGATCCACAACACTACTCCTTCTCGGCTCGACCCTACTACACGGATTTCACCACCATAATCACCCATTTCAAGGTCGGGTTGGAGTCACCTAGCCAGTTATGATCAACAAGACTAAAAGGGATGAATTGGGCACATTGGCTAGAACATATTGAGGTACATTCAGTGTTTTCTCCATGGAAAGTGGAAGGAACTTTCCTTTATTCATCAAAAAATAAATTCTGAGGGTAAACAAAATATTACGGAAATGATGAGCATGAGGGATTAAAGCAGATGAAGTGAGAAACATATTTTGACACAATACGACTTGGATGAGCAGCATGATTATGAGGCCTCAATTTGATTATAAAGGATAAGGATGCCCAAATCGAGGAACTTGAGATAACTTTCCAGGGAATATAAATTTTGATTTCATATTATGAGTGGGAAAATCAGCAACTCCAAACTATGTAGGAAATCATGGGGATGCAACCTAGGAAAAGAAAAAAGGGAAAGGATTTTTTTTATGGGGCTTATGAGAGGTATGGTGGACTAATGAGGAATAATATCGGGTTCAAACGGACCTAGGACTAGAGGCTAAAAATAGCTACAGAACTAGAGAGGAGAAAGAAGGTTGAACTTGCCAATGATTAACCTTGAATGAGCAATTTTCCATCATGGAAAATGAGAAACGGGAGAATTGGTTTGAGAGGTTCAATGAGAATCTTGAAATCTCCTAGAAAAAGGAAAATAAGGACAATGATATACGAAAGGAATATGGCGACACTATTGTAGAAGAAATGAACACGAGGTCCAAGATCCAAAAGGTCAAATCAAGACTTGAAACCCTAATCGAAAAAATAAGGGGAAAATATTGGTATCTTTGTAGAGCTTCATTCGTTTCCTAACAAACCTCTGTCGACCTTCCATAGAACAAATTTTGGAGAATTTTGAGATTTTTTTGAAAATTTTGGAGTATTTTGCGATTTTGGCAATTTTTCACGGTTACCTTTATCAAAAGCACAACACCCTAGGCATTGCACTTTTCCTGGGCACCTCGATAGAAAAAATGAAGAGAACATTGGATTCATAAGGCCAAATAAAATCACCCTAGCAACTTTTCCAAGTTTTTTTTGGGTTAACTGGCAAGTCAAGAAGTCGAAAAACACCTCAAAAAATGTTTCTACCATGTTTTTGAGTTTGGCACTACACTTTTGACATTTGATCTTGGGAGAATTGCATTTTGGAGGGTCAATCGACACCATTTTTTGGATACTAAGCCCGGTTATGGAAACTACCTGGCCACAAGATTTCCAATGAGCTATCCTGAGCTTAATTTGGAAATTGATAGCAGCTTCAAAAGTGGACTTGATGTTGGCGTTGTGATTTTTACACTCACGCTACATTTTTTACCAATTTTCGACTTTCATGATATTTGTAAAATTTATCAATTTTTAGTTTCACTTCGGAAAAATCAATTTTTTACCAATGTAATTCAAGGATGAAAATTTAATAATCATGTTTTTACACTTACACATGGGTAAATACATTAGGTGAAAACTCTTGATGACATGTAATGAATCGGTTTCCAAAAAAGTGACGGATGAATCGAGTTTGACCTCCCTACACTATGTATGCGGTTCGAGATTTTGGTCGAAAAACTCCTCAACTTAGGGATTCAACCCCGAGTTTGGGAGAGTTTGTTATATGTCTATATATTTCACTTTTTTACTCATTTCCAGAGTTTGGATGTTGTTGCATTGATCGAATACTCTAGTGTAATCAATATTCGGTGGAAATTAATGAAAGGGTTGCGAAGCTATTTCTTTAGGATACACCTATAATTTTAATTTAGCATAGTTTCATCTTATGTTACATATGTATGAATTTTTTGTCTTCATGATCCATTTCATCTATCTTATATGCTTATTTTCAAGTTGATAAGCAGAATACATCTCTCATGCTCTATTTTGGGAAAATCTTCATAATTTGTTCATTTTCTTCAGTTTAGAAAGAATACATGAATTGTCTTTCTCTTTCTAGATTCTCATTAGTATGATCCATCTCACCTTGAAACCCTAAAGTGTTAGCCTTTCTACCTACCTTTCCCCATTGAATGGACTGCAATCCTAATCTTATTTTCCCTAACCTAGCCTCTTTGACCTAATTCACCCATTTAGAAAACCAATTCAAACAAACAAACCCCTGTACTGCTACCTAGCCTAAAACCCTAAATCATCCATCCCTCTTGGCTGTGATTTTTTGGAGAGATCCCTCTCTAGTTTGGTAGGGCTAGCTACCAAGCTAAAATATTGGTATGTGGTTACCTCTATTTGGACTCTTTCTCAACCTTAGAGATCCAGTGGAGTGATAACATATTGGTGTCATTTTCGAGATACGAAAGTTTTATTTTCCCTGGGTGTATGACAAGAATCATTGGAATTTGATCCTTTATATGATGGTATTAAGTTTCAGAAAGGGTGATTGGATAATTGTAGTGCCAAGATTGTAGAGCTGGCTTCGAGAAGATACACCAGAGAAAATCCCAATCCTGATCTAGTTGATCCAGTCGAAGATCCAAAGAAGCTTATCTAGAAGCATAGATATCAAGCTACAGAGATGCAGTCACTTCCAATCCTATTGGTAAGATCTTCTTCACTTCCTACTAAAGTACTATCTCTCGAAGATATACCATTTGATCTAAAATTTGAATTGTCATTATTTAGATCTAAGTCTGAAACCTCTTTAGCCGACATAGTCTTTGATCCTTTAAGACTCTTTGAGGTCAAGTCGTTATCTAAGTTAGATCTTAGTTCTTTGAAACTTGAAGACAATTTGATTTTTGAAGAGATTAAACCTGAATCAAACCTTGATATCAAAGTCTGGAGCCAATTCTACTAGCATGAAGAGTCAATAATTGTCTTGACTCAACCTCAATCAATTGTTTCTTTTTCATCTATACCCTTGACCTCATCATTTATACCTACTACTTCAGTACCTACAATTGTTGTTCTACTACCCATTCAACCAAATCGTCCCGTTGTCAATCCAACACTTCACTCAGCAGGAATCATGGCCAGATTTTCCCCACTTATCTTACCTGCTCAATTGACTGATTTACCTCAGGGTTATGGCTAGATACTCCCCCTGTTTGATGAAAATTCTCCCATAACTAAAAAACAACACATTTTCAAGGTCACTGACTTCACAGACTTGGAGGAAGTAGAAGCTGACAATGCCAAAATGAGAATTATAGCCCAGAGCTTCTATGGAGATGTCAAAACTTGGTTTATATCCTTAACTAAAATTATATAGCCACTCCAGACCAGTTGGTTGATGCATTTATAGCCTGATGGGAGGTGAAGAAAAACCATTTACAGTTGATTTATGCATATGAGAACATAAAGAGAATCCCATTGAATCAGTCCAAGATTTCAATACTTGCTTCAATAAAACATATAATGCAATTCCGGTTGAGATCAAGCCTCCTCCGGGATTATCTCTCATACGTTATCCAGATGCATTTGATCTAGACATGGCATACCAACTCAGGTAAATAATTCCAGCTACATTGGAAGATATGCAAAAGAACACTATCAGCGTTGAAGAAAATCTGCTAATGAAAAGATCTAGGACTAGAGGTGAGAGAAAAATAATTATTAAATAAGAACCATCCACCTCATCTTGTGATGCCAAGATGGACACTTTGATAAGGACTATTGAAAGAATGGCTGATAGGATTTCCATCATTGAAAGACAACCTGAGTTCAGAGATCCTAATTTCAGAGGCCAACAATAGCCTCAGTTAAGGATCAAGCAGAGAGAACAACGTGCTCTTGAGCAACCAGCACAACAACAACAAATTAGGAAACCCTTGTAGAAAAATTATGCTTAAGGAATAGAAGAAGAAGATGAAGACACGATTTTTGAGGAAAATATCCTTTTCAGGGTTTATGGTTTGCCCATGTTTTTGACGGAAGATGAAGAGTATTTTGAAAAGAAAGACCAACATAAGGATGAATATTTTATCCTTGCCAATGATCATGAGTTGGAGATTGAATCATATGGTTATCAGTGGGGTTACTTGAATGCACTCATTGAGGAGCAGATATGTGCCGATTAATCCCATTCAGAAAAGGGAATCTCAACATAAAGATACTCAAACAAAGCATAATCCTTTGGGTACTTAGACTAAAGGAAAATATCCTGTAGCCACGAATCAGAGCAAGGTAAATCAACCATCCACGAGTTCAACAAGTAAGGAAAAGGATAGTCAGAAGAAAGAAGCTTCATCAAAGGACCATGCTGACAAACGAGACATTGTCATTAAAGAGGTAGACAAATCTACTCCTTTTAGCCTAGAAACTGAAATTTCAAAATTGACAATGTCTATACCTTTAACTGAGCTTGTTAATAATAACCAGTATAAGTCCCATGTAGCCAAAATGCTTAAAGTAGATCCTTTGTCCAACATGGTAAATTTTGAAGATGATCAACACGAACTTATTTTTGGTCCTGCTATTGATGGTTAGTTAGAAGATAGCGAGGTTCCCCCATTCTATTTGAGTCTAAGAATCCACCAAAGCATTTTACACAATTCCATGTTATACTATGGAGCCTCCCATAATCTAATGCCAAAAGCCATTATGGAGAAGTTGGGCCTTGATATCACTCGTCCTTACCATGACTTATACTCCTTCGATTCAGGTAAAGTCTGTTGTAATGGCCTCATTAAGGATTTGGTAGTCTCCCTAGAGCGGATTCCAACAAATAATGTTTTAATGGACGTGGTGGTAGCTGACATACAGCCATGGTTTGGTAGATTTTTGTCAAGATCTTGGGGAGAAAAGTTGAGGGGAACTTTGCAATTAGACTTTTCTTATGCAACCATCCCAGTTTTCGGACAATTGAGAAAGTTGTACCGGGAAATGAAGATGAAATATATGATCACAAGCAAAGAAAAGCCCAACAATCATCCGATAAATGTTGTACATACAGATTTAGAGTCATTTATTTTTTTTAGCGATAGCGACTTAAATGATGTAGATAGCCAGCTTATAGAAGTAGAAGATGTTCCAAAGATTCATAATTGCATCAGAAAAGTTATAGAAAAGGAAAAAGAGAATCTGTCGATTTCATCATAACAACCATTAGATGAGGCAGAGAAAAATTTAGAAAATCCTAGATAAAGTAGAAGAAATTCCAGAACAACATGAAGAAACAATTTAGAAAGTTGAGCCAAAACAAAAATTAGAGTTCCAGCACTTTGAGGATGAAAATGGTCTATGGTCCATGGACTTTGATGGTGCCTTGGGAAAAGACGGGGCAAGCATTGGAATTTGGGTCCGCAGCGCTTTTCATCAGCCTTGTAAAGTTCTTACAAATGCTATATTATGCTCATACAAGTTAGATTTTGATTTCACTAACAATGAGGCGGAGTATGAAGCACTGATTATTGGCCTAAAGATTTTGAGGAAACTAGGTACAAAAATAATTTCAGTACGTGGTGATTCAGAACTTGTGATCAAACAAGTTAAATGTGAATATCAAGCTAACCATCCACTGATGAGAGCATATAGGAATGTTGTACTATATATTAAAAAAAAAATCCGGAGTATACACTTTCAGTTGTGCCGAGGAGTTAGAATCTCATGGCAGATTCATTGGCTACAGCTGTAAGCAATTTCAAGATCCCTATCTTTTCAAACAGGAAATTTGAGATTCATGTGAAACACTGGCCCACTGTTCCTGATAACTTGATATAATGACAAGTATTCTGGGATGATAAGCAGGTAAATAACTTTCTCCAAGGTGAGGGTGAATTCGAGAATTGTTCCATAGATGAAATTTGCAACAAAGATGACCAGGACATCGAAGCAACTCAGGTGGATTTACTACAGTTGAAAGACAATAATATTCCAAAGGGTCTCATACCTTTGGAAGAATTGTTTGACCAATATGACGTAGCAATAAATCCTACATTGGTTCCTATGGAAAAAGGTGTGGAGGACGTGAACATCGGGACAACGGACAAACCAAAGATAGTTAAACCTTCCAAGTCTTTATCTCCTGAGGTAAAGGCTGAATATGCTAATTTAATTTCTGAATTTTCTGATGTTTTCGCATGGGAATATGAATATTTAAAGATGTATGAAAAGAACATCATTCAACACACTATTCCGATTAAGTCTGATCAAAATCCCATTGGGAAAAAGTTGAGAAGGATTAACACGAGATTGCTGCCATTAATTGAAAAATAAGTAAACAAACTTTTTAATTCCGGCGTTATTGTTCCTATCATATTTTCTGGTTGGATTTCAAATTTGGTCCTGGTAAGAAAGAACACTGGAGAAATCCATCTCTGCATAGATTTCGGTAACTTGAACAAGGTATCTTTGAAGGACAATTATCCACTTCCCAAAATGGATCATATCCTTCAAAGAGTTGTTGGTTCTTCCCGGATGTCGATGTTGGATGGCTATTCAGGATACAACCAGATTTTGGTGCACGAGGATGATTAGGACAAGATAGCATTTACTACATCTTAGGGCACATTCAAATATGCAAAGATTCCATTCGGTCTGAAAAATGCAGGGGCCATGTTTCAATGGGCCATGGAAATAACATTTTCCAATGAAAAATATGTTTTCTTGGTAGTGTATTTAGATGACTTGAGAGTGTTTTCACATTCTAATAATGAACATTTGCATCATTTAAGAATTGTTTTCGAGAGATGCAGGAAGTTTTAAATCTCTCTAAACCCAAAGAAAAACATTTTTTCCATGGAGGAGGGAAAAAATCTTGGTCACATCATCTACAAGGATGGGATCCGGATTGACCCTTCTTGTGTTTAAGCAATTCAACAGATTGATTTCCCTCACAGAAAAAAGGAAATACAAGAATTTAATGGTAAGATGAATGTCTTATGTAGATTCATTCCTAATTTGGTTGAGCATTTTAGAGAGTTGAAAAATATGTTGAAGAAAGATAATGATGTGAAGTGGTCTGAAGATGCCCGGAAGTCCTCAACTCAGTAAAGTTTGCCTTGCCCATTGCCCCTGTTTTAATAAGTCTAGATTATTCTATTGATTTCATAATATTCTCATTTGCTTCTGAGCACACCATGGCAACAGTCTTGATGCAGAATAAGAATAAAACTGAGCTACCAATTTCATTTTTCAGTTGCAATATTAGAGATGCAGCCCTTCAGTACAACATCATAGAGAAATAGGCTTTGGCTTTGGTAAAAGCACTGAAAATTTTCAGAGTTTACATTTTACATTCACATACTCTTGCTTATGTGCCTAATGCAACTGTAAAAGAAGTTCTCATGCAGATAGAACCATAAGGTAGGAGAGGGAGATGGATAGCAACATTACTAGAATACGACCTTGAGATCAAGCCCACCAAGCTGATCAAAGGTTAGGGCTTAGCAAAGCTTATGGCTAAGTCAAACCTCCATGCTCTAGACATCAACCTAATTTCAGCCTTGTCTGATAATGAAGAAGAAGTGAATCTCATTCGGGTATCTGATATCTTTTCTTCATCTCCACGATATTATTATATTATCTATGTTTTTAAACACCCAAAACCTCCTCTAGGCATGTCTAAAATTCAAGGCAAGTTTTTGAAGCTTAAAGCTTCCAAGTATTGCATATTGGGCAATGCACTTTACTAGAAGGATCCCGGGGGTGTTTTGTTGAACGTTTTGGTTGAAGAATAATCTAAAGAAGTGATGAATGACTTCCACAAAGGAGATTGTGGGGGTCACCTATATTGGAAGACCATGACCAATAAAATATTGAGAGCGGGATATTATTGCACGATACTTTTTGCATATGTGTACAAAACAGTAATGAGTTGCCATGAATGTCAATTTTTTCAAGGTAAAAGAAAGCTTCTCCCATTACCTCTACAACCTATTTCAGTGCATGCACCATTTCAGCAGTGGGGCCTAGCTTTCATACGCTTGATTCACCCAGCATCATCCGCACAACATAAGTGGATATTAACAACCACAAATTACTTTACAAAGTGGATCGAAGCGATCCTGACCAGGCAAGCAACATATTCTATCATCATTCAGTTTTTAGAAAATAATATCTTGTCCCATTTTGCTTGTCCTAATAAGATTATCACAAATAACGCGACATCATTCAAGTCTAAGAAGATGACTGAGTTATGTGACAGATATAACATTAAGTTGGGACACTATATAGCCTACTACCCACAAGGTAATGGATTGACAGAGTCCTCTAATAAACCCTTGATCAATATCATGAAAAATATGTTAGAGGCAAATAAAAAGAATTAGCATAAGAATTTGATCAATGCATTGTGGGCAGACCGGGTGAGTAGTAAGAAGTCTATTGGAATGTCTCCTTTTCAAGTTGTGTATGGTGTTGATATTGTGTTTCCTTCATCATTAGTAGTCTCGATTATGAAATTGTTGCAAGAAGAAGGGACTGAGGAAAACTGCATACAACGCCGGATTAATCAAATGATCCACCTTCAGCAGATGAGAGATGTGGTATTTTAGAATACCTCAAAACTCCATGACAAGATAAAGAAAATATACGACCAGAAAATAAAGGAAGACAACTTCAAGGTTGGAGATGTAGTACTCCGTTGGGATGCCAGAAATGAGGAAAAGGGTAAGCATGGAAAATTAAAGAATCTATGGAAAGGACCATATCACATTTCAATTTCTCGTGGACAGAATTATTATCTGCTAGAAGTGATGAATGGAAAAGAGTTTCTAGGAGGACCGGTCAATGGTATGCTCCTTAAACACTATCTTTTCTAAAGCACATTTCTCAAACATTTCCCATTTCATTGTAAATATCAGTTTACCTTTTTTGCAAGTGTGAAGTAGAGAATCACTGAAGTTCAGAGCTCGAAGTGAAGGCCATGGAGTTTCACTGATTTTCTACTATTTTCAAAGTTTAGTTTTCAGTTAAGTAAGTCAATATCAAGTCAATTTTCAGTCAATTTTGAGTTTGTCTCTAGTCAGTCTATTTCATCTGAGTTATCAGTTTTTAGTCATGTTTATTAGTTTGATTTTTTTATCGTATTGGCCCAATGGATAACGCTTCCTATTCTACGGTGTTCTTGACACCTCTTTCAGAGCTATCATCCCCAATAAGGCCAATGTTAGTGTCAGTATTTGCATCCTTCCATCAGTGATCAAAAATCCTCTTTTCATATCATATTAGGGTCTCATTCAGAAATTTTTATCATTCCACTAGGTTTGCATTCAAAAATTTAGTCACTCATGGTAGCCCTAGCCCAAAAACATCATTCCTGAAATTTTATTACTTGCTGGCATATTTTCATACCTTGTTGATTGTACATCATCCATAAAGTTAATGTCATCATACCATCACATCAACCATGTCATCATGAAGTCCAGTCAATCAAGGTTATCATCAGGTTCTTAGGGTTTTTCAAGGTCCAATAAAACTTCATTTCCATTGCATAAGACTAGCTAGTAAAGGGTGATCCAATAACTTCTCTTCACCATGTGAAGATGATTTGTAAAGAGACATTCTCATTTCAGCATGTAATTTTGATTTCAAATGCAATATTTATATTTTCACTATGTAATTTTATGTCATTCAAAATGTAATAATTTCATGCTTCCCAAAGCTACTAACTCAGAGTTCCAACATGCCAAAGCATCAAAAATGTCAAATTCAAAGAGTTCTCAAATTCATTAAATGATCAATTTGTCAAAGGAAAAAGTCAAGTGAAAAGGGTATAGTTTCAAAATGTGAAGTGAATGTGAAGAGGAGAAAGTGGGTCCCAAGGCCCAAAACATCAAATTCATGAAGTATAAAGACCGCCAAGACATCAAAAAGAAGCTCATTTTCTCTTGCAAACATCAAGCTCGCACTCCCTCAGCTTTAAAAACCAATTTGCAGGGTAAAAACAGGAATTAGTGGGTCGTGTTGTGTTTTTCATGGAGGCGCCGCGTTTTGGAAGTGGCGCTGTGCTTTTGGTAGTTGGTGTTGCACTTTTTGTTGAGTGGAGTTGTGCTTCTAGGTGAGGCGTTGCGCTTTTTCCCAGTAAGCTCTCCAAAATTCAAAACTCATTCAAACTACTTCAAACCTCCTGCAAAGACTCTAAAAACCTCTTGCCAAGTAAGCAACAACTAATTTCCACCTCCTTGCAGTCTTCAAGAGGATTTTTCATGGTGTTTTTGGCTTCTATGCAAATTTGGAAGTTTGTCTAGCTGCAAACCCTAAATTCACTCCTCATTCCAAGCTTGGTGCCCATAAACCCTGCATTCCATTCCTACATCATTGTAAACCCTATCCCTATCCCTACAACACCATATCCCTTTCCCTAAATCCATTTTTCCCTAAACCTTAAGTCCTAGGTATTTCAAATTTCCTAGGCACCCATACCCAAAACCTGTAATTAAATTACTATTACTAATTCCCTAAGTATTTTGAACCCCTATCAGTCCCTAAATTTTCCTAACCCCTGCCCTCATCTTCGTAAATTTTCCTACCCTAATCCCTACTCCCTAGACCTATCCCCACTCCCATTTCCCTCCCCTAGGGTTTCTATACCAAGACACCATGGAAGAAGACAAAGCTTACATGGAAGAGGAGGAGGATAGATAGGGAGAGGAGGACTGACAAGAGAGAAGACCACATAAGGGAGGAAAAATCATAAGTCTTGAGCCCACCAACACCATAGAATTGATGGCTTCACCAATGGCAGTTTATTGCTTTTAGTATGTTGGTTGCCTTGATTTCTGCAATATGATTTAAGAAGTTCAACCTCAAATACAATCAGGTGGCCCTTTCAGGTGTAACCTTCACCTTATGTAAATCTATCATTGATTTTTCCACAAGGATTCCAAACATGGGTGAAAGGTGGTTTAAATCCAAAGACTTTGATGATCAGTATTATGAACCATTAATCAAACCAAGGTACAGAAATGAGGGAAAGAGATTTTTTCCTTTCAATTACTTTCTTGATAGGTATACTCCCATGATGAAGATCAACATGAAGTACTTATCTTGTGAAGGAAGGTTCTCCAGGCTCTATACATATCATATTAGACTACTTATGCACTTCACAAGAGTCAAAATTCTTAACATCCCATACTATCTATTTAGGAGCATAGACAAAATGGATTACATTGTACAAAGGATATATTATGACCAGCAGATGAATAGCCTCTTTCACCATTCTCTCATCAAAACCATTGTCCTCCATCAAATTAATGAGTTTCACATCTCATGGGACACCTTCATAGCCAATGATATCTTCACAGCTCAGCATGTTGAAGATATGCCTTCTTCATATCATCCCACTGATCAACATGCTAAATATTTTCCCCTTCCATCTCATCCTACTATATCTATTCCTCCATCTCAGCCCACAACACCTACTCCTTCATCAGCTCAGCCTGCTACACACATTTCACCACCATCATCACCATTTCAGGGTCAGGTTGAGTCACCTAGTAGAGCTATGGTCAGCAAGCCTAAAAGTGTTGAAATAGGCATATTGGCTAGAACATATCAGAGAGGGTACATGAAAGTGTTTGCTCCACAGAAAGTGGAAGGGACCTTTCCTTCTTCATCAGCAAAGCGGGTACATAAGGGTAAACAAAAGATGACAGAAGTAAATGAACATGAGGAAGCCATTCATGAGGATGAGGAAGAAGATTTTAACATTTTTGATTTGGACAAGTAGGATGATTATGAGGTTTCCAGTTTGATTTTCAAGAAGAAATATGCCCAAATCAAGGAGCTTTAGACCAACTTAGAGAGATCTAAGTTTGTGATTTCGTACTATGAGCAGGATAATCAACAACTCCAAACAAAGCAGGCAATCATGGAGAAGAAACTTCTCAAGGAAAAAGGAGAAGAAAAAAAGGCAAAGGATTTTCTTGATGATGCTTATGATAGGTATGGTGAAACTAATGAGGAATAAGATCAAGTTCCAAGAAAGAGGCCTAGAACTAGAGGGCTGAAAAGAGCTCTAGAACTAGAGAGGAAAAAAGAGGTTGAACTTGCCAATGAACTAACCTTGAATGAGAAATTTGCCATCATGGTAAATGAGAACTAGGATCATCGGTTTGAGAGGGTCAATGAGCATCTTGAGAAGCTCCTGGAAAAGGAAAAGAAGGATAATGACACATAGAGAAGATGGCAAAGCACTATTGTAGGAGAAATCAAATTGTAAGGTCCAAGCTCTAAAAGGTCAAATCAAGACTTGAAACCATAATAAAGAAAAAATAAGGGTAAAAGCTTGATATCCTTGCTTAGGAATCACGCATTTCCTAACACACCTCATCATCCTCCCACAAAAAAAAATGGAGGATTTTGAGAAAATTTTGAAAATTTTGGAGTTTTTTGCACTTTTGGAAATTTTTCACAATTGCACTATTCTTTTCTAGGGACCTCCAATGGAAAAAATGAAGGCACAATTGGATTAAAAAGTATCATTACAATCACCCTAGTAACTTTTCCAAGTTTTTTGGGGTCAACTGGTCAGTCAAAAATTCAAAAAACATGTTTTTGCCCTGTTTTTTACGTTGGTGTTGTGCTTTTGACCAGTCTTGGGACAATGAAGTTTTTGAGGGTCAAATCAACACCATCTTGGAAACTAAGCACATATATAGAAGCTAGAGAGGATAGGATTTCCAATGAGCTATCCTGAACTCAATTTGGATATCGGGAACCCCTTCAAACGTGGGGCTAAAGTTGGCAATGCGCTTTTTACACTGGCGATGCGTTTTTTTACCAATTTTCTGAGTTTCCTGATATTTGTAAATTTTCTTAATTTTTTCAGTTTCACTTTGGAAAATGAAGTTTTACCAATTCAATTTAAGGATGTAAATGTAATAATAATATTTTTACACTTACCTATGGGTAAATACATTAGGTGAAAACTCTTGATAAGATATAATCAATCAGTTTCAAAAAAGTGAGGGATGAGTCAGTCTGACCTCCCTACACTCTAGGTATGCAGTTCAGTTTTTGGTGGAACAACTCCTCAACTTGGGGATTCGACCCCTGAGGATGGGATAGGTTGTTTGATGTCTATATATTTCACTTTTTGACTCATTTCAGATGTTGGATGTTGTTGCATTGATCAGATACTCTAGTGTAATCAGTATTTGGCAAGAAATTAAAGAAAGAGTTGCAACTATTTCTTTGGGATACCTGTGGTATGGAAATTTAGCATAGTTTATTTTTATGTTACATATGTATGAATTTTTTTTCTTCATGATCCATTTTATCTCTATTATATGCTGATTTTCAAGTTGATAAGCAAAATACATCTCTCATGCTCTTTTTTGGGAAAATATTCATAATTTGTTCATTTTCTTCAGTTTAGAAAGAATACATGCATTGTATTGCTCTTTCTAGCTTCTCATAAGTCTGATCCATCTCACCCTGAAACCCTAAAGTGTTAGCCCTCCTACCTACCTTTCTCGATTGAATGGACTGCAATCCTAATCTTATTTTCCCTGGCCTAGCCTCTTTGACCTAATTCACCCATCCAACAAACCAATTCAAACAAACAAACCCTTATACTCATACCTAGCCTAAAACCCTAATTCATCCAACCCACTTGGCTGTGACTTTGTGGAGAGATCCCTCTTCGGTTTGGTAGGGCTATCTACCAAGATAAAAGATTGGTCTATGGTTACCTCTATTTGGACTCTTTCTCAGCCTTAGAGATCTAGTGGAGTGATAACACCTCCTTCAAGTGACTTCAATTCTCATACATTACCACTTATGCATCCCATTAACTCATAGTTCATGTATAGCTTATTTGAACAGACTCATTTTGTTTATGTTTTATTAAATTTAATTTTTATTTTATTTATATTAATTTATTTAATTTTTATATTATGTTTTTTAGATTTTGTTTTAATAATATGTGTGATTATCCCTTCTCCCTCCTTCAAGTGACTTCAATTCTCATACATTACCACATATGCATCCCATTAACTCATAGAGCACATATAACTTATTTGAACGGACTCGTTTTGTTTATGTTTTATTAAATTTAATCTTTATTTTATTTAATTTTTATATTATATTTTTTAGATTTTGTTTTAATATTTTAACATTTTAAATTTATTAAAAAATAAAGAAAATTGTATTAAAGCTAAATATTATAAAATTTCTGAGACTTTTTGTTCAATTTGTGCATTTTTCAAGACCTTGGTTATTTTGTAACTCAATCTATGGAAGGCCCTATCATGGGTTTTGCTTGGAAGACCTCACATCGTTTTGAGTAGGAGTCCCAACAGTAGGGTGTTTCATGATATGTCTTGGGTTGCAAAACACATAGAGTTGTGTACAATGTCTTTGGTTGAAGCAAGTGTGTGACTTGTGGAAAGTCAATATGATGCATGAGCGGTTATAAAAGCAAAGGGGGGAAGGAATTGTGCCCCTTGGAAGCTTGTAATAGTATGCATATTGAAAGGAACACACAAACTACAAAGATATCATACAAACTAACGAGAAAAATATTCCACAAGTTAAAGGTGATGAGTTAAAACATGAGCACACATTCAACAAGATTCATACAAATGAAAATGAAATAGTTCATAAGAATATGCGTAAGTTAAACAACAGACATCGCAAACATAACCAGATTAGTCCAACTACATTTACAATATATGCATGAAGACATTCCCACTTTGATGTATAATATAATTAAAAGTTCCATTCATACATACAACATGATGAACCATTGCCCTAATAGTGGAATGTGAAGTCAACATCACCTGCTCCTCCCAAAAACGTATACTCCCTCTATGCTACGGAGAAGCCAAGGCTGACACAAAACTCCCAAGCCTTTTCTGAGCCTAAGCTTAGACAAAATCTTGGCTCCCAAAAGCCCTTTACAAGAATTATGAGGATGTATTTATAACTAAAGGGGGATGAATCTTGGCATGCCCCCTTGGTGACTCTTGGACTCCCCTCATGACTCCTCACATTACATATGACTCTTCAAATTCCATCATGGACACGTGGAATTTCAATTCTACAATAATTACAAATAATATAAATTTTCCACTCATACCCATATAAGATAAAATAGGGTAGAGACAAATTGACATCCTATTAAGACAAAACAATACGATGTTGGAGTTTGGGTGAACTCAAGTCAAGAAACTTCAAATTTATGTCTCTCCATCACATACTCATGCCAAGCTTGGTATGGTGCGATGATCTCCCCAAACCACGAGATGGTGTCAGGTTGGAAGCGGACTCTTGCCTCCATAGCATTCAGGTACAATGTCTTGGAGCTGGTCTGAACCTCTTGCTCAATCAAGAACAACATCATTCAAAACTAAATAGGGCCGCCAATGTGGTTCTGCATGTTCTATCTGTTCGGATCCAAGTCCTCCTTGGTAGTGATCTGCTTCAGCTGCTCCAAGTACTCTTCAATCTCTTATCGTACTTGGTGCTTGTGCACAACTTAGGTGAGTGAACTGACTGATGGGACCTTGTGGATTATCACCATGAAGTCCAAACTGTTGTACAATCTTGCATATGTAACGTGAATGTTTGTGATGAACGTGGTGAGTTGCTTCTTGTTATGGATCAGTATCCAAAGCTTTTCTTTCTCTAGCTTTGCATGCGGCTTCATCATCTTTACCAACGTGAGTGGCGTTGCCTTGTACCATATTGTCTAATCATGCATATAAGTGATGGAAACTTTCACATTCTTAAGGATAGTGACAAACTCTCTGCACTGAAACTACACGTTGTGCAATAGGACAACTGCCTTATGCATGGTCATCAGCTCCTCATATAAGTCTTGCATAGTGTTTCCAAGTGTGGGTACTTTATCAAGTATCGCTATTCTCATTTCTTATAGGTACAACTATGTGGAAGCTGCACTCTGCAATATTGTGTGGATTTGTTCAATATATTACCAGTAACCTATAGGTTTTGTACCAAATATTTGTTCTCGGCCATCAAGTATTGAGTGTTTAATTTCACAGCACCTACAAAGGCCAATTTGGATTCGACAATAGTGTTTGGATTCTTGTTGGTGTCCGCCAAAATCACCCTTTCTCTCATGAATGTAAGAGATGCATGATCATCTGGGAAGCTCTTTCTCCACACTTGAACAATATTCTTCCGCAATTCGTTGAATAATAGATTTTACACATTCATCGTTGTATCATCATAAAGGGGAACTATCTCCCCTTCCTCACTTTAGGCTTGCTCTGCGACTGAAGGTGGTGGAGTCTGAAAGGTGGCCTAAGATGTATTGGGCATTAGGTCCACATATTCATCTTGTGGCTATGGTCCCACTTCCATGTCCGTGACTTCGTCAATCATTCAAGGTCCTTAGTAAGCTCCCATTCCTACACCTGTTCGCTCGCTCCTTTTGTTATTGGTTGATCCAATACTGACTCTTTAACGTGTATGGGTTTCGTCTCTTCCATTATGGCACCTTGCCTTATTTCCTCTTCTTGCATCTACTTCTCCTTTTCTCACATTCTTCCCTCAGTCCTTGTCCTACTTTCTGCATTCTCCGTTATTCTTTTTGCAAGCTTTACTTCTCTCTCATCCTCTTCTCTACTCTTTTTATCCTCTGCTTCCTCTTTGCTTCTGCTGCCAAAGCTGCTTTCATAAATATTGGATATGCTTTCATATTCCAACTTTTTTCCTCCTCTGCATTGTCAACAACCCCCCTCTTCCCCTTGTCTTATATTGGATTGTTGCCTTCTGCTACTATTGCTAGAATTTTTTCCATGTTAGTGTTGACCCCTTTTCCATAAATATTTGAGTGCCTACATATACTAGCAAGTTAACTGACACTTTCTCAACTAGTTCCCTAGTACTTATTTCAATGGTTTATTTTGAGTTAGCTCTCTTTGGTGTCATTGCAACAAAAAATGTTGGAGAGATGCTCAACGACTGTTGTACCTGTGGGATAGAAAAGGCACTCGTGGTAAGCAAACATCAATTTCAAGCAAAAACACCTTCAAGGTAAGTTCAAGCAGCAAGTCGAGCATCTGATGGAGGGGGTTGCACAATTTTTGCTAGCAAGAGGGGTTGGCTGTATGTGGGAACTGCACACTGCGCAGTCCCAACAGTCAGGGTTGAAGCTTGAGGATTGAGGTTGCGCAATGTGCAGTTCAGACTGGGCAATGAGCTGGGAGAGGCTATGGATTTAGCAGTCTCAGTGGCCAGGGATGCATACTGAACCCTGGAATTTTATAATTCATATTTGGGACAACCTGTAGTATGCACTTCGTAGTTCCAAAGGCCAAACTCTCAGCTTGAGCCTTCGGATTGCGTAGTGCCCAGCTAGGAAAAGTGAAATCAGGCCAAGGAAATGGTAGTTCTTCCCAAGGGAAGTGTGAAAACGAGCATATAAGAGAGATAGTAATGTATTGAGTGTATATTTGACTAATTTTAAATGAAACAATACAAATCAAGTGCATAAACCAAGTAAACGAGAAGAAAACCAAATCGATGAGGAGAGTTGCTACAACGACAATCATCAGTGAAAAAATGAAGAAACCGATGCAACTCTTGTGAAAGTAAAATGATAAATTGAAATAATGCTTCTACAAGCTAAAGAAAGTTAAAAAAATAGAATTCATGTAAATAAAATAGCAAAACAAAGCTCACACAAGCCAAACGCTGAAAAGTGACAGAAAAGGCGACTAAAAGCAATATGTGAAAATCTAACCCGGAAAAGTGATGGCAATCGCACCGAAGGTTCCTTGATCTCCTTGGGAATGATAAAGATCTAAGTTCGAGTGTGAGAATGAGCTCTAGGAGCATCAATTGCATAGATTTGAGGAAGTAAGGTTTATGACGCACATGCCACAAATCGAAGGAAAAGTGACTCATGGCGACAATTTCCAAAATTAACAGGTGTGCTACCTTCATGTTACTTAAAATAGATCCCTAGAATCTAGGGATAATTTTTTTCTAATTTTCTCGGGAAACTTTCCATGCACATCACTGAGAAATATTGCGCAGTTCTAGAGAAATGACATCTCTCGACTCATTTCACTACGCAGTTTATGAGCTGAGTAAGGGATTGCGCAGTTTTTGGGCTCAGTGTTGGGTTTCCTATCATTACTGCGTATTTTTTGAGCTCAAGGTTGACTTCCAGTCATGACTACACAATTTTGAATATGAAGATCAAGTTTGGCTCCATGCATTGTGCAGTTTCTGGAGGCAAGCCCAGAACTGCTGCACAAGGCTTAGGCAAGAGGTCAGCTTGTGACTTAGAAAAAATTTCTAAGTGAACATAAGAAAAAATGAAATATAAACATCAGTAAAAGCACAGATACCTTATAGTAGTGAAAGGTAAGCTCCTGTGAAGGGAACTTAGGCTCCAAAATCTAAACAATGGAAAAATTTTAGAGGGTGGTTGTAGCCGCTACAACATTGGTGACACACTGGTAGAACTCCAGCTCCCTGAATGAATCTTGTCTTCGTGTGAAACTGATTCTCACCCTTCCGGAAGTATTTTTCAATTCATTGATTATCACTGCTCCCTCACTTAGCCTAAGCGGAATACATATCCCCTTCCATCATCTTCATCGGTGAAACACTAACAAGGCCAAGTCACACTGAGTTGTTTCAATTTGGGATGAGGAGTAATTAGATGAAAAAGTAAAATAAAAATTTCAGTGTCTTTATTTTCAGCTCTAGTGTTTTTTCGCTGCCAGTAGCCCTGGACAATGCCCCAACAGAGTCATTTCATAAACACAAACATTTCTCCGCTACCAGCGAGCCTGGACTATACCCCGATAGAGTTGCTTGCTTCACCTCACTGCACAGGAATCGTCTCTCTTCTTTTGCCATTTATGCCATTTTTTTCATTTTTATTTTTATTTGTTTTCATTTTTTCAAATAACTGTGTATAGACATTTGTTTATTTCATGGAACGGAAGATGGATCCTGACTTATTGAGAACAGATGAGTTCCTTCCTTGAGATAAGTATGTTTATGTACACCTCTGACATACTTATTAATTTTTTCCTCCCCTGTGACAAGGATTAACCGAATATATAAGAACCGATTAAAGTAGGTGGAACCAGTTAAAATCCAAACATCATGATTTCACCATGACTCTCTCTGATAAGGAACATATTTTCCATTCGAGTATCATCAACCAAAAGAATGTAGGATTTGTGCAAAGAGAGGGAATAACCAGAAAACCAAGTGTTGATAGAAGAACAACTTTTCTCTTGGGTTCTTGCATGCTTGCGTCAAAATCTAAACAGACTCTCATGTGGAAACTAACCTAAGACTAAAAATGAACAAACAAAGTAAATAAGAAAATTTGAAATCAAACGAACGTAAAGCAAATCAAAGCAACAACAATGAAAAGAAAATGCTAGTCCTACTCCTAACCTAAGCAGAAAATAGGACAACTCACGCAAAGTCATATTTCCAATGTAGCCACTGGTGCATTGGTAGGCCTACGCGGGTGAGGGAATACATGTCAAGAAATATATACAAGAAAAAGATGCAACATAAAAGATAAGACAATGTAAACCAAAACATTCAAAGTTTAAATGAACACACATAAAAATAAGAACAAAAAGCGCAAGGAAGACATTTCATTGTTGTATCATGGTGTCATGACACATCGCGAGTTGAGGACTTGCAAACACAGATTTTTGAACCAGGAAAGTAAGAAAACATAAAGAAATAAATAATTTTTTGTTTCACCACGATGATCACCAAGTACAAATCCTCTAGTGATTGAGCAATAGGGTCGTGAAAAGTAGATGAAGGATGTGAAAATTGTAAAACATAAATATTTTCAATATGTGTTGTAAAGTGATGAGCGGGCTCGACAGATTCAACATTCTTCTTATCAGAGATGGAACTGACCTCAAGTCTACGAGAACCTGACATAACCATCAGCTCCGACTAAAGTGTCTTGACAACTTGAGGAATTTCTGACTCATTGGAAGGCAGATCATCAGAGACAGGTGGCTTTAGAAAATCGATAGTGGAAAAATCAACGTTGTGACCAGTTGAACCAATGAATAGGTCATGACAACCACGATCAGAAAATTCAAGATCACCAACGAGGGCATCCTCATGATTTTATGAACTGTATAGAGGGGAAGATGAAAAATGAGAAATTTCACCCTCTGTGTTTCCATAAAGGCATGATGAGGAATTGGGAAGATCTGTGATAACAAATTCAACCTCTCTGCATTTAGATGAAAAAGTGGCATTCCACAAATTCTCCAAATGATTGGAAGTATTAATATGATCAGAAAGTGAATTCTCACATGATTCAACCAGAATGACAGAATCACGGACAATGTCAAGATAGTGCGGAGGAGTTCTGGAAGGAAGAGAATCATCCTTCATCGCAGATTCGTGTTCGACTCTTCACTCTCGGACATACTCATCACAAATGAAATCGCATCTTGGTTGCACAACAACAACTCCATACAACACCTGGTCCTCATGAAAATCAACAGAAGGATTTGGAACAACATAACATTCAAACTCGCAACTCGGAGGATCAGAGGGACCAAAGGGTGGAGGATGAGGAGAAAACTCTTCAATACACTCACTGGGCTTCCAGTCCAAAAATGCGCAAGGATCCTGAGCATGTGGGTGGGGAAAGTATGGTGGTTCTGGAATAAAATTATTGTGGAAATTTGTCACTAGATCATGTGGATGTAAAGCTATTAGATGAAAAGCAGACTGAAGGTTTCCTAGAATAACAACATTTTCTGTCACGGATTTGGAAGCTTTATGCACGAGGTTCATTGTGTGTGATTTAAGCGATTACTTCTCATGCAGAGTAAGTGAAATATGAAAAAGACCTAAAAATATTATGGTTAAGTAAGCCAAATCAACTTCATATTATGGAAATTTGAAACAGAGATGTAAGAAACGATTAAGAAAATGGTGTAGAGATTCATCAGGTTATTTTCACAATTCTAAAATTCTATCACATAGGAGTTTAAAATCAAAGTCATCAAAAGTGTGAAACATTTCTGTGACAAACTATCCAAAAGAGTGGATAGAGGCATCAGACAATTTGTAACCCCATTTCCTTATGCACCCTTCGAATGTGAGAAATAACAACCAACAACCAACATCCTCAAGTGGGATGTTGTGCTCTATGCAAAATTGAGCAAAACAATTTTTGTGCTCAACAATGGTTATTTCACCTTCACCATTTAATTTTAAATGCGAAAATTCATTGATGATATCTGTCGACACTTGAAAGTTGAGTTTTCTAGAAAAACATGTCGATTGTATAATTTGGGAAGAAGACATAAAAAATGGGAGCAGAAAGTCAAAACATAATTCAAGGGCTCATCTTGTCATCTGGCCCTCCTTCTAGCACCAGAAATGTTGACAGTGTTGGATCCGCCAACATTTAAGGGATATCCCTGATATTAAGTCCCAACTAGACCTCGCACTATTTGGAGTAGGAGTCCCAGCAGTGGGGTGTTTAATGATATGCCTTGGGTTGAAAAACACATAGGGTTGTGTACGGTGTCTTTGGTTAAAACAAGTGTGTGACCCTATGGAATGTGAAAATGATGCATGAGTGGTTCTAACAGCAAAGGGGGGTACGAAGTGTGCCCCTTAGAATCCTATAATAGTACACATCTTGAAAGGAACACATGAGCTGCAAATACATCACACAAACTAACAAGCATAATAGTCCACAAGTTAAAGGTGATGAGCTAAAACATGAGCACACATTCAACAAGATTTGTACAAACGAAAACGAAATAGTTCATAAGCATATGCGTAAGTTAAACAACATACATCGCAAACATAACTAGATTATTCCAAAAACATTTACAATATATGCATGAAGACATGTCAACTCTTATTTATATTATATGTGAAAGTTCCATTCATACATACAACATGGTGAACCACTCGCCCCAATAGTGGAACATGAAGTCAACAACACCTGATCCTCCCAAGGAAGTATACTCCCTCTATGCTAGAGAGAAGCCAGTGCTGACACAAAACTCCCAAGCGTTTTCTAAGCCTAAGCCTAGAAAAAAGCTTGGATCCCAAAAGCCCTTTACAAAACACTACGATGCTGGACTTTGGGTGAACTCAAGCCGGGAAAATTCAACTTGATGTCTCTTGGTCACATACTCATTCCAAGATTGGTATGGTGCGATGGTCTCCCCAAACCACAAAATGGTTTCAGGTTGGAAGAAAACCCTTACCTCCATAGGATTCGGGTACAATGTATTTAAGCCAGTTTGAACCTCTTGCTCAATCAGGAACAACATCATTTGAATCTGAACAGGGCCATCAATGTGGTTCTGCATGTTTTGTCTTTTCAGATCCAAGTCCTCCTTAGTGGTGATCTGCTCCAGCTTCTCAAGGTACTCGTCAATCTCTTGTTGCACTTGGAACTTGTGGATTCTCACCATGAATTCCAAACTATTGTACAACTATGCATATGCAGCTTGAATATTTTTTATGAACGTGGTGATCTACTTGTTGTTTTGGATCAGTATATGAAGCTTTTCTTTCTCTATCTCTTCCTGCGGCTTCATCATCTTTACCAACATGAGTGGCTCTACCTTGTATCGTATTGTCCAACCATGCACATAAGTGATTGAAGCTTACACATTCTTAAGGATAGTGACAAAATCTCTGCACTTAAATTGCAAGTTGTGAAATCGTACAACTGCCTTATGCATGGTCATGATCTCTTCATATAAGTCTCGCATAATGTTTTCAAGTGTTGATACTTTAGAAAGTATCACTACTCTCATTAATTTCAGGTAGAATTGTGCGAAATATGCACTTTGTTTTGTTGTATGGCGTTGTTTAATCTCTTATTGTAAACCTATAGGTTCTGTACCAACTATTTGTTTTCGGTCATCAAGTACTGAGTGTTTGATTTCATAGCACCTGTGAAGGCCAAGTTGGATTCAGAAATAGTGTTTGGATTCCTACTGGTGTCCACCACAATCACCCTTTCTCTCATAAAATCAAGAGATGCATGATCATTCGAGAAGTTCTTTCTCCATGCTTGTACAATATTCTTTTGTAGTTCGTCGAATGACAGGTTGTATGCATTCATTGTCAGATCATCATCAAGGGGAACTACCTTCCCTTGCTCACTTAAGGCTTACTCTACGACTGAAGGTGGTGGATTCTGAAAGGTGTCCTGAGATGTGTTGGGCATCAGGTCCACATCTTCATCTTTCAGCTTTGGTCCCACTTCCATGTCTATGACTTCATCAATCGTTCAAGGTCCTTAGCAAGCTCCCATTCCTGCACATGTTCGCTTGCTCCTTTTATCTTTGTTTGATCCAATACGGACTCTTTAACTTGTATGGGTGTCCTCTCTTCTGTCGTGGCACCTTGCCTTCTTTCCTCTTCTTTCTTCTAATTATCCTTTGCTCTCGTTCTTCCTTCAGTTCTCGTCCTACGTTTTGCATTCTCTCTTTTTCTTCCTACAATCTCTGCTTCTCTCTCATCCTCTGCTCTATTCTCTATAGCCTTTTCTTCCTCTTTGATTTTGCTACCAAATTTTCTTTCATAAGGATTGGATTTGCTTTCATCTTCCAGCTTTGTTCCTCCTCTACTATGTTATCAACCTTCCTCTTCCCCTTGTCCTGTATCGGATTGTTGCCATGTTAGTGTTGACCCCTTTTCCATAAAAACTTGAGTGTCTACATATACTAGTAAGTTAATTGGAACTTACTCAAATGATTCCCCAGTACTTATTTCTGCTAATTGTTGTACCTATGGAGCAAACAAGGCACTCATGGAAAGAAATCATCAGTTTTAAGCAAAACCACCTTCAAGGAAAGTTCAAGCAACAAGTCAGGAATCTAATGGATGGGGTTGTGCAATTTTCACTAGCAAGAGGGGTTGGATACCTAAGGAAACTGTGCACTACATAGTCCCACTAGTCAAGGTTGAAGCTTGAGGACTGAGGTTGTGCAATGCGCAATTCAACCTGGGCAGTGAGCTGGGAGAGGTTGTGCATTGTGCAGTCTCAATGCCCAGGGATGTAGAATGAGCCTTGGAACTACACAATGTGAAATTGGTACATATTTTACTGCACATTGTGTAGTTCCAGAGGCCAATATCTTAGCTTGAGCCTCCATATTGCGCAGTGCCCATCTGAGCAAAGTGAAATCGGGCCAAGGAAATGACAAATATGCTCAAGGGAAGTGTGAAAATGAGCATATTTGAGAGATAGTAATGGCTTGAGTGTATATTTTACTAAGTTTAAATGAAACAAGACAAACCAAGTTCATAAACCAAGTAAATGGGAAGAAAACCAAATCAGTGAGGAGAGTCGCTGCAATGGTGACCATCGGTGCAAAAATGAAGAAACTGATGCAACACTTGTGAAAGGAAAATGATAACATGAAAAAACACATATACAAGCTGAAGCAAGTTAAAACACCAGCATGCATGCAAAGAAAAGAGAAAAACAATGCTCACAAAAGCCAAATGGCGAAAAGCGACAAAAAAAGAAACTAAAAGCGATAAGTGCAAAACTCACCCGAAAAGCGATGACGATCGCACTGAAGGTTCTTTGATCACCTTTGAAATTCCAGAGCTCTAATATCGAGTGCGAGAATGAGCTATAGGAGCATCAATTGCATATATTTGAGGAAGTAATTTTTATGGCGCGCATGCCACAAATGAAGGGAAAAGCAACTCGTGGCGACAATTTCCAAAAATAGTAGGTGGGCTACCTTCGGGTTACTAAAAATAGATCCCTAGATTCTAGGGATGATTCTTTCTCTTCTTAGATTTTCTACTCTTATGGGGAAAAATTTCCATGCACATCACCGAGAATAATTGCGTAGTTCCGAGGATCTAGAAGCTCCTGACTGAGTGCACTATGCAGTTCTGAGCTCAGTGAGGGATTGCGCAGTTTAAGGGCTCAGTGTTGGATTTCCTATCATGATTGCGTAGTTTATGAGCTCAGGGTTGACTACCAGTAATCACTACAAAATTATGAACATCAAGTTCAAGTCTGGCTTCATGAATTGCACAGTTTTTGGAGGCAAGCCCAGAACTATTGCACAACACTTAGATAAGAGGTCAGCTTGTGACTTAGAAAAAATTGCTAAGTGAAGAACAGGTGAACACAAGAAAAAATGAAAGAAAAACATCAATAAAAGAATAGAATCCTGATAGAAGTGCAAGGTAAGATCCTGTAAAGGGAAGTTAGGCTCCAAAATCTAAGCAATGGCAAAATTTTGGAGGGTGGTTGTGGCCACTACAACAGGATGATTTTAAACCAACGATATCTCTACTTTCCAAATTTTTCCCACTTCATGTTGAAGAAAGAGCTCTGATGCCACTTGTAGTATACCTTTACTTTGTAAAAGTTTGGTTGAATAATATGTTATGAAAACATTACAAACTGTATGTCCTTGTGTTATTGGTCGGCCCAATGGAAACCCGAATAAAAACACAGATATAATGTCTTAAGATTACATAGCATCAACATGGCTATGTTGTCTGACAAAACAATGGCTATGCCTAGTTCATACATAATATACCCAGCTCAAAGGCCATTACTACCTAGGTAAACTCTAGAAATTTTCAACTAATGAAGAAAATGTAGGAATAACCTCATAATTGGCATTGTGCAGTCAGCTTGCATGCTCACTCATCGTGGTGGTGAAATCTTGAAATTCTAGAGCCATGCATGAATATCGTTGCTAATATAGGATGGGATAAGACCAAGAGATCTAAAATGTATGGCCACTTGAATCTAGCACATAGTTTTCCAAGTAGTCTTCCAGTTTATTACTAGTTCTACACACATGGGAGAGGACTGGAGCCCGAATCCGTTAAATGAGAGCAAAAATTTTAAGAATGTCGAATTCAATTCTCCAGCTCCCTGATATTTTGGACACAAGGGTACCATTTTTGGATTTTCTTCGGGAGTGATATGATTAGCATCAATTCACCTTCGATTAACATTTGATGAGTGTCTGATTTTAGAGCAGTTGTTAGAACTTGTTCAAAGCCCCATAATTCTGCCTCATTATTTGAAGTAGTTCCCAATTTTCCTCCATGCATAAGGATAATAACAAATTCCCACTAGAAGCGCCATAAAAATTCAATTTTATAAAACCAGTTAGGGGAGGAGACCACAATGAGGGTCTTCTGACCAAAGGGGGAGTCGAGGGAGCTTGAGGAATCCAAGTTGCAAAATTGAGACCTAGAGATGAAAGAATTTTTTTCTCTATCAGTGGATATTCCAAGTATTGAGGGCTCCAATGAGAAGATGTTATTGTTTCCCGTAGTTGCGATACAATTTAGTTCCAGATTACCTCCAGTGGCGTAGAACATTCTTTGAAAGTAAACGCATTTATTTCTTTCGAAAGGTTCCCTGTGAGAAATCTCAGTAGTAGATGACAAGCCCGATTTAGAATAGGGTTGTTAAAAGGTAGATCCATCCATTGCTCAAGAGAGTTTTGTATTGAGGGAGGCTTTAAATCGGAGCACCTGAAAGCAATTGAAAATTGGTCTAAAATTATTGAGAAAAATTCACAACCTACAAATAGGTATTCCATATCCTCTGTTTGAACCATGTATAGATGACAGATGAATGGGCCTATGAATCCACGTTTTAGTAGTTTATCCCATGTGAGAATTTTTCCTTTTAGGAGAAGTCTTAGGAAAAATCATAACTTTGGTCAATGTTTCAGCTTCCAAAGATGCTTCCATATGGTATTGGGTCCTTTCAGTGGGACTAGAGATAAGATTTTGCAATCCTATTTAAGATTAAAAATTCCATAGGGCCCATATCCCAGTATTAGCACATTTGAGTCTGTGTGCACTATTATATTTCTAATTGCCAAAGATTTTTGAAGAAGTTGAGAATGTTCATCGAAGTTTCTACCACTTTTTATCACATGGGTCTTCCATGACCTCCAATGAGAGTTATTCTCTCCTGCATCCTAATAGTGGTCTACTTTGGTCAGTCTTTGCTTCTAGAGAAAGTGTCGGAATGGGAGAGAATTTGGAAGGTTAGAGAGTTTGGGTCACTCATTCCACGAGTCCTCCTATAAGAGTGTTGTTTGGTCGATGTGCACTTCCCATAAGCAATGATCTTGGATAAGTGATTTATTTCTCCACGAAGTATTCTAGATGTATGACCCTCTAGGACCATTTGACATGTGAATTATTTAAGAGAGGGAGATGTTGGACATGTATTTGTTAGACCACATCCTGCCCTAAAGATATGTGGTGTTTTTTAGCCATCTCGACCAAGTTTTAGTGCCTAGAGATATGCTCAATATTTCAAGATCCCTGAGGCCCAGTCCCATTGTCTCTTTTGAGTGGCATAGTTTGTCCCATGCTATTAAAGCCCAATTTTTATCCATAAAGGTGAATCCCCATAAGAAAGATCGTCGAATACTGTGTAACTTGGAGAGAATGATTATAGGAGTTGCTAAGGCAGATAATAGGTATGTGGCATGGACTTAATGACAAATTTAAGAATGGTAAACCATCCTTCAAAATTCAGGGCATGAAAAGTCCAGCTTGACAATTTGGCTTTGATTTTGAGCATGAGATTTTCCCAATTCTTTGATTGGGGCAAATTGATAGTAAGAGGGTCTCCTAATTATTTGGATGAAAATGAGCTCTTCCTAAAGTCAAAAATATGAGAGATGTGGAGTTGAAAAACTTGAGGAGTGTTGAAGAAAAAATATGAGATTTGTTATCATTAATTTCCGTTCCAGAAGCAACATTGAAAGTGTCTAGAATATTTTTGAATGTGCACTTCCCGGGACGTGAGGGATCCCATAAGGAGATTATCTTCCACAAATTTTTGATGAGTTGATATGTGTTTGGGAGAACCAAGGGGAAGGTCATTTAAACCTTGGAGCTAAAGAGCATGTTGGATGGAATGGATAAAGCCTTCTACTAGAAAAAGAAAGATATAAGGAGAAGGGGGATCTCCTTGCCTTATGCCTCTGGAGGGAGAGAAGGTATCAGTTGGAGAGTCATTCAAGAATATGTATAAAAAGGCCTTAGAGATGAGAACCATAACTCCGGATATCCATTTCTCATTAAATCCATAGGTTTTGAGGGTATTATAGATGAATTTGAATCTTACCTTATCAAAGGATTTAGATAAATCAAGTTTTAGGATCATTCCTCGTTGGCGTGATGCTCAAAGAGAATGAAGATGATCCTAAACTGGGATTATATTTTCTAGAATTTGTCTACCTTCCATATATCTAGTCTGTTCTGGAGAGATAATCCCTGACAAAATAGGCTCAATCCTATTTGCTATAATTTTGGAAATATTATTGTAAATTTCATTACATAAGGTAATTGGGCAGTAATCTGAAGGAGAAGAAGCCTTGTTGGATTTTGACATTAAATATATTAAGGTGGCATCAAAGGCTGACAACAGATAGGTTGTCCTCTTAGATTCTTCAACCACTTGCTAGATGTTGTTTCCCAGAATGGGTCAACATGCTTGATAGAATTCAACAGTAAATCCATCTAGCCCCGGAGCCTTGCCTCTGGGGAGATTCATAACAACCTCTTATACTTCATGAAAAGTGATTTATTTTAGAAGCATCGTATTTTTCTCTTTTGAAACTAATTTTGGGACGTGTTGAGCTATTTTTTGGATTTCCACTCTTCTATCCATGACAATATCTGATAGCAGAGACTGGAAGTGGTCAATTATAACTTGTTCCATGTCAACATTATTCCCCACATGTTGATTATACTGAGTATTGAATCGATTGATTCGACTCAAATTATGGTAATTTATCATTGACTTATGGAATAACTTTGAGTTTTGTTCCCATTCCTTTAGCCACTTAATCCAAGAATTTTTCTTATAAATAATTTCTTCTTGAGCCATTTGTTCTTGTAATTGGTGTTGCAACTCTTTTTACTATCCCTTTAGGATCTTCGTTCTCCCCTCGGTTATTATTTCATGTTTCACTTGTCGCATCTTTGATTCAAGTTTGAGTTTCTCCTTGAAGATATTTCCAAAGTCTTCTTATTCCAAGTCTTCAGCTTTTGCTTTATATGTCTCAATATTTGTTGGAATCAGTACATAATTCTCCCTTGAATAAAATTCAATTCCTACGACCAGGCCTCCATATTGGAGGAGAAGGTGGGGTGTCATAGCCAAAAGGCCTTAAATCAGAAAGGCATATTTCTAAGTGAAGCCTTCCATCCCAGTTACAATTCATTGGGGCAGTGATCTGATCTGTGGTTGGTCATTTTCTCTGCTTCTACACTTATGTCTGAGAGAAGAAGAGACTCAAAGATGAGAAATCTATCCAATCTGGAGACTACTTGATAATGGTATCCTCTTCGCTTATTCCATGTATGAACCTCGTTTGAATTTTCATTGTCAATAAGGTTTCAATTTCCAATGACTGAATTGGAGATAAAATATTCTTCTTCTAAGCGATGGATTCCTCCCTTTTTTTCCTGCAAATTTTGGATTAAATCGAAGTATCCCCCAATGATCCAAGGAATATGATGAGTAATTTTGATCGTCAAGGCAAGGTGATATAGAAAGAGTATTTTAACCTGGGAGATAGAAGGGCCATAAAAAATGGATATAAATCTAGATTGCGATGAGCCTATAAGGTTGAAATTTGGTTGAGGATACGTGAAAAAGAGTAGGAGTCCCTGAGGATTACAGTTAATGGATTCCATAGAATTTTCAATCCTCCTAAATTTCCCATGGCACATTGAGCTATAAATTCACACTTATTCTAGAAGGTATTTATCAATTGAGCTAAAGATATATGAGTACATTTAGTTTCTTGGAGCAAGAGTATATCAAGGTTTTACTTAGAGATTTGGTTCTTTAGGATTAAGCATTTTGATTTTTCATTGAGTCCTTTTACATTCCAAGTGATGATATTCGTAATTAATATTTGGGAATGGAAGGAAATATAGATGTCATGGGTGCCACTCTGCTTGAATTAACCAAAAACTCATCTAAATCCCGAAGAACGTGATTGTTTTTTTTCTTCCCTTCTTCTTTGTCTCTTTCGCAAAGAGTGAGTTTATGCCTTGCAAAGAAAAGGAGGATGAAGGGGAAAAAGATGTACCTAAGTCATTTTCCCTATGTAGGATCATATTTTAATGGTGGAGGTAAGATATAGCTATGAGTTGGATTTGGTCTTCCGGGATTGTTGTTGGATCCTTGCTTTGTCATTATTATACTATTTTTTGTAGATCCATGTCTTGCAGCTTTGGATCTAGAAATTCCTCTTCTTCCATTGGAGATGGAGGGTCTTCTTCAGATTTTTTTCCTGTATGGTCAGACCCTTGAGGAGGTTTGATAATGATTTACTGCCTTTTTCTATGCTTTTCTTCTTTTGACTGGTTTTGAGTGGCCACCATTCTTGTATCCTTGTGATCTAGGGTTTTCTCCCCTTCTGGTTGTTGTAGGACCGTGAATCTATTATCCCCTTGATTACCTTATTGAGTTGCATTGCCTCCCTGATTTTGAGGTGCTCTTCTTTTTCCTCCCACCATTGTGAATCCATGTTTTTTGGTCAATTGATTGGCCGTGTGATTGTCTGCCTCTACTTGTGAAGGCTTCTTTGGAAAGTCCATTAAATATATTCCCATTTGCATGGAAATGGCGACATATAAAAAGAATTTGTTCATAATATATTTATTTCTCTCAGATATCATCTTCACAACTCAAGTGGATGCTTGTTGGTAAGGGTTTAGTGAGATCAATGTATACACACAACCTTGCATATGATGTATATCTTCCTAATTTTGTGATATCCGATGGCATGATGAATTTTTCCAGCTTGTTTCCAATGTGAGAAAGAATTCCAGGGTCCCAATATTCCTGAGGTAAAGAGTATAAGCTAATCCATACGCGAAGTCCTCCTTTTCATGATCAAATTTTGGTACCCATGGCTTCATAAAGAGGTCAGTTGAGTTCATGAAATATGGGTCATCGTACAAAATTTGGTCTCAATCTGAGATATTATTGAAAACTACAATAAATAAATCTCAGGAGCCTAACTCCAATTCTACATCGCCCTTGATCACCCAGTTTTTGCATAACCAACTGAGAAGAATTTTTTCTAAAGGCCATGGACTGATAAATTTGCAGATGAAGGCTTGTTCCTTCATTCGTTCCACCATAGCTCCTAGTTTTTCAGAGGGAATCTCAAATAGGGGGATATATAGAGCTTAAGGATGGCAAGGGTTAGGATTTGGCTGAGCATTGACCCCAACTTTAGTTGAAGTTACGATATTTTACTGTGTCCTTTTCCCTGTGTAAATAGAGGCATTAACTAGTTGTTGCGCCTTTTATTTATAGACTTTGTGAGGCTGTTGCAAACGAGATCTATTGGCTAGAACATATTTGAACAAGGGGCCTATGCCCCCACCCTAGGGGGGCGTCATGAGTATGGATCGGAAGCAATTGAAAGAAGATAGACTCAAAACCCTCAAAGTCGATCCCGATGGTCACATCTCTTCAAATTTACTAAACTCGAATTTCCTCACTTGTAGTATACCTTGATAGATAAAAGAGAATCAATTGTAAAACTTCCAAGATAAGCCCTTAAACACCAAAGATACCGAGACATTCACCAAGAATAATACCAAGAAAATAAAGAGAATAACATTTGAGATAGGGTAACACCATCAAATACTCCTTGTGGAAGGAATCAACTGTCATGAACCATCCTTGTTATACAACAATGCAATCCAACATATCTCTAAAACAATGATACTCATATTTATACTTTCTCATGACTATTCCTAGGATTCTATGTCAAATACTCCTTATTATTTTATTTTCTTTTAATTTCATAGTGGGTTTATTCCATTATTATTACTAAATCACATTAATTGTCCCCTTGAGTTCCTCACTAATTACCCCATATTGTCCTCCCTAAGTACATTACACAACCATTCATAATACAATATTTGGATATTTCACAACATCAATTAATTGTAATCTACTAACTAGGATAAGATTAAAACCTTAATATTTTAACTAATATTAAATTATAATGGATATAAAACCATCGACTAAAATGACCCAAAAAGACACATATAGTTAGTTACCTTTAAAAAATAATGAGAAAAAAATATTCTTAGACCAAGAAAAAACATGTTGGGATGCATAATTTATACCTATAAAGAATACAACATGTTTAATACTCTAAGATACATTACCATAAAAAGTTGAAACCCACTTTCATGTTGACCTAACAAATGTAAGAAAACATAGGAAGTTGTTGAGGACTTAGGGATCATATGTTCATGCCCTAATAAGTATTCAATATTATTTAATTAGTTAGGGTTAGGTTTGCCTACTATTAGGTTACATCATGTCACTTTATCTCCTATTTATATTAAAGAAGATTCATTTATATAGGCATCATATATTGTCTTGCATGTTGGGTTCTTGCTTCAAACTAGACTAGTATTTATTGACTTTATCATTTTCAAGGCCTTGGTTTATAACATTTGGTATTAAGAGCATATGATCCTAGTTTTTTCCCCTTCAATCAAAACCTCTTGGCATTTTGATATAATTTTTTGGGAGGGAGTTTTAGATAGCTAAATTTTGAGGAAACTGGGGCTAAAATTGTGCATAATATTAAGTTTAAAAAATGTGAACTATATGTTCATGCATTGTTGGGTTTGTTAACACCTTAAACCCTTAATATTATAGGTTATATTAAGAAGTAAAAGGTCATAGTACTTACTAACTAGGTAGTAAACATAACTTCCTTAATAAAATATTAGCAAAGTGCCTCAATTTGTGTTCTATAATATAAAATGACAATTTTTCAAGTTTTAGTTGCCAATGGGTAGAGCATTTATTATGTGGGAAAACTCTACAAAATTAAGCTAAGTATGGGAGAATATACTTTGGAAATCCCAATATATCCCATTCCTATTGGAGGTGTAGATGTTGTTTTAGGGATTCAATGGTTGAGAACATTAGGTATAATTTCTACAAACTATAAGGAAATATTATGAGATTTGAACTAGAAAGAATTCAATATGAACTCAATAGGTTAAAATTTGGACCTTCTCAAGTCATCAAATCTCATAAAATGGAAAAGCTCTTAAAAAAATTGTACCAAGGGAGTTTTTTCTAAACCATATTCTATGGAAGTAAACTAAGAAGATGAAAATATTCCAGAGGAATTAAAATGCACATTGGAAAAGAAATATAGGATCTTCCAAGAAATTCAAAAGGGTCTACCTCTATATAGAAACCATGAATATCAAAATTGAATTATTATGTGGAAGTATTACTCCTAATAAAATGCCTTATAAATATCTTCATCAACAAAAGGCTGAGATTAAGAGAAAGGTACAATACATGCTTGATTTAGTGTTGAAATGTAGAAAAATGTTTGTTGCAAGAAAGGATCATCGCCAAATCAATACCCCAATTAGGCATATACTCCTTTGGTGTGGTGATGTCCATTAGTATGTGGGCCCCATTCCCACCAAATGGTTTTAAAATCAACGTAAAATCCAATATAATTTGAGTGAAATGGTCCTTATCTAAACTAAGAATAAACTATGGTTATATAATTTTGAACTTTAATTATGATTTAAATAATTATCCTCTAATGGGAGCAAGGCTAAGTAACAACAAATATAAGACAAAAGATCTATCGTTGCATAAAAGAAGAAATGTGTTTACTTAATGACATAATGTTATTATGCAACCAGCTCAAAAATATATATATATAGATCAACGACTTCAAAATTATCCTCTTTGAGGTGGAAACCTCCTTTAAATTACATAAATGAACAATTCTTGGATGATACAAATGATAAGAACTCCTTGGTAGATATAGGAGTCTAAGGGGTCACAATATAATCAGAGCCTACATAACAATAATAATGTAAGGGCACAACAATAATAATAGGGGTCTACACTAACAATAACAATAAGGGGAATACACTAGTATTACAGGGACCTAACATTCCCCTCTCCTTCAAAAAGTGTTGTCCTCAACACTTGAGTAGTTTTGGATGCTTTTATATAAAATTTTCATCCTCCCATGCGGAATTTTCACTGGGTAAGTTCTTCTAGTTAATGACATACTCTAAAATTAATCGATTTCATAGTTGTTAGGTTCTTTTTTTTGTGACTACTTCAAGCTAAAGTATGATTTTTCCTTCTTCGTCAAGTTTTGAAAACACTGTTTGAACTGGGACCTTGTCATTGATAACCTTCTTTAAGCATGAAACATGGAAAACTAGGTGTACTCAAGAAGATGCAGGCAGTTCCAATTTGTATGCCATAGTACCAATCTTTTTCAAAACCTTGCAAGGACCATTGTACTTGGGTGATAATTTATTATCCTTCTTAGCTTACTTGAGGGACATTTTTTTATATGGTTGTATCTTTAGAAATACCCAGTCACCTACATCAAAGATTATTTCACTGTTATGTTGATCTTCCTGTTATTTCATTTGATTATGCGCCATATTGAGGATATCCTTTAAGAGTTGCAGAACTTGTTGTTGATGCTCGATGTGATCTTCCATTGCTTGAACCTTAGAATTTTATATTAAATATGATGTGATGGATGGTTGATGATATCCATAAAGAACCATAAATGGGGTCATTTTTGTTGCAGTATGGAAGGAAGTGTTATACCACCATTCATCTAGAGGTAACCACTTGACCCATTGTGTTTGTTTATTAGATATGAAGCAATGAAGATATCCTTCCAAACATTTGATCACTATCTCATTTTTCCTGTCAGATTGAGGATGATAAGATGAGATATGAGTTAATTTAATACCAAGATAATAAAATAATTCCATCCAAAAATTCCAATGAAAATGGGATCTCTGTCACTTACAGTAACCTTTCGGTTTCCATGTAGCTTTTGAATTGTTTCCATAAATACAGTAACAATTGTATTGCCTTTAAAAGGATGAGATAATGCACAAAAGTGTGCACATTTGGTAAGTCTATGAGCTACTACCATGATGACACTCTTTCCTTCATACTTGGTTAAACTTGTGATAAAATCCATTGAGGCCTCCTCCCAACGCTTACTTCGAATGACTAAAGGTTGTAACATACCCATGCTATTAATTGTCTCAACTTTATTTACTTGGAAAACCAAACATTTTACCACAAACTTCTGAATATCAAATTTAAGTTCATCCCAAAAAATTTCCTTCTTGACCCTATGGTAAGTTTTTAAAAATCCCGAGTGCCCTCCCAAGGGGGGGGAGGTGTGCAATTCCAAAACAATATTTTGTTTGAGTTGGGAATTATCACATAGATATAAGTAATATTTGTACCATAATGAATCATTTTTTCAGCTAAATGTATCAAATGTAATGGGATCTTTCTGCAACATTTGAATGGTTGTCCACACCTCTTCGTCATTCTTCCATTCATCCCTTGATTTGGTTATCCAATTAGGTTGGATAATAGAAATGGCACAAAGAAATTCTTCCACATCCTCATCCTTTCTTGAGAGTGCATATGAAACAATATTTTTCTTCCCTTTTTTGTATATGATTTCAAAATAATAACCCAACATCTTTGTGACCCATTTTTGCTACTCTTATAAAGATAATATTTGTTCCAAAAAATAATTAAGACTATCATGATTTGTTTTTACCTTGAAGTGTCTTCTCATTAGTTAAGGTCATCATTGCTTTAGTGCATGTAGTATTGCCAACATTTCCTTCTCATGAATAGGTTTTTTTAAATAATTTCCTTTAAAAATCACATTCCACCATAAATGTTTTTTTGAAGTCTAGCATAACTAAGACCGGTGATTGGCACATTTCCTCTTTAAGATGTTAAAAGCCCTTAATTTCTTCTAGAGTAAAAAAAAATGCATATTTCTTCAGTAATTTTGTTATAGGTGTTGTTATTCTCCCATAATTCTTAAAAAACTTGCGATAATACCCTGTCAACCCGAGAAATCCTTGAAGATGTGTTATGGTTATGGGGATTTTCCATTCCTTAATGGATTTAATTTTGTTAGGGTCTACCTTGACACCTCATGAGATATAATAGGACCCAAATATTCTAGCTCCTGTACTCCAAAGAAACATTTGGAGGTTTTTGCATAAATTGTTTCTCCTCCAATAGTTTGAGCACCCTGTAAACATGTTGAACATGATCCTTCCAAGACTTGTTGTAGATTAGTATATCATCAAAAAATACTAACAAAAAATTTGTAAGGAAGGTTTTGAATGGAATTCTTCAAACCTTGAAATGTGGAAGGTGCATTAGTATGGCCAAAAGGCATGAACAAAAATTCATAATGAGCTTCATTTGTGAATGTGGTTTCAGAATGTCTTCAGTATTCATTCTAATTTGATGATATCTTGAATGAAGAACCAGCTTGGTGAAGTAAATTTCTCCATGTAATTCATCAATGATAGGAATGGAAAATTTACCTTTAACAGTGATCTTGTTGAGCTCCCTATAATCTGGACACATACGCCATGATCCATCCTTCTTGTGCACCAATACTACTAGAGCATAAAAATAACTTTGACTGGGTTGAATTATACCGACCTCTAGAATTTATGCAGTTATACGTTCAATTCCACTCTTTTTGGCATAAGGATATATGTAAGGCATGATGTTTTGAGGAACACTTCTTGGAACCAAATGAATATCATGATCATGATCATGAATAGGTGGGAGGCCTTTAGGAGTCTCAAATACCTTGGAATGATTGTCCAAGACTTTTTAGAGGTGTGGATAAATAGATTATTTCGATGTTTAAACCTCTAGTGAGCATAATTGTGCAATTACGCTATGTTGTTCTTTCTTCAAAAGATCTTTCATTCCATTATATCTGATTATATTTCCTGGTTTCCCTACGATACCTATAGATTTGGATGAATTAACATGTCAAGTCGGCATGCCATGTCAACTAACCAATCAACATGCCATGTGGATCTAGGGGATAAGTCATTTGTCGCGTCATCAAAACATGATGATAGTACAAAACTTCCTAGGCCTATAAATTTGTGTCTGGAATTCATAAGGAGAAAAAAATTATATTCTCAGAAAACTCTCAATGAGTAGAAGATGATGTAGCCTCAAATTTAAGAAATGATGAAAATAAAAGAAGAAAAATTTTATAAACTACTTAGTGTATGAAAAGTAAATTACACACCAAATTACATATCAATAATAATGAATGTAATCAAAATTAAAACAAAAGGAGATCAAAGCTTACATATCTAATCCATATCCCAAAAAATCAAAATTAGAGAAAAATAAAATGTCAATAACTATCACAACAAAAATAGTAAATAAAAATAAAAATTAAGAGAAGTCAAATAAAATTAAAATGAGAAATCAAACATTAGGTTTCTTGTCACATAAAATTATGAAAAAAAAACTTCCTAAAGCTCCAATCATGAAGACCAATGGTAGTTAAAAACTAAAGTCACAAGATTATGCATTATAAATTTTGGTGGGGGGCTTGTCCTTTACTTATCTAAGCAAAATAAAAGGGTAGTTGTTGTGGCCATTGTCGGTCAATTTAATTATGGCTTAAATTTCCTTACATTAAATTATCAATCCAAGTAAACTTGTGAAGTATAGAACACAATATATGCTAGGAGTTTAGCTTTAATTTCTAATGGGAATAAATTGCAATGAAAGAAATTTCTACTCTATGAAAACAAATAAAATGACATGAAATGAAATACTAATCTAGAAAATCATACACATCTAATCTATGAAATGTTGAAAGTGTAACTAGGTTGGTATTCATAATTATCATTGTACTTGTATCATAATTATGCATAATTATATGCATAATTATGCATTTTATTTAAAAAGAGAAAAGAAGAAAAAGATTTTTATTATTATTTTATTATATAAACATCTTCTTCATGCTTCTAGGATTTGTTGAGTCAAAGAGTCAAAATCCTATTTCAAACCTATTGTAAAGAAAGAAAGAAAGAAAAAGGGAAAAAAAAATTTGAAAAATATAATTTATGTAGATTTACCTCAAGAAGTCAAGTAGGCCCTCCTAATGTCAAGTTGGATCAACTGAAAAGTTGTGACTTTTTACATATGAGACTTTTTGCATATGAGAACAACTATATATAGGCATGTGTTCTCCTCCATTTGGGCAATCAATTTTCGGTGATTTTTGTGATAGAGCTCTAAAGTGAAAGATGTGAAGTTTTAAGGTTATATGTCTCAAGGGTTAGTGAGTTTCTGAGGCTACAAATTTGAAAAGTGTCTGAGCATCCTGGGCTACTAAAAATGTTAATCAATGTGAATTTTCTGGGCAACAAAAGGACTGAAACAAGAGAATGTTTTGTGGATTTTTGGAGGGCTTGACTAGGCTTCTTGAAGAATAATTTGGATCTTGGATTTCTCACTTTGATTTGATGCTATAAGAAGATATTTTTTGGGTTTTCCCCTTGGAAGTGTTTTTCCTGGATTAGAACATTTATCTTGTGTTCATTATTTTATGTGATCTTCATGTTTATATTTTTGTTAATTTTTTGATAAAAAGAACGCATTAAAAGAAATAATAAGCCAACAAATTCACAAATAATTACCATAGTAAGAAAAATCAACCTTCACACATAAGCACATTGATTTCAAGGTTTAAATCTCAACATGTTATCATAGCTAAGGTTTAAATAATGAGGCTTGAAGATCACTATATCGGCATTTTATGGATTGACTCGGATTTGTTCCGTGGCAAGTGGCTCTCCTTCCTGAAGATCAATTTACCCTAATGCTTGCATTCCCTATTTTGGTTCGAACTTCAATATGGTTTTGTAGCATCAAATATTTCACTTTAATATGACTGATATTTAGTAACACACGTTATTGTGGCTTAATATATAGTGGAGAGGGTCGCTTTACAATAGTTTTGTATCTATTTCTCGACTGCTCGACAAAGATCCACATTACAATATAGCTTACGTGTATTGAATTTTTTGTGGCTCGCTCTAAGGCATGAATTACAAATTCTTATGGCTTGTTGACTCCAATTATGACTTGTTCTTTGTAGATTTGGATTATCACTATATGAAAGTGGCAATAAGGATATCTCATTAACATGGATCGTATCTCTTATAACTTGCATTTATCATTTGGTCTTCTCTAAAATTCAAACTGAAGCTCGCTTATGAAATTTGTTAATGGTTTGATGACTCAATTCTAGGAAAGCATCGTAGTTTATATGTTTGTGGATCGCACAAATGTACAATGTGGCATCATTTGTATGGCTCGTTCGTATCACTTTGGTATTGCCTCGATGGCTTAGATCGCATTCTCCAGTAGCTCGCTTGTAGTCCTATGGCTCGCATAACACGTAAACAATGGTTCAAACTTATCCACTATGGTTCGTTAACATATTTTAGTAGCTCAATTTTTATCTCTATGGATCTCACTTATACCATGCACACACAATGACTCGGAGTGGCTTGGATTATGTCTATGGTGTTTTTTCAGTGACTCTTTCTGTGATGCGTAAATAGTATGGTATTACTCTTGGCATGGAAACACAATGACTCGGAGTGGCTTGGATTATGTCTATGGTGTTTTTTCAGTGACTCTTTCTGTGATGCGTAAATAGTATGGTATTACTCTTGGCATGGAAATGATTTTTGTGGTCATAGCACCGAATATTTATACATAACAACACTATATGATCACATTTAATAACTATGGTATGCTCTGCAATTTCTATGACTCGCATCAAATCTTCGTGAATCATGGCTTGCTTCATACACTGCAGTGACTCGCTTGGCTCAATTGTGGCTCATATATAATCGCACTCATATAGGATCTCACTAATACCTGTATATGCAATAGCATCATAGTGGAATCATGGCATCAAATAATTTAATAATTTCCAGTTTTAAGACACAACATTTACAATATCAACTCTTGATTTCTATGGTTCAAATTTATTATCTCCATGTCTATGTGGGATCATATTGTACAATGGAAACGCTCTAAGTAAACACAGTTGCATAAAATAATAGTATGGTATAGTTTAAAATAATAGTATGGTATAGTTTCAAATCTTTGTGCTATCAAAATGATGGCATTTGTTATGCGGAATTATGGATTATGGATAAAACATTCTTCCCTAAATGTGGTGCTCATTTAGAAAAACAAGTTAAATACTTTGCAACTAATTTTCCTAACAGTAAATAGACACACAGAATAGATCAAGAAACTTACTTGGAGTCCAAGCGCTTCCAAGTCTCCTTTTGTTGCTCTTGCTATAGCTTCAAATCCAAGCTAGATCGCAAAAATATTTCCTGCAAGAATGAACACTAAACAACAAATAGATAAAAATATACAAATGCCTATTCAAGCTATTTAGTTAAATCAATGAAACATGAACCATATACATCAGATAAGAATTCATAATATGAAAGACAAAAGCTTATACAGATACATATGTGGGAAAGTAAGCAGCAATCTTTATTAATGGATACAAGGGGAGAATACAACCAACGATTGATTTGATGTCACCATATCTAGCATCATCCCAGCCTCATCACAATGAACATCTCTCTAGCATCATATCACTCAAATCAAATGCTCAATTGAAATTCCACCAACATTTCTCTACTCAATTTCTTCCTTCTCAAGCACTAGGATCTGTGCTCAATTTATAGATGAGCTTAAGGTAGTTTCATAATCAATGACTTTCTAATAATAGGCAAGACATGTTCCCAAGCTCAGAGGTGTCAAATGGATACATGGATTCAAATTTTGACACATATGCACTCTTCTAGAAGGCACTAGCCAAGTGGAGATTCCAGAACAATGAGAATTTCGCTTCCAATTTGACCAACACACCCTTGAGTGTCGGGAAGTGCTTTGTAGAGCACCCTTGAGTGGGGTTACCTGCATATTCAAAGAACTTAGCCCCTAGAGAGACTGTGTTGGTGAAATCATAGGTGATTTCATCATGACTTCAAATCTTGGGAACCTTGAAATGGAAGTCATGGATGATTTGTCTTGTTATTTGTCTTAGGGCATGTAGCAATTGAAATGATAGGGGATAATAGACCCTATTCATTAGTTATGGGGATGATGTCCAGCTAACCAGGTCATTGGGAATGGTGCCCAAATTGACCTATAAAAATTTCCACCTAAATCATGGAGTCAGAATAATAATAACAATATTTTTTGAATGAGATTCTTTACACTGTGGTGGGTTGGAGCTGAAGTGGAGTGGCGACCTGCATCAATCTTACAATACATTACATCATGATATATCCTCTTGTTCGTGAATTTCTAAGGGAAGGCATTCTCGTGCTCAGCACATAAACTATCTAATAACATGTACATAGTTCAGAAAGTCGTCTACATTGGAATGTTGCCCAATACAGACATGCCTACAGATATAGGCCCATGTTTGGATGATGATCTTTATGTAAGGTCACCATTTAGATAATGTGTACAACAATCCTGAAATCGCAGTGCGGATGGCTAAAAATAGATCCGGGTTCTTCTTATCTCATTCACTCAATCATTCGGGTACAAGTCTAGCCATGTGAATATATGATTTGTAGTTGAACATGGTAAGACATCATTTGATTATTAGCCAATAATGTGAGCTGTTAAAAAATGCAAGAGAACCACCATTGATGTAGTACATTTTGTAAGGCGTGAACAGATGATTTGATGTCGAACGCCAAACAAAATATTTCGGTCAAAAGTCCGGAAGCGAGGGTAGTTTCGATGTTGTAACAAGCCTTGTGGTACTGGAATATGATGTTTCTAAGTGAACTTCCTGGATAATGATTTTTCGCCAACAGGAAGTCACTTTATTGCGAAACGAGAGTTACTGATTTCGAAGACAAAGGTATGACTTGATATAGCAATGTTCAGAGATGACTGTCATGATAATGAAGGTTTATGAGTATTGCATAAGGATGAGTATTCACTAGATGAATTCTCTTGAACATATCAGCAACACTGAGATGAGTTGGCAGCATTGACCCAAAACTGAAGTGAAGGTATGATTGAACCATAGGTATGAATGAACCGTCAAGAATATTACCCAACCCAAACAGTCACAGTGATGGACTGAAGTGTCATGTTCAAGAGAGATCTGCTACAGTAAAAAGTTATGTTCACTTTCCCAAATTTTCCCCGGTCATTTGTCGAACAGTACCTCTTTATTTTTTAACAAGCTTGAGGAGGATAACATATGCTTGATCTATAATTTAACCCTTTGGGCGAATAATGTATTGCTATTTAATAATTTAACGAGTCTTGTTATGAATGAAACTCGATTATTTCCATGATCGACAAGCCTGTCGCTATTTTATGTTTTAACGAGCCTAACAACAGTGACAGTTTGATCCTTTTTCATATTTAGAGAGTTTGAAAAAGAGGACGAAAGAAAACTCCATAAGTAATTTTTCGTAAAGTTGTCGCTCAGATCCGAAAAAAATGTAAAATAATATATGAGAGAACCTCTTTAGTCATGTTTGACTAAGGTATTCCTTTTTCATAAATAATCTATCTCAGTCCGAAAAAGGGTTAAACTTATACTGAGTAGATATCAATTCATTTACTTTTACGAGCTCGAAAAGACAAATGCTCGGCAATCTTTTTACATTATCAGAGTCTGAAAATAGCTAAAAGAAGACTCTAGGGGTTCCTTTTTCGCTGTTATCGAAGCTCGAAAAAGAGATAAAAGTGCACTTCAAGTCCTTTTTCATTTTTAACAAAGCTCGAAAAATAAGGATAAAAGTATGCTTTGTGGTCAAATCATTCTTGAAATAAATTTGCATGACTAATATGTTCATCAGTTATAAAACCTGTTTAGAACAACATCAAATGGATTAAAAATACCTGTTTCATGATAAAAATATAATAAAACCGTAGTCATAGCAATAAATATGATTTGAAAATAATTAAATGACTATTAAAAAGAGTTTTACTATTCATTTTTACCATTTTAAAGTTACGATTTGCATTTTGGAGCTCTAAACCTGTTTTTTCCCCCGAACTTCAGCCATTGATTGTGATCATTTATGTGGATAGTTTTCATCGTTGTTCGATCTAGGTTAGTGCCATGAACTGTCTCTTTCTTTCAGTAGTCAATTCATTTCCTTTCATTGAAAATTTTTAGGGTTTTGAGCCCCTTAGGGTAAATTTTACTCATAAAGAGGGAAACACACCCTTGAGCATCGAAAAGTGTGTTGTGGAGCACCTAAATTGAATTTTAGTTGCATTTGCAATGCACTGTCCCTTGTTCAAGACTGTGTTGGGCACAATCTTCATTTTTTATTCTTGCACTATGCTCAAAAATTGTGTAATTTTTTGCATTGAAAGGAGTCTAATGAGTCTTATGATTATGTTTCAGGATTTCATCGGACTATAATGACGATTACATGGAGAGAAAGAGAGCATGAAGAATAGAATATGGTTGCCCTAAATTATCCGGGTACAGTAAGAGCCCTAAGAGATTGTGGCTTGTTAAAGTACTTTCGCTTGTCAGGGATGAGGCAACAAATAGAAATCTTGGAGTTCCTAGTTCGAGCATGGGATCCAGCTATCGAGGCATTTCACATTAGGAACAAAGTGGTTCCTATTACAGTGGAGGATGTATACTTTATTACAGGCTTGTTGAGGAGAGGCTTGTCTATTTCGCTCTTAGGGTCTGCTCTAGGAGGAGAGACTATGAGAGATTATGTTTTGCAATATTGCTATCCAGGAGAAGAGCCAAGCAAGGATGGGAAAATAAACATCTGTGATGTTCGATATTTTCCTTTGAGAACCATCCTTTTCATGATTTCAAAAATTTCTAGCACCGTTACGCTACATATAGCGAATAGATCATATATGCAGTATGCGCTAGAGTGCATGGAACCAAGAGTCTTTAACTGGTCTGAAGCTATACTTTCTCAGATAAAAGAACAACTAAACAAGGAAAAGGGAGGAAGGAAGAAAAACTTCAGTTATGGTCTGATCCTCATTTCATTTTCCTTAGAGCGAATTCCACTGATGCAGCCTCAACATGTGACACTGGGTGTGTATAACCCTAGAGATCCGAGGATGCAAAGATGGGTAGAACTAATGGGTAGGCATTCAGGCCAATCGCCCGTTGTGTTCTCGACTGTGTTCTTTTCCTAGTTCACGCGACAGGTTGTTGCCATCGATGAGTATGCATACGCAAGCGTTGATTTCCGAGGAGATCCATATTTAGCTTTAACAGAAGGTGCTCAGTGGGGTGCAATAGGTAAGAATGTTTTGACCATGATTTTTTTATTTTTCTAAGGTTTATAGAATGTTTTTGTATTTTTTATGTTTTCCCAAGACTAAACTAAATTTTTGATGTAATTCAGATGTTGGTTGAGTTCAACCGATAGAGGAACCAGAGCATGGAGCAGATGAGCCAGCAAAGAGGGCTATTGAGAGAGCAGTCCTTCAGGATCTATACATGGCTAAGACTCTATCTGAGCTTCGATAGCACATAGAGGGGTTAACCTTCGGGATTTCAGATTGTTGGATCGAAGAGTTACCCATGCGACTACAACGCCACACTATAAGCGTTCCTAACCGCTGGATGTTGTTACTGCGTAAGATAGCTAGATATATAGCATGTTACCATGAGCATCACTAGTTTACTTTTGACATGTTGCATACATTTTGAGATCAGATGACCAATGCGCCTTGGGCACAAATTTTTGTAAAAACCTATAACTATCTATCTATTTGATTTCAATGTTTTCTATGTTTATTGTGAAATCCTATTCAATTATGTGAATGTTTTGTTTACATGTGTTGCAAATGTTTGTTTATCACTTGATTAGCCAAAGAATCAGTCAATGTGTTCAAATTTCTGTAAATGTGTTGATATTGAATAAAATCAAAGTGTCTTTCCAAAAGTCGAACTCTTCGGACCAAATGATGCAGTGTTGGATTTCTAACAGTATAAACACTAGTAAGTTGTAATACCACAAGTTGTGAGTCTAATCTTATGATAATGTGATTAATACCAAATTAAATGGCATCAGAGAGAAGTTCGATCAACGCGCTATACTCGATGATATTTTTTGTCGATCTACCGATACAAATCCCTTGAAAACTCACTAACTCGTCGTTCGGAGCGAAAATGGCTCATGCTGCAGAGGATAGATTCTGCGTACTACGACTAGCACCATCAGCATATCCAACAAATGGTTCCAAAGATTCAGACATCTAGGATGAAATGTAAATCGGATTACTAACGTCAAGAAAACTATAAAAAAACAAAATAAGATAGTGAATGCAAATCAATAGCATATATATACAACATAATACAAAAAATCACTACGCTTATGATTAAGCATAGTAAAATTTCAGATACCACCCATTTCTAGGCTGCGCTAATGGAATTCCATCGTAATCCACCAACTCATAGGCACCCTTAGCAAGAACTCTTTTGAAAATATAAGGGTCATGCTATAATGGCTCAAATTTCCCTGTACCTATTACATTAGATTCTTGATCATAAAGAAGGACCAAGACGCCCTCTGGGAAAATGTGAGGCTGAACATTTTTGTCGTATTGCACCTTTATACGTCTCTTATGTGCTTCGTTGGCCAATTGGGCTTCACGACATGTTTCATCAAGATGGATGAGGTTAAAAAGACACACTTCTTCTTCTGAGGTGTCAGGTAACAAGTCGATTGCGAGTTTTAACGATGGTATTTCACATTGGATTGGAAAGATAGCTTCAAAACCACACACCAATTGAAAGGGAGTAAATCTGGTTGTGTTTCTCATCGAGGTTCGGTACACCCACAAGGCCGAGTATAGGATCAAATGCCAATTTATTTTATGAACTCCTATCATTCGTTGAAGCATAAGTTTAAGAATCTTGTTGATAGCCTCAACTTGTCCATTTGATTGTGGATAATAAGGAGTAGAATTATCATGTGACAATCCTAACTTGGCAGTCAATTCAGTCATCATGTGGTTGCGAAAATGCTACCCATGATTTGAAACTATAGCCTGTGGGACCCCAAACCGTGCAATAACATGATTAAAGAAAAACAATGCAGTTGTTTGTCTTGTGTTGTTCACTGTAGGCATGGCTTCATCCCATTTGGTAAAGTAGTCTACTTCTACAATAATATAACCATGCCCCCCGGACGAAGGAGGGTTACAGGTCATGAAGTCAATACCCCATTTCGAAAATGGTCCCACAGAGACAACAAGATGCATTGGCGCTGGAGGTTTGCAGATTTTACGATCAAATATTTTGCACGCATGACAACTTTTGACCGCGAGAATGCAGTCGCGAAATATAGTAGGCAAAAATTAACCGGCGTGGAAAATATTCTGTGTGCTAGCGTATCCAGACAAGTGTCCACCAGAAGCCCCAGCATGACAATCATTTAAAAAAAAATTGGCCTCCTAAAGAGCGAGGCATCTTCTTAAAATTGTATCGACACCATGACGATAAAGTGTATCGTCGACGTTCAGATAATCTTTGGCTTGGTAATGAATACGTCGTTGTTTAGAGCGAGAGGTATCAGGCCGAAAAGTTTGAGTTTGGAGATAAATGATTAAATATCCATACCAAGGATCAGATTATCCAATCAGAAACAGAGACTCGTCAGGAATTGATGGTTCCGACGTAGTAGCAATGCTATCAGAGGGAAGGTCACAGAGTAGCTCAACCAAAACTAAAGACTTCTTTGACTTGGATTTGATGAATTTTTTTAGCTCCCCGTGATTTGCAATATTGGCAACAAAAACTCTACAGGGAACCACATCAAACCACTTTGGATTCCAAGGACCTAGCCTTCCTGGACTCAAAGAGGGTTCTATCTATGTATGTGTTTGTAAATGATATATCTTTGTGCTTGTATTTTCTGATTTTAGGCTAGTTATGCAGTTCTTAGGACTATTTGTTTTGTTTGATTGGATTGGTTGATAGATTAATTGATGGTGTGATTCAGTGATGGAGTGTTTCAGTTGAATAGATAGATTGTGAGAAGCATTAATCCATTGGGCTATGGAGTCATAAAAGGATTTAATTGTTCATCAACTCTGCAAGGGACTTCATAAGGAAGGCTAACTATGTCAAGTGGATCTCTTAGATTAGATGTAATATGAAATGACGGTAAGTTGTGAAAATAGTAAAACTAAAGGGAAATTAAGAATCCTTTAACTCTACTGTTGGGTGTGGAGCCTGATTATCTTGTTTATTTTGTATCACAGCGTTGGACCCCTGTACCTTAATGGGGTGGCAACACCGCCCGTAATTAAACACTGCCTGGGGGGTCTTGGGGGTCCTTGGGGGGGGTTCGAGGGCAGCGCCCCCGAAGCTAAAACAGATGTAAAATTTCCTTGTAAAAGTATAGTAATTTCTAGTCAATCTGGGTCGTTCATTAGGCGGATGATCTAACGGTAGAAGTTATGTTTAGTTTAGGGTTTTTTTCCCTAGAAGGCAACCCCTCACTTTGTATGAGGGTATTATATTGCAGCTGTGTATTGTATGTGTATTATCAGAGCGAGAAACAGATAGGAAGACAGTGAGAGAGAACAGAGGATATTACAACGGATCTGTTTTAAGTTGTGTCTCTTCATTTTGCTGGATAATAGAAAGGAAGGAATGGTTGTTCGGGGTGGACGTAGCCCAAACTGGGTGAACCACGTATATCTGTGTCTCTCTGGTTTTATGTGTTTTGTGTGCTTGTATCTTCCACATATTTTATGTGTTGCATTGCTCTGTAATATATAATTTTCTAACATCTACTTCAACAAGAAAAGCCTTTTAGGTAACTGTTTAATACAAACCAAAGGACAGGGCATACCATAGACTTCTTTGGCCAGACTCTAATAAGAAAAATTTTAACACAACAATCCAACAATCCTTGAATTACTTTCAGACAAATAAAACATTTAAGATAACAATGAGTGAAACTAAAGAGCAAGATACACATGTATTCTTTAATCAAACACTCTAAAGACCTTTATAGCAACAGTTTGAGACATTACCAAAGGACAGGGCATACCATAGACTTACTTGGCTTGGACTCTACTAAGTATACTTCAAATAAAGGCCTTAAAAATAATGTTTCAAGCTACACCAAAGGACAGGGCATACCATAGACTTCTTTGGATTGACTATACTGAATCATTTTCAAGACAACAAGCTAGGTGGAACCAGAGAGAAATTAAGAATTCTCTAATCAGACCTTGCAAAAGAAAACATTAAGATAAAGAAAGCAGACAGAATCAGGGTGCCAACACAGCATATCCTAATCTAAATTTTTTGTTCTTTTTCCAAAGAAGTAATGGACAAGATGGAAAACAGAAGGAAAACATTAACAAAGAAGGATAAATTCGCCATTAACATAGCTCAAGAATCCTTTGAACATGCTTGTATTACTGATGTTCAAAACAGTTACAATACTCCAGTACAATGATCTCTGCAACTCAGAATTTTCGCAAATCCAGCCTAGCAATCTATCCTCTAATCAACAGCCAACCAACTAGCCAAACAACCAACCCACACTAAAAATGAATAATACATGCATTATTTATCTGCAAAATGAGGAGGTGATCCTAAGCTAGGGTTTCAGATGTGTATTTTTTACAGAGTTAATGCATTTTTTACCTTTGCGACCATGCAAGGCCCAAGGTGAAATATCTTAAACTGATTCACTATAATAATAACTCCTAATATTAACTGTTGAGCTAACTTTTGGAAATATTTGACTTTTAAGGCTTCTCAATAAATTTTGCAATAACAGTTGAGTAGCTAAGAAATATCTTTGACTATTTGTAATAATTGTTGATGTATTTATGGAAATGAAACAGGTTGTAGGTGTCCAAATGTATCCCTGAAGAAATTAATGTTGTTTTCTTGGTCATTCGGATCTGCCTCTCAGCTAACCTGCCTTTGAATTTATCCTTTAGACTCTTCTAATCTGTTTTATCTTTGCCTATATGTCTTTTGACTTGACATTGATCTTCTTGTGTTTGTGCCTTTAACTCTGATTAACCCTTCTAATCCTTGGATTATCCTTCACTATCACAGTCCTTTGACTGTTTCTTCTTTTCACTATACCTCTGTCTACAATTTGTTGTGCAGTGGAGCATCTTCTGATGTTTTGGGGTGTTTAAATGACCATCCATGGTCATGATCCATTGGTATTTACGTTTGACTCGGCGCTCCTGGTCATTTTCATGGAAAAACTAACTAGATCATCACCCAAGGAGTTTATTTTAATACTTTCGGACCCTTGGAATGCCAATTACGCATTTCTGCCATGATACCTGCACAATACAACAAACCGTCAACTTAAAATCCTGTGTTCGAGGGGCTTTCTGCATTTATTTGGCTTTTTTAGGCGTTGGGAGTGCTGGAGAGGTGGTAATGGCAGAGGAGGTCTTCATCGCAAATCCACAGGGCTTTGGAAAGTTTGAATCAAGTGGCATTATTGATTTTTGGTGAGAGGCGGTAAGGTGGTTTATCGCGCGGAATGGGGGCAGTAAACGGTTTTGAAGGAGGGCGTGTGATTCCATAGGGGAGATGCCATGTGGCAGTAGTCATGGGTGGAGATGCCACCTATTTTGCAAGGTTTGGGGTTGTTTAACCCACGCGCGAAGAATGGTGTGATATCGGTTGTGGGTCGTTGGATCTTGGGGGATAGAGATCAACAGTGGTTGGGGTGAATGGAGCGGTGGGCAAGTCAGATGGTGGGGCTCGGACGGATATGTGGTGGGATTTTATTACACAAGGAAAGGTTTTTATAAAGTGGGTCAGGGGGTTAATAATGAGCAGAGGCGCTTATTTATAAGGGTAATAACGAGGTTTTATGATAAAGCGTGGGTTTTAAAAATATATGAGGGGTAGGGTTAATTTATTTAAAACAAATTTTTAATATAAAACAATGGGTCCCGAAAGGTATATTTTTAAATTAAAACAATGTAAAAAGGGATTTTTTACATTGTTTTAATGAAATGAGGGAAAGTGCTTAAGGTGAGGGGGTTTAGTGGATAAAATGAGGCTTTAGGTAGGGAAGAATGGTGAATATGAGAGGATTAAGCCCAACATGAGTTTCTCAGAGTAAGAGGGAAATGTTAGAGAAAGAAAAATGAAATATAGTAAATACGTAAAACAAAGATAATGAAAGCAGTGAGATTTCTGAAGATAGCTGATAGTCAAGAAATGTTAACTTCAGCAGATTGTAGAAAATCCATAATCACCTAGTGATACTGTGAATACAAGAGACTAACAGTGGTTCCAAATGGGGAGGGCAGCTCCTTTATTAGGTTTCAAGAACCTCAGAGTTCAGATCTCTCGAATTTTGTAGACCAGTGCCTTGCTTGTATTTGGCAGATTTTTCATTTTTACCATTGTTGATCTATTGTTGATTTTTTTAAACTTTGACCTTTGAAATCTGAAAAGCATACTTGTTGCAACTCAATTCTACCTACCCATCATACTATTCTCGCATTTTTTCTTCATTTGGGTGCATTTATACTGGCAAACCCTTGACATCATTTTTCTTTTGAAAGCAGAAAAAATATCTATTTCTACACTTATATCATCCAAAGGCTCATATTAGACTAATGAGCTCTTTTATTCTCTACCTAATCTACTTATCTATCAAGATTAAACAGTTTGACATATTTTCATTCTCTAACCTATCAACATGAAATTGAAAGCATGACCAAATCTAGATTATGCAGTTTGATTTGTCAGGAGCTGTGGATTTTTGGGCAAGCTGCACATAGATTTTATTTTTGCAAAAAGTAAAACTAAAAACTGAAAGCTATAATCTAGCATTTTTCATTTACCCCTCTCTTTTTCTTTGGTTCAGATTTTAACTTTGGAACCAATATGTTTTCCTATCTAATCTACTGATAAGCCAAGTTTAAATAGTTTGGAAAATCATCTTTTTCTAACTTATCAGCATGAAATTTAAAATTTGTTCAAAAATGATTAGGCTGTATGATTGAACAATATTTCTTTCAAAGGAAGTGGCATTTGGACTTGCACATTTTCAGAAATATTCTTTTTTTGGTATGGGGCTTTACCTTTTCTTTTTATCTTCCCTTTTTTCTTCTTTTCTTTCTTTTTGTGTTTGTTTTTCTAATCTTTTATTAGAGCAATGTTATGTACAATGAACAAAGCTTTAAACTGAGATTTTCAACTGAAATAATGCTTAAGCATCCTTCCATTGACATGACCTCCAAATAATTATGTTCCATCCATTTCTTGTAGGAAGAATGCATTGTTACCTCTTGTTGAATGGATGATGTATGGACCTTTCCATAGATTGTCAAATTTTCATTGTTTCCCTTTGTCTTCCTTTCCTGAATCCCACTTCAGCATTTTGTCTCCAATGTTGAAATCATTTACCTTGGTCCTCTTATCAAAAATCTTCTTGATGTTTTCCTACACTTGCTATGTTCTATTGTATACTTCTTCTCCGGTTTGTTGCAGCTAGACAGTCTGGTTTATTCTTCTTTGCATATCATTTTCATTAGACTACACTTCTTGGAGGATTTTCATTACTGGAACTCCCAAACTTGTTGGGAAAACTGCATCTGCTCCATATACTAGTTGATAGGGTGACATACCAATTGATTTTTTATTTGTCAATATGTCTGCCCATAGTGCATGTACTAGTTTGTTGTGCCATGACTTCTTATTATCTTCTAGCAACATTTTAATGATGTTCACCAAACTTTTGTTTGAGGATTCAGCCAATCCATTACCTTGAGGATAATAAGTTGTTGAATATCCCAATGCAATCTAATATTTGTGGCAAAATTCTACCATTTTCTTGGATCTAAAGGCAGCATCACTGTCAATAATGATCTTTCTAGGACAGCCAAACCTAGACAAAATGTGGTTTTCAAGGAATTTGATGATTATTGAGTATGTGGCAATTCTAGAAGGGATGGCCTCTATCCCTTTTGTAAAATAGTCAGTTGCAGTAAGGATCCATTTGTGTTGGGCAGAGGAGGCAGGGTGAATTTCTCCAATAAAATCTAGGCCCCGTTGTTGAAAAGGAGCTTCAACAGAAATTGGATGTAAAGGCAATGGCAACAATTTTCTTTTGCCTTCAAATATTCGGCACTTATGACAGGCAATTACCATTTTATGGATGTCTTGAAAGAGGGTGGGCTAATAGTAACCAAATCTAAGGATTTTATTGACAGTGGTTTTCCAATAGAGGTGGTCTTCACATTCTCCTTCATGAAACTCATGCTTGATCTTATCTATATCAGGCTCAGACAAACATTTAAGCAATAAACCACTATCATTTTTCCAATATAAAATTTTGTCTAAGATGCAGAAATTTACAGCTTTCAACTTCAAGAATCTAGCTTTTGTTTTGGAAAAACCAGGAAGAGTATTAAGATTCAAAAGTACATATAAAATATCAGCATACCAAGATGAATTCAGAAATGATTCTTCAATAGGTGGAGTTGCCAGCTCCTCTTGTTCATCTAATGCATTAATCATGTTTATATCCAGTGCTTGAAAGTTTGTTTCAGCCATGAGTTTAGCCACTCCTTGCCCTTTGATTAGCTTGGTGGGCTTGATTTCCATATCATATTCTAAAATGACAGCAATCCACTTACCTCTTTTGCCATCGGGATCTTGTGTGAGTATGTCTTTTACCACTGTCTGAGGCACAAATGCAATGGTGTGTGAATGTAGAATGTATACTTTGAAATCTTTCAATGCCTTGATTAAGGAAAAAGCTTTTTTCTCCATTATGTTATATTTAAAAGGTGCATCTCTTAATGCCTTGCTGAAAAATGCTATGGGTTTTTCCTGTCATTTTATATTTTTCTGCAGTAGGACAGCAGCAACTGTGTGTTCTGATGCAAAAGAAAATATGAAGAAATATTTGGTAAAATCAAGGCTGATCAGAACTGGTGTTTGTGTAAGTGCCTTTTTTACCAATTCAAAAGATTTCTTTGCTTCTATGGTCCACCTGACTCCTATTTCTCTTTTCATCTTGTTTGTAATGTTTCTTAGGAGTTCTGCAAGGTTTGGTATGAACCTTCTTAAGAAATTTATCTTCCCAATGAAAGATTGTGGCTCTTTGATATTTCTAGGATGACTGATTTGCAATATTCCTTCAACCCTTTTTAGGTCAATCTTGATCCCTTCTTCAGATATGCTGTGGCATAAAAGTTTTCCTTCTTGAATACCAAACAAAGTTTCTTGGGATTCAAAGACAGACCATATTTTCTGCATTTTTCAAAGACTTTTCTTAAGTGAGTTAAGTGTTCTTCATCAGTTTTTTAGTAGACTATGATGTCATCAAGGTATATCACAATGAAGTAACCTATTTCCTCCGAGAAAGAAATATCCATGGCTCTTTGAAAAGTAGCACCAACATTCATTAACTCAAAAGGAATTTTAACATACATGAAGGTGCCCCAGGGTGTAGTGAAGGTTGTCTTGTGTTAATCATCTGGGTGTACCAGCACTTGATTGTAACCTAAAAAGCCATCTAACAGAGAAATTCTTTTGGAGCCTACTACCCTTTGTAGTATATGATCCATTTTTGGTAAAGGGTAGTTGTCTTTTAGGGAGGCTTTGTTTAAGTTTTCTGAAGTCTATGCATAGCTTAATTTCTCATGTTTTCTTCCTCACCGATACAAGATTTGAAACCCATTTTGAGTGTCTCAGAGGGACTATTATCCCAGCATCATACATTTTCTTAATTTCTTTCTCAACCAGTGGCAATTGCACAGGGTTTATTCTGTGTTATTTCTATTTGAAGGGCTTATGGTTTTCTTTGAGGGGGGTCTTATGTTGGATTATCTCAGTATCATATGATTTTAAATCTTCATAGCTCCAAGCAAAAACGTCAGTAAATTCATTGAACATCTCAAGATATTTCTGTTTTATATGAGATGGCAGTGTTTTGGACAGTTTTATCATTTTGGGTTCTTGTTCACTGCCTATATTGCATTCTTCTATTTCAGCTTCAATGGGTTCCATTTTTGGCTTCCTAGCAATATCATTAAATTCAAATATTTCTTCTAGAGGAACCAGTCCCTTTGGAAATTTATCATTATTGGACTGCAGCACTTCAAAGTCTTCTTTTTCTAAATTTGTGCACAACTCTGTTTTATGTGGGTTATCTTTTGTTAACATATTTATATCAACATTATCAGGAGGTTCTTCTTTGTAAGTGTGTTCCTTAGTAGAGCAGTCTTCTTCATGATTTGAGTCTGAATTTGGCATTTCAAACTCATTTCTGGACTGTAGGAAATCTTCTATCTGTTTATCTCCTTCAAAAATTTGCCAATATTTTATTTTATCTGGGACTACTAGTTTGTATTTGATTTGTATTGTGTATTGCTTGTTTTGATAAGGTTTTTGACATGTACTGGCTGCAAAGGCTAGACCATTGGCAAGGATGTTTTGATTTCTTGGGAAAAAGGTAAGATCATATTCTTTGAATGTTTTCAATGGGTCAAGGGCATCATCCCTATATGCTTTCAATCTAGGATTCTTAGTTATGTATTCTCCCTTGATTTGCCTAATGACTAACTCATAATCTCCATGAACAACTATCCTTTTCGCTCCTATTTTCTTGAGTAATTGTAGCCCTAGGAGGAGTGCCTCATATTCTGCTATGTTATTTGTACATTGAAAGTTCAGCTTATATGAATGACCTTCTACATGATTGGTCTCTATGTTATGTACCCACACACCTGCTCCTGAACCAGTTTTACCACAAGACCCATCAAAGCTCATACTCCAAAGAGGTTCAATTTCAGATTTATCATTATGGTCATTGTGGCTGCCACCATGTTTGTCATTATGTTGTTCTTCACGGTCTTCACTATGTTTGTTGTTATATTATTTTTGGGCTAATTGTTCTAGTTGTTCCTCCTCTTTTTCCTCTTCTTCTATAATTTTTTTATCATTTTCTGCTACTATTTCATTAATATTTTCATCATTATAAAGGATAAATGAATCAAGATCAGTGTGAATGGAATAAAGAGGGGAGTTATCTGGCTTTTGTTGACTGTTGACCATGTATTTCATATGAGTTTCCCTATACAGTCTTCTTGGTTGACTGAAAACAAGGATGGTAGCATAGGTCATGTCTATTTGGAGGGTACCTTGGATTTTAGCTCCCCGTGAGAGTCAAAGGAGTATGCCATATTTAGGAGGAATATCAGCCACTACAATATCCATTACTAGGCTCTTGGCTGGTATTTGTGCTAGATTGACACAGAGATATTTGATTAGGCCTAGACATTTAACTCTACTGGAATCAAAAGAGTATAAATTTTTGTATGGTCTAGTTATCTCAAGGCCTAATCTTTCCATTACTACCTTTGGCATAAGGTTGTGTGAAGCTCCTGAATCTAACATGGAATTGTGGAGAATTTTATCATGGATGTTTAAACTGACATAAAATGGAGGAACACCTCCCTCTTAAAATTTTCCTTCTACTTCTAGTCCAAACAGAAGTTCAGGCTTGTCATCATTCAAATTCATGGAATCAACATTTTCTCCTATGTTTAAAGCTTTCAAAATTTGGGATCTATATACATCTTGAGTGACTAATTCAGTAAGAGGTATGGAGATTTTTATCTTGGCAATTTCATTCTCTATACTGAAAGGTGTCTGTGTTTTTTAAAGGTTTAAATCAATTTTGTCAGACACAGTTTTCACAGCAATTTCAGCTTGTTGGTTTTTATTAGGAATCTCAGTTAAAACATTTTTGTTAGGGGCACTAGCTGGAGTACTAGTGCTACTTTGGTCATTACTACATTTGCCACTCGGTTGGCTATTTTTGTTTCTATTTTTATCAGAACTTTCAACCACTGTGTTTGAAATTTCTGCTGTCTTTTTAGAAATGTTTTCAGGGATCTTCCTAACAGAAATTCAGAGTTCTTTCTCTTGGGAATATCTTGGTTTTTCTTGCTTCTGAGGTCATATTTTCTATGTACTTCCGTGATGGAATTTTCAAAGCCTTGTTTGTAGTCTTCAGATTCTAGGATTTCTTCTTCGTTTGGTAAAAATATGTCTTGTTCTTCCTCAGTAAGGAAATTAGTATCCTCATTATTTACTCCCATTAGATTTATGTGACTTTCCTTTGTTATTTCAATCACCCCCTCATCCTCATCAACATAATTTTCTTGGAAAGGAGGTCTGATTTTTTGATCAAGACCTCTTTTCTCTCTTTGTTTTATTTGAGGGGGATTTCTCCTAAGTTTTTGGTTCTGGTTCTGGTTCTGATTTTCTTTTTTAGGAGATGTTTGGTTTTCTCTGGGGTAAGCTCTCTCATTCATGTTTATTCTCTCCATCATTATCTCCATGGTTCTAACTAAGTTATCAATCTTAGTATTAGATGATGAAGGTGTAGCTTCTTCCCTATATGTGACCCTCTTCTCATTTTTCATTCTAGCTCTCTTGGCAATCAGATTTGCCCCTACACTTACTGCTCCCCTCTGCATATCTTCTAATGTGAGAGGGTCTCTTTCTCTTAGTTGGTAAGCCATTTTTGGGTCAAAACCATATGGAAATTTCATTAGAGCGAGACCCTGTGAAGGTTTCATATGGATAGGGAGGGCATTATATACACTATTGAATCTAGTGCAGTATTCTTGAACACCCTCTCCAACATTTCTCTTAATGTTTTTATACTCTGAAAATATTTGGAGAGGGTTCTTCTTGACTTCTCATTTGTTTAAGAACAGTTGATGAAAAGAAGAGAGGTAATTTATGTTATTAGGGGTTAGGCTTTTAAACCACTTTCTTTCTTCTCCCCCCAAGCTTTGAGCAAACATTCTCAATTCAACCATTTCATCATCTATTTCTTATCTGTCAAAGTAGTCATTCATTCTATCCACATGTTGTTGAGCAGTAGTAGAACTACTGGCATCATACAATGGAATCTTGGACTGGTTGTCCTGTGGTAGAACAATGAGGGGCAATGGTAGAACAAGTGGAGCATACCATGTTGCCATGATATGTGGTTGGGGAAACAAAGGAGGGTTAACAAGAGGGGGATTAACAAAAGGAGGTACAAGGTTAAATGGAGGAAGGTGAACAGTGGGGGATGAGGTTAGTACAGCAGGATTCTGCTGCAAAGTGGATGGATCTAAGACTATCTGAGTTATCCAAATCTGATATCTAGTCCTAGACAAGCTCTGTTCTAGGGGTGACTCAGATAGGATATTCTACAAGTCTTTAAGGTTTTCAGGTAGCGAACTTGTTTAGTGGATAGGTCTGCTAACAGTTGGTTTTTTAGACCTAGGAGACTTCCTAAGGATGCTTTCAGGATTTTCAACTATTGCAGGAGGATTTGGGTCTGGATGAGATCTGGTATAGATTCTTCTAGAAGCTAGAATTTGGACCCAACATTCAGAGAGGTTGACAGTTTATAACAGTTTTGAAAAGCAAACCAATCTGTGAAAGAAATAATTAATCCACAAAGTATTCTTGACTGGGTTCTATTTAAGGTTTGATGATAAACTAATTTTCCCAGTGGAGTCTATAGAGAACCAGTGGAATCAGAAGGCCTACTGAAAACCAGTGGGGTCACTAGGTGGAGGATTTTTAATTATTTTATGTCTATCTGTTGTCCACCATCAGCAACCTAGAACCATTCTTGGCTAAAACTTGATTCATCTAAGTTAAAATGAGGTTTTCTGAGTTCTTGAGGTAATATTAATTTTTTTAAATAACTCAGTCCCCAGTATGGTCGCCACTATGTTGGCTCCCCGTGATTTGCAAGATTGGCAAGAACAACTCTGCAGGGAACCACATCAAACCACTTTGGAGTCCAAGGACCTAGCCTTCCTGGACTTAGAGAGGGCTCTCTCTATGTATGTGTTTGTAAATGATATATCTTTGTGCTTTTGTTTTCTTATTTTAGGCTAGTTATGAAGTTCTTAGGACTATTTATTTTGTTTGATTGGATTGGTTGATAGATTAATTGATGGTGTGATTAGGTGATGGAGTGTTTCAGTTGAATAGATAGACTGTGAGAAGCATTAATGGATTTATTTGTTCATCAACTCTGTAAGGGACTTCATAGGATAAACTAACTATATCAAGTGGATCTCTTATATTAGATGTAATATGAAATGACAGTAAGTTGTGAAAACAGTAAAACTAAAGGGAAATTAAGAATCATTTAACTCTACTTCAACAAGAAAAGCCTTTTAGGTAACTGTTTAAGACAACCCAAAGGACAAGGCATACCATATACTTCTTTGGCCATACTCTAATAAGCAAACCTTTAAGACAAAAATCCAGCAATCCTCGAATTACTTTCAGACAAAGAAAACATTTAAGATAACAATGAGTGAAACTAAAGAGCAAGATACACTTATCTTCTTTAATCAAACACTCTAAAGACCTTTGTAGCAACAGTTTGAGACATTACCAAAGGACGAGGAATACCATAGACTTCTTTGGCTTGGACTCTACTAAGTATACTTCAAAGAAAGGCCTTAAAAATAATGTTTCAAGCTACACCAAAGGACAGGGCATACCATAGACTTCTTTGGCTTGACTATACTGAATAATTTTCAAGATAACAAGCTAGGTGGAACCAAAGAGCAATTAAGAATTCTCTAATCATACCTTGCAGAAGAAAACATTAAGATAAAAAAATCAGACAGAATCAGGGTGCCAAGACAGCATATCCTAATCTAAAAATTTTGTTATTTTATCAGAGAAGTAATAGACAAGATGGAAAACAGAAGGAAAACATTAACAAAGAAAGATAACTTCACCATTAACATAGCTCAAGAATAATATGAACGTGCTTGGATTACTGATGTTAAAAACAGTTACAATACTCTAGTATAATGATCTTTACAACTCAGGGTTTTCTCAAATCCATCCTAGCAATCGATTCTCTAATCAACAGCTAACAAGCTAGCCAGACAACCAACCAACCAACACTAAAAATAAATAATACATGCAGTATTTATCTACAAAATGAGGGGGTGATCCTAAGCTAGGGTTTCAGATTTGTATTTATTACAGAGATAATGCATTTTTTACCTTTGAGACCATGCAAGGCCCAAGGAAAAATATCTGAGATTGATTCGCTATAATAATAACTCCTAATATTAACTGTTGAGCTAAATTTTGGAAATATTTGACTTTTAAGGCTTCTCAATAACTTTTACAATAATTGCTGAGTAGCTAAGAAATATCACTGACTGTTTGTAATAACTGTTTATGTCTTTATGGAAATGAAACAGGTTGTAGGTGTCCAAATGTACCCCTAAATAAATAAATGATTTTTGCTTGGTTATTTGGATTTGCCTCTGTGCTAACCTGCCTTTGAATTTATCCTTTAAACTCTTTTAATATGTTTTATCTTTGTCTTTTGACTTAACCTTGATCTTCATGTGTTTGTGCCTTTAACTCTGATTAACCCTTCTAATCCTTGGATTATCCTTCACTGTCACGGTCCTTTGACTGTTTCTTATTTTCATTGTACCTCTGTCTGTAATTTTCTATGCAGTGGAGCATCTTCTGTTGTTTTGGGGTGTTTTAATGACCATCCATGGTCATGATCCATTGGTCTTTACGTTTGACTCAGTGCTCCTGGTACTTTTGATGGAAAAACTAACTGGATCATCACCTAGGGAATTTATTTTAATTCTTTCGGACCCTTGGAATGCCAACTACGCATTTCTGCCATGATACCTATACAATACAACAAACTGTCAACTTAAAATCATGTGTTCGAGGGACTTTCTGTGTTTATTTGGCTTTTTCGGGCGTTAGGAGTGTTGGAGAGGTGGTAATGGCAGAGGAGGGCTTCATCACAAAGCCACAGGGCTTTGGAACATTTGAATCAGGCGGCATTATTGGGTTTTGGCGAGAGGCGGTAAGGTAGTTTATCGCACGGAATGGGGGCGATAAATGGTTTTGAAGGAGGGCATGCAATTCCATAGGGGAGACGTCGCGTGGCAGGAGGTACGGGTGGAGATACCGCCTGTTTCACAAGGTTTGGGGTTGTTTAACCCCCGCGCGAAGAATGGTGTGATATTGGTTGTGGGTCGTTGGATCTTGGAGGACAGAGATCAACGGTGGGCGGGGTGAATGAAGCGGTGGGCAAGTCATATGGTGGGGGTCGGACGGATATGTGGCGGGATTTTATTACACGGGGATATGTTTTTATAAAGTTGGTCGGGGGGTTAATAATGGGTGGAGGCACTTATTTATAAGGGTAATAATGGGGTTTTATGATAAAGCGGGGGTTTTAAAAATATATGAGGGGCAGGGTTAATTTATTTATAAAAAAAAAAAAATTAATATAAAAAAATAGGTCCCGAAAGGTATATTTTTAAATTAAAACAATGTAAAAAGGGAGTTTTTACATTGTTTTAATGAAATGAGGGAAAGTGCTTAAGGTGACGGGGTTTAGTGGAGAAAATGAGGCTTTAGGTAGGGAAGAATGGTGAATATGAGAGGATTAAGCCCAACATGAGTTTCTCAAAGAAGGAGGGCAATGTTAGAGAAGGAAAAATGAAATATAATAGATAGGGAAAACAAAGATAATGAAGGTAGTGATATTTCTGAAGATTTTTGATAGTCAAGAAATGCTATCTTCAGCAGATTGTAGAAAATCCATAATCACCTAGTGATATTGTGAATACAGGAGACTAACAAATTCCAAATTAAATTCTTGCAAAATGGCAATCCATTTTGAATATGTGCCCCCCGGAAATTGACGTGATAAGATATAAGTCATGGGGTTGTAATCCGAAACGACAATGGTCTTTCGTAATAGGATATAGTGGCGAAATATTTGGACAGCTTGAACAGCTGCCAAGGCAAGATTTTTTACATATGAATACTTAACTTCCGTATCACTTAGATTACGACTCAAATAATAGATCAGATGTTCTATCAGTTGCGGTGATATATAAGAAATAATCAATTTGATAATTGGGGGGATACATTAATGAAGTTCAGACAAGAGTATCCTTGAAAACATCAAAAGAAGCTTGCGCAACTTGGTCCCAATGGAAGGGAACCCCTTTTTCAAGAGCCGAGTAAATCCTTTAGCCATTTCGGCGTAGTTGGGTATGAACCTCCTTAGGAAGTTAGCCTTTTCTTGAAGTTTTTGTATCTGAAGTAAGTTTGATGGCACGGGAAAATCAAGAATGGCCTGAACCTTTAATGGGTTGATTCAAATTCCTTCTTTTGAGATGATGAATCCAAGAAAATGACTAGAACCAACACAATACACACATTTATGTGGATTGAGGCGTATTTCGTAGTTTCGACAACGTAAGAAGATGGCTCTCAAATGCATCACATGATCAGTCCCATTTCATGAATGCGTGGGTAAATCATCTAGATAGGGTTGAACAATGTGCTTGATGTCATTGAAAGCATAATCCATTGCTCTCTGAAAATTTTCCCCAGCGTTCTTTAAACCAAACAGTAGTTTCCTATAAGCGAATGTGCCCTAGGGACAAATGAATGATGTATTATGTTGATCCTCTACGTGGATATTGATTTGATTGTAGCCGGAAAATCCATCCATGAACGAGAAGATTTCACATCCAGCACAATCGTCAATAATCTAGTCGATAAAGGTAGTAGGATAGTTGTCTTTTGGACAAGCAAGATTGATGTCCCGATAATCGAAATACACTCTAATGGTTCCTTGTTTCTTCATGATAGGAACGATGTTGGAAACCCACTCAGTTAGTGGAACAAGGTAAATGAAACCAGCATGCAAAATTTTCTCAACTTCTGCTTTAATGGCAACGGCCTTCTTTGGATGAACAGGATGAAGGTGTTGATGCACCAGTTTGACATCAGGATACATATTAATAGTGTGTTCAACGATACTAGTATCTATGCCTGGCATTTCCTCGTAATACCAAGCAAATACATCACGGAATTCATGAAAAAGAGAGCGATATGTTTCAAGTTCTGATGGAGAACAAGATACGTTGGCATGAATATTTTCTACAATTCCAGGTTTGGTCGAAATATCGATAGAAATGGTTTCTTCAATATTTGAAAATTTTCACTCAGAATCGATTGCATTAATAGGTAAAGAATTCGAAAAGAAATTTTTGATCAATGGGTGATATAGTTCACTAAGATAATTTTCTTCATAATTAGGAAGATAGGAATGATGATGATAATCTTCCCATGGTTCTCCTTCTGACATCATGGTTTCCAAAATATTCTCATCTGTCAAGAAAGTTGAGGACAAGGGATCAGATGGAGTACCAAAATCTAAGGAACGTCAACCCAAACAATCGACGACGTTGATTTCGGATTCACCACCCAATCCATATAGGTTGATTTATATGCCATCTCAATAGGGTTGGGCGACATATACTCATCCAACGTAACAATTTCAGAATCACCTATACTCTTCCTTAAGCCAGATGGAGTGGAAGAGATCATGTAGCAGGTCTCTATACTTGCAATTTCTGTCGACGTCGCGGGCGGCGGTAATGCAAAGGTTCCCATGAGAGTAGAATCCTTTAAGAGTCCTACACCAATGTTCTGAAGTGTTAGTTGGGGTGTGTGAACGAACGGAACACTTCTAGTTACCTGCGACGCAAAGGCAAAGAAGGATAGCTGATTGATGATTGTGATGGCACCTTTATATGGAAAGGCGATCATTCTAAAATATGTAGAAAAAATTGCAGTCATAGAATATACCCATGGCCTTCTAAGTGTAATATTGTAGTCAAGGGGTCTGTCAACAACCTCGACATCAACATTCACTATTTTCCCCCCTAGTTCAACATGCAGGTTATTGATAATACCACAAGGCTTATATGTACGTCCATCGAAAGCCTTCAACGTCGTTGATGATTGAGATAAGCACGGCGAGCCAAGTGACTTCCAAAATTTTAGAGACATAATGCATGTAGATTCTCCCTCATCAATAATAGTACGATGAACAAGGTGATTGAGAACATTTACTTGTATGGAGAATACTAATTCTGCTAGTAATTGTGGCACATAGCCTGTATGATTAAAGACGACGAGATTAGAATCAGTTGGACCAATTCCACCAATAGCCGACAATAAAGCCTATTTCTGGGAGGGAAAATTTTGTAATACTTCAAGAGTTGACATAGCTGAAGGGGATTGAGCCAAATCCTCAACTATATTATAGTTCTGAGCAACTGTTGCTCGAGGATTATATGTCGATTTATGAACGACTCCCTTTGGTGGCTTAATCGTCGATTCAGGAATAGCAGTAGGCAGTACCGATTCCGTAGACGGATTCGTGGTCGAGGTAGTAAGTTGATCAGTGGCCCAACTACCATAATATTTATTACGTGTTGACACCAAAATATATGTTGAAGTTTTTGTCACAGATAACATAAGAACTTGGGAACTAGAAGTTGGATCCGTAGCAACCAAATTTGTGTCCGAATTCGGAAATGGATCATTCAACACAGCTGACACATGTGAAGTCTTAATGATTTTTGAGACTTCAGCGCGGTGAAGATAATCCCAAATAAAGTGTTCCTCATTACAGATTATGCATGGATAACGAGGTTTCCTATTTCCATATAATTGATCAGATGATCTTTCCTGCGGGTTAGAATTTTGATTTTTCTTAGATTTCCCCTTTTTCTTACTTCTGGGTTGCTTGTCACTCTTGCCTTTGTCAAATGACACGGCATTAATTTCGGAAGAAGCAGGATCAGATGTAGTAGTATGATGTGTGCTTGCAGTATCAATCAAACCGTCTCTGGCATGAGAGTCTTTTAATTGAGGAGGAACAGTAAAATTAGATTGCGGCACGTTAGGAATTTTTTCATAGAGCGTGTGGGACTGGGTGTAGATCAAGTCTAAATATTGGGAACGAGAAATAACCTGCTCTTCAGTGACAACGCCACCCTTAGCCACATCCTCAGTTATAGATGGTAAAATGGATTTAATGAACCACTCAGCAAGGAGCTGATCAGGAACAAATTTCTTAACCATTCTACGACGACGATGCCACTCATGAATATGATCAGAAATGTGAGTAGCATTAGTCTATTTGAAATAGGTCAAGAGTTCCGTTCCATTTTCATATCGTATGGGTAACTGGAAGTGAGTCAAAAAGACAGTAGCTATGGCAGTGAAATTATTAAAAGAAGCTCTAGGTAACTCAATGTACCATTTTGTAGCTGGACCAGTGAGCATACGCTGGAAACGACGTAGCCGAACAGAATCATCATTTAGGGATTTTGATGAACACCACAAATGATAAGTCATAACATGAGTCGATGGGTCTTCACCAGGGTTTCCATTCAATTTAGGAATATTTGAGGGTAATTTTTGAGGTATCACCGGCCACCAAGGAGCATAGTTGATTGGATCTTTGGTAAGCCAATTTAAATCTGGCAACTCTAAAGCTGCAACAAAGGGAAACTGTCGATTAGGGTCAAGTTGAGCATAGCCAAGGTATGATGGAATTGCTTGAGAAACAGGTCTTTGAGCACCATCATAAGGGATCTGCTGCTGGTAACCCAGATAGGGGTTGTTTTGATAAGAAAATGCTTGAGGATTCTGTTGACCAAAACCTGGATATGATACTTGTTGAAATGAAGGTTGAGGCATTTTCGCCTGAGGCTGCCAAGGGGTCTGTCCACCAATGTTATAACCCAAATTAGGATAACTTGGATTTGGTTGAGGATAAGTATAACCTAGTTGTGGTTGTGACATCCCATAATATGGTAAACCAACTTTTGAATAAATAATTCCAAGTACAAGTTGTTGTAAATTAGTCGAAGGATTTGGAGTCTGTGGGCCCAATACTTGAGGGTATTGAGTTGAAGGACCCGCCTGAAATGGTTGTTCTACAAAATTTTGATTTTGTAACAAGGGTAAAGATGTATTAACAAGTGGAATTGATGTGGGTGTAACAGGTTGAACTGGTTGATAAGAGTGTACAACCATTTGTGGTTGGATAGGCAGAGTGGGATTCCATTGACAAGCATTCATTTTGACATTAGGTTGACCAAAAAATGACGAAGTACTGTCAAAGTGGTGACCAAAGGTTGCCCCCCAGCATGAGGAGGATAATAAAATGGAAAATATTTCTCTCCAAATGCAGGGAGTCCAGTTGACATGGTACTGGATTGAATAGACCCAGAAGGACCAACTTTATATTGCCTTGATGATGTATATAAAGAATCAAGTTGTTCAGTACTCACTATAGTTTTACCAGTTAGAATATTGGACGATGAAATTGGTGAAGTCCATGGGTTTGAAGATGCACCAGAGAAAATTCCATATAAAGATTTATAACTTAATGGGACCAAAGGGCCACCATGAAAATATGATTATGGTGAATTTGTGAACATATACGGTGTAGTGAGATCAGGTGTTGATGCAATTGGAACAGATGGTCCAACCGAATATTAGGTTCAAGCATGGATACTTGACCAAATGTATACCCTTTTGAATCGACGGGAATTTGAATAGGAACGGGATCAACAAAAGCAGAGGATGGTGATTGAGGAAAATACTCGTACAAGTAAAGATCTTCCCCAAAATTGGTTGTAGTTAAAGGTGTCTCGTCTTGTGGGATTTCTTCAATCGAAATTAAACCAGGTAGAAGGATTTCCCCGTGAGGCCCAAAGTATATTTTAGGAGGTTGATTGTATGATATGGGAGATTCAATGGCTACAGTAGAATGTGGGATGACCAATACAGGAACAACTTCTGGTCATTCGACTTCGGGATACAGATGTTCTGGAAAAAAGGAAACAAGATCTAGATCAACTTTCGGTTGAAAAACGTCGGGTTCGGGAGGTATGGTCTCACTGATTGGATGGATCATGACCACGTGTAGCTGTGAGGACTCCATCTCGACAACAGTAGACAAACTGGGATGTGTAGAAACAACTTGTGCCAACTCTGGTATATGGGAATATGATGCTTCAACAGAGGTACTGATAGTACTGGTTTCGGTAGAGTGATGTCGCCTTCGCCGACCAAGAGTAACTTCTGGTGGTAAAGGTGGTTTCAATCCTAATCTACACGAACGACAGGGAAAAGGATTTTGTTCTTCCACGATGATTGATTTATTTTAACCAAAAAAAAAATAAAAAAAAATAAAAGGGTAATGTTAGGCAAAAGATTTACCAAGAAACTGTGAACTGCAGAATACCTCCTGGCGAACCAAGAAGTATGGGCAGGCAATCTCCCTGAATGTTGTGTTCGGTGTATCACAATTTACAAGGTGGTCGACTCGGTTCACTATGGATGGATAGCAACCTAAATTTATCCTCTTAAATATACCTGAAGGTACGTGGAGGCCCAAGTCCGTATTACCGTTGTCTAATGCGAAACTGCACAGTGAGAGCACCCCTTTATACTTTTCGCACTGTAACACCACCCGATATACCCGCAATTACGTGGACAAGATACAATATACTTACGTACATGGAGTGAGGTATCACACTCAGAATGTATCGCAGACAATTAACGACGGCTGTTATGTTTTATGATGTCGGAACACATCTCTAGCCTAGACCTTCTAAATTTTATCATTATGGTTCCAATGCTTTGTTAGGTAAATTGATGTAAATTTTAAGTTGATCTTGTTTATCAATTTACCTTTCAAGGTTCACCATGATGATGTGATGGAAATTCCTAAAATGAAAACTAATATGATAAGAAAACTTTTCACTTTTGGCTTTTTCAATGAAATTATTAGCTACTAAAGGGAAAGAGAAATCAGTTTTGAGAGAAAACAACAAAGAGCACAAACTACTATGCAACTTTCCTAATTGTTCCTTTGCAAAACACACAATCCACTATATGAAAATGCAGGTTTTTATTTTCAGTCCCCTAATGTGAATGCAAAAAGGAAACTAAGTGCATCAAATAAAAAAAAAACAAATGCCTTCTTCTTTGAGAAATACTGAATTTAACAACAATTTCTCTTTTAGGAAAAATGAAGAATGGAACAACAATTTTTCCTACAGGAAGAATTTAACGACAATTTCCTTTACGAAAACAAATGGATCTAATGCAGCAATGAAAATACTTTGAAATTAGTTCGTCAATGATAAATAAAAACAATTTAAAGAGACATTGAACAAACTTTTCTTTCAAAGGAGGAAGATTTAGGTAAAGTCGTTGGTCTCTATGAGGCATCAGGCACTTGAAAACACAACAAAAAAAAACTGAAATCAAATGCAATGAAAAATTAAATGGGAATTTGGTTGGCTCTAGGGGGCAACGCAGTCTCTAAGGGGATACAGTGCGTTACAAAGCACCCCTGAGTGGGAGACAGTGCTCTGCAAAGCACTGTGTCCTATTCAACAGTGCGTTGGGCGCAGCAGAGAACAAAAAATAAAACTGTTTAACACACTTATAATTCAAATTTGATTTCAAAAAGCCTAATATTTAAGAGTAAATTCTACTGGGTGAATAAATAGAGGCAAATACACCAAGGATGAAGGGTAAATTCCCCATTGGAGTCGCCAATTTGTTATGCGGAATTATGGATTGGATAAAACATTCTTCCCTAAATGTGGCACACATTTAGAACAATAGGTTAAAGACTTTGAAACTACTTTTCCTAACAAAAAATAGACACACGGAATAGATCAAGAAACTTATTTGGAGTCCAAGAGCTTCCAAGTCTCCTTCTGTCGCTCTTGCTGTAGCTTCAAATCCAAGCTAGATCGCCAAAATATTTCCTGCAAGAATGAACACTAAATAGCAAAGAGATAGCAATATACAGATGCCTATTCAATTTATTCAGTTAAATCAATGAAATATTAACCATATACATCATATAAGAATTCATAATATGAAAGACAAAAGCTTATACATATACATATGTGGAAAAGTAAGCAGTAATATTTATTAATGGATAGAAGGGGAGGTTACAACCAGTGATTGATTTGATGTCACCATCTCTAGCATCATCCCAACCTCATCACAATGCACATCTGTCCAGCAGCATATCACTCAAATCAAATCCTCAATTGAAATTCCACCAGCATTTCTCTACTCAATTTCTTCCTTCTCAAGCACTAGGATCTGTGCTCAATTGATAAATGAGCTGAAGGTAGTTTCACAATCAATGACTTTATAATAATAGGCAATACATGTTCCAAAGCTAAAAGGTGTCAAATGGACACATGGATTCTAATTTTGACACATGCACTCTTCTAGAAGGCACTGGGCAAGTGGAGATTCTGGAACAATGAGAATTTCACTCCCAATTTGACCAACACACCCTTGAGTGTCGGGAAGTGCTTTGTAGAACACCCTTGATTTGGGTTACCTGTATATGCAAAGCACTTAGCCCCTTGAGAGACTGCGTTGGTGAGCTCATAGGTGATTTAATCATGTACTTCAAATCTTGGAAACCTTACAATGGAAGTCATGGATGATTTGTCTTGTTATTTGTCTTAAGGTATGTAGCAACTAAAATTATAGGGGATGATATTCATTGATTCTGGGGATGATGTCTAGTTAACCGGATCGTTGGGAATGGTGCCCAAATTGACCTATAACAGAATTGTTATATGGCATCATTATATGATTTCACTTTATGCTCTGAGGCATCAGCGTAAAAGAAGTAACAATAATACAGTTACCTAATATGACAATAATTTAAGGACAACAACGTCAATGACTGAAAAATATGGCATTGACTTTGAAATGGAATTTAATATTGGTGTATCAGTGACTTTAATATATGACAGTGATAGTGATAGAAGCAATGATACCTCTCATCTATATAAATCGGGAGGAATAATTTTAAGATGAATTCAACTTGAAGTTTGGATTTGTATAAATATTACCCCTTCATGGCATACAAATTCTGAGAGTGAAAGAATAACTATAAATATCATCTAAACATCGAGACTATGTTAGTTATGGAAGTAGTATATCTGAAGATCAATGAAGCTCATCTCTACTCCATGAAAAATAATAATTTATCTTCTCTTTGAATGAAGTTAAGTAATGTCAATTCAAGGAACAAAAACGGGTCTCTGCAAAAGAGAGGATAGGTAAAATTCAAAGAGGTACATATAATTTTTAGGGCATAATGACAATCTTGAGATGGGTTTACATGTTGCATGTGAAAACCAGGTCCTGTAATCATATGAAATGCATTATAATATCATTAGGGTTTTGTAACATTTTGATGTCAAGTCTTGATGACTTTAAATTTTCTATGGTTTGCATAGTATTTGTAATTCCTATCATAACAGATCTTGAAGACATTAGAAATATAGGGTTTTGCAACTAATTTTCTTATGTCGTTGTATAACTCTACAATTTGTAAGTGATAGGTCATGACATCTAGGGTTTTTAAACCCTACAAAATTATGGAATAAAAGTAGAAACCCTAGTTGTTTGTTTCTTTTGTGAAATAAAAAGGAACTTAGTTCTTAAAATTGGCAGGTATTATATCATGATGATGTGAAGACAAGGGTCCAAGATTAAGAGGGAATCGACCTTCTTGCAAAGACAAGTATTTAACATCTTCTTGTTATTACTAATCCTACTGTCTTTATATCTTGTATCCTTGTTATTTCAGAAGTCTTCTAAACAAAGTTACGAGTCAAGGAAAGTTCTTTCTAAATCTTGACTAAGCAGATGAAAAACTTGAAGGGTCATGGCATAGCATGAAGGTTGTGAAGGAAGGAGAAATTTTATGTATGCATCAAAGAATGTTATTAGATGACTAGAATATCACTTACAAAAAATGGAAAGAGGGATTTTTAAAGACCCTAATATGATATTGAAGCTTTTTAAATGATTCAAAGAACACATGGTTTGGATGAAAAACACTAGTAATAGCTTACAATAATATATGGCAAAAACATGTACACTATAAAGGCAAAAAATGTAGTAGACACAAGATAGTTGGTTGGTCACGATGGATTCGATGTTGATCTAGAAGAAGTTCACTTTCCCAGTTGGATAGAAAGAGCTACAATGAAATTCTACATCGATTGGTTTGATAAGAAACTTTTGATAACAAATATACTACAAATGATCATTGATGGAAAGTGATAAGTAAGGTTTATGGCTAAAACTTTGTCATGAAGATATATTATGAAGAAAAATGTCTCCACAACATCCAGGAAGGTCGAAGCTCAGGAAATATATGATGACACAAGAAGAAGGAGCCCTCTAACTACTACAAAAATCTTCACAACAGAAGTTGTAGCTCATGAATAAGACAAAAATGAAACTTATAGTTAAGTCTCCTTCGTTAAGAGGAAATGAAGAGAGAGGGAGTGATGAAGTACATTGTATTCTCCATGTGTCATGCACTAGACCAATACTAACAATTGAAAATCTTAGTAAAGGCACCAGTAGGGAGAATGGATGATTGGATAAGAATATAGGATCAATGCTCATTAAGGATTAGGAATCTAATATAGGAAGTCTTGTGGAACGACACTCTTTGAGGATTAGACACAGTCTCCATGACAAGAGTGGTCGAAGAGGACCGATATTCTTTGAGGATTTAAAATCCAAGATAAGAATGGTCCTAAAAGGACATACCTGGTAAACATCCTTATGGGGTATGTACCTTAAGAGGTTATGGTGGTTTCCATCTATATCCCTCCTAGCATTGTGCTCTAATCTAGTGGAGAGATAGAGCTTGTTAGTTAAGGCCTTGTTATATTATTATGTTGACACTATTGGTCATGATGTTGATGCTTAAGATGGCTTATCAATTCGACTCTTCTTATGAGAATATTTCAATTTGAGAGTGGCCTTGTACCTTGTCATGTAATTATGAATACCTCCGAAGATAATAGGGAGTGTTGAAAAGCGTAACTAGTTTTGGTCTCCATAAGTATCATTGTACTTGTATCATTATGTATTTTATGTAAAAATAAAAAAGAAGAATAATTTTATTATCATTTTATTATATAATCATGTTCTTCATGTTTCTAGGCTTCGTTAAGTCAAAGAGTTAAATTCCTATTTGGATGTATTGTAAATAAAACAAAATAAAGGAAAACGAAAATTTTGAAAATTTTAATTTGGGTAGATTTGCCTCAAGCACTCAAGTCGACCCTCCTAATGTTAAGTCAAATCAATGAAAATTTGTGTCTTTTTGCATATGAGAACAACTATATATAGGCAGGAATCCTCCTCCATTTGGGAAGTAAAATTTCAGTGATTTCTGTTATGAGCTCTAAAGTGAAAGATGCAAAATTTTGAAGTTATATGTCTGCAAGGGTCAGTGATTTTCTGAGGCTACATATCTGAAAAGTGTGAATTTATTGGGCTACTAAAAATGTGAATAAGTGCAAATTTTCTGGGTAACAAAAGGACTGAAACAAGCAAAGATTTTATATGGATTTTTGGAGGGCTTGTATTGGTTTTTGAAGGATAAATTTGGGTCTTGAATTTCTCACTTTGATCTAAATCTATAATAATATAGTCTTTTGGTTTTTCCCTGTCTTGGAGCCTATATCTTGTGTTCATTGTTCTTATGTGATCTTCATGTGTATGTTTTTGGTAATTGTTTGATGAAAACAATGTATTCAAAGAAATAATAAGCCAATAAATTCACAAATAATTACCATGTTAAGAGAAATCAACCTTAACACATAAGCACATTGATTTCTCAACATGAAAACATGAAACTTTTACTATAAGAAAGCATATCATTCTAGATTATGAAAGCAAGAAACTTATTCTAAGAAAGCATTGACATCTAAATTAAGAAAGCATGAAATTTACTTCTAGGAAAGCATGGAAATCTTATCTAATGAAAGTAGGAAAGTCTATTTTATGAAAGAAAGGAAATCTAGTTATGAAAGCATTCAAAACTATTCTATGAGAGAAAACATTCTTAGTCTATGAAAGCACGCAACTCTAATCTATTGAAAACATGAATTATAATATAAGAAATATTGTAAAATTAATCTGTGTAAACGTGATAAAAGACTGATCTATGAAAGTATTGAAATCTGAAAGCATTGAGAAACTATTATAATCTATAAAAAAATATTGAAGTATGTCCATTTGAAAAGGCAATGAACTCAAACATGAAATGTTGTGAAGCAAAAATAAATATGAATGCAAAAATTAGAAACCTATTATTTTGTATGCACAAATGAGAATGCTTTAGAATTTAGTTATTTAAATATTTGTGTATTTCTATATTCCTCAAGCACTTAATTGCAATTTGGAGAAACCAAAAAAAAGAGTATCTATAACAAGTAAATAAATCAAATCCTAAACTAAGTGGTCAATGTAATATAATTTATTTCTTAATTAATATATTAGAGAATTGTGTTGACTTCAAAAACTAGAATGATTTAGGTTCAGAATAAGTGATCTCTTTCTTAATTTGATGGAAAGTTCAAATTCTTTTTTTTATCATTACATTTATTGGTCGCAACACAAAATTTTGGAGAATCCATTTGAAAGATCTAAGAATATATCCAAAACCATGCACTGGTTTGAAGAAATTGTGTGAGTCACCTAAATGGGCTCATTTTCACAAACCAATGTATTATTTTCTTGACATTTGTCTTAGTTTGTCAAGAAACTGTGTTAAAAATTGACCGCTAAAAAATAATTTCTAATCTATATCACCATCTTTGATCAAGTTATAAAAGCTCACAATTGCAACACTAAGAAAATCACTATTGTTGATCATGCAAAAGAAACTAATTTAGAACATAAGAAAACTAATATAAAGTACATATATTATAAAACTACATCTTATTACAAAACAAGAGTATAAAACTATAAACTAAATAACAAAAGAACATATCAAATATGTTTTATTCCATAATAGTTTGGAATTGTGCTCCAAGAGTTCCATCCTTTGAATGGAGAAGGCACTCCTATTTATAAAAAGAAATAAGATAATTATTTGATAAATGTAGATCGAAAAATGTCTCATAGATCCACAAATGTCTCATGTGGTTACAACCATGTGTTAATATCTAGCAAGTGATATCTCTACATATACTCTCACACATCTCTAAAATATTTGATAAGAAATATTATCAAAACTTTCATGATTCTTCTCCAGAAAATGTGCTTGAATGATTATCTCAAATCCTCCTCAGATCTTAAGGGTTGAAGTGGAAATTTGAATATGATGCTAAGAGGTCAAATATGACCTTTTCAGAGTCTTCAAATATGCCTAAAAATATCACAAAACCCATCCAAGTTTTAGATATAAGTGAAAACATGTTAATTTTCTAATATTTAATCATAAATTCAGTCAAAATATTAAAATAATTTGGAAAATATTAAGTCTAAACCCACATATAATCATAAAAAATTTCTTAATATAAGGTTGTCGGATAGAGGAATATAATTAAAAGTCAAGGGAAGGAGTGAGAAAAAGAAGACATTTTAGAGACCCAACATTTCCCCCCAACAAAAGATGTTGCATGTCCTAATGCAAATTTTCACTGAATGTCATGGGATAGTCATCTCATTTTTTGTTGCCCTTTGTTCTCCTTAATAAGTGAAATATTATGTTTTGTCAACAAATCATTTTTTTATTTCAAATACTTTTCCAAAATTTTCATCTTTTACAAATTCTTTTTCAATTGTTTATTTTTCTCAAGAGCTTGTTATTGTGGAGTCTTATTTAAAAAATATCTAAGTGGAAACTCTTGTGGTTGGTTCTTGTATGGCAACCACAAATATTGTGAGTGTTGGTTTTTGTGTGGCAACACTTTTGTTTTAATTTTCTTCTTGGTGCAACAATGAATACTAGAAAAATGCATTCAAAATGAAGACCCATTCATATACATATCGAACGATCTTTACTCATAATATGAATAATTTCAAAACATATCTATCTTTGAACCAAAGAGAAACAACATTTAGTTGGGAAAAACATGTTGGTCAACAATATATGAGGCTATGTAATATGGAATTGAAAAATGGTAATGAATATCCCCTCCCCCCCGCAACTGAACGTGTTTTTGTCTTTGGAAAATGGGAAATAAAATTCACGTGGGAAATTTTCTAAATACATGTATTTTAACATTCAAAAAATTATTGATTAAAAAATAGAAAGCAACATACCTTCACCTACTTGAAAATCCCATAAGTTATGCATTTGGGAGATATTGGTTGTTACTATTAGATAATGAAATGTGAAGTGAAAGAATATGATATACTTCTTCTTTTCTCTCGGTTTTATGAATAGAGGATGACATATGAAATTGGAACCTTTTTACCTTATTATTGTTGGAACTAGGTTATTGAAGCTAGATTATAGAACTGAATATTGATTTATGGAACACTACTGCAAGTTGTTGAAAACATATAGTCTTCATTCATATCCACATCATGGCATAATTATTTTCTATGTGAATAAATTTGGTTGAGTTCTAACATGGAAATAATTTGTCGGATTACCGACCATTACTGAATGTTGTTAACCAACATGAGACTATTCACCATTAATGTCAATGGGAGTCAATATTCTCAAGTACATCTTACTAGGCACAAATAAGTTACTTTTAGTCGAGTCACCTAGAATATCTTACAAACATGGTACATTAATGTGTTCCCATTGATTATTGGTGAGAGAACTTGCCATTAAGGCATGTAGTCTCGATCCCAGATTATGTGTTGAAGTTGATGTTCAAGGCATGTTAGAAGGGGTGCTTCAACGAATCCCACATTAGCCAACTCAAGCATAAAACAAAAGGTGATTTGAAGAACCATAATTGAAACCACATAAAAATTACAAAAATTATTTTGAAATTTTCTCACCATTTGCCTAGTTTTCAAGTAAATCTCATGTCCAATTAGACCAGTAAACTAGTTTTCACAACATGATTTGTTTTCTCTTTTCTCTTTTCTTTTTTTTCTTTTTCTTTTTAATTTTTTTTTTATCCTACTCTACTTGAAAAGAAAAGAAAAACTTTTTCAAGTATAAGAATACTTCCAATGTAGTCATATGCATAATGGGATTCCAAATAAACTCATATGCAAGTTTGAAATATATGCTTTGATATATACCAGTATATGAGAGACCAATTTATTTGAATGAGATTATGTCAAGAACTGTTGAAGAAGAGAGCAGTGCTCTAGCTTAATGATTGCCTGGAACCAAAGTTCAATATGGCTATGATGCCCTTGGTTCATTTTCTCATCTAGATCATTCTGTATATATTCTTTTTCCATGCCAATCAAATATTCTACTATTTGTTGACCAGTCACTTGAAAGCATAAAGGATTTGATGATAGGAATAGCATAAATTCCTTGATCTCAAGTTCTAATTGTTTCTCCCCATAAAATGTGGTCCATTATTCTTTAGTCTCCTTTGGATCTTCTTCTCTTGGATGTCATTTTTCAATAAAAACGAGGGAAAATTTTTATGGAATATAATTCTAAGATGAATATCATTTAAATCAAGATAAGTTGTTTGAAAAAAATGTACCTCAACATTGTAAATGGGCCAAGTTACTTGATTGTTTGTATTTGGAAATGGTTGCGTAGGTAGTTAATTGGGAATGCATCTTTGAGGTGGTTTTGTAGGTGGTAATGTGAGATTTTGACTAGAAGTCGATTGTGGTTTTGATTGAGGTTGTGGTGGAGATGGATAGTATCGTTGTTGAAATAATACTGAGGATGTTGAGGGAACGATGACTAATATTGTGGATTTATTCCATAATATCCTTGCAAACCTTGTTGCCAAGATGGATCTTGGGGTTGGGGTGGCCAAAGTTGCCAAGGCAATGGTGTATTCTAATTATTTTTAGGTTGATGTGGATGAGCTTAAAATTATTGGGAATTAGGATATTTCACAATACCTTATTGATGAGGCTATCAAGATCTCCTTGGAGCCACATAGAAGAGTTGTTCAGGTATTTTATTTGCTCCACTATCCTTTCGATAAATTAATTTCAATCCCAGTAATGATGGAAAATCCTTTGTAGAGTGTGATTATTCACAAATGACATGGATTTCAATAGTATCAAGTGAAAATTATCTCAAAGCATGCTTCTTTCTACACCTAGAAAAAAAAAAATATAAAGAAACAGTCTCGGTTTTTTCCTTATTTTGCAATATCAACATATTTACTTGTTCACTAAGATTATCAAGAATATATTTTTTAATTTTTTCTAGAAAATTCCAAGTTCAAATAGACTAAACTATCCTAACGTTAATTTACTTACTCTTGCCAAGGTTGGATATCAAGGAATTATACCATACTTTTCCCTTCCTCTTCATATGTCCTTATGAAATTCACAAATTCCCTCAAATGAAAGTTCGGCTACATCTCCTTAACCCATTATATTAAGGATATCAATTCACTTATCTCTTATTGCTCTAAGTAAAATGATGTTTAGCTTATCAAATCCAAGTTTGTGTATTTTTTCCCTTTTAACATTATAAACAATTCTTTCTACTAATTCCTCGAGATTCTCATCTTTATTTTGACTCATTTTAAAGATTTCCTCTTTAAGATCATGTTGTATAAAATATTATTTATATCTTTCTAAAAAAATTGTTCTCATATTATCCCATGATCTTACAGAGTTAATACCTAGTACCATAAACCATTTAAGAGCTTCATCTTTCAATGTAGCTGGAAAAAATTTCAATTTTTTAGCATCTAATAAGTAATCATAAGATATACAAAGTACTTCAAATTCAAAAAGAAATATTTATGGTTCCTCTGATCTTATACCATGGAATTTGGGAAGTACAAATGGAGAGATGTTTTTCATATTAACATTTATATTAGTATCCTGAATATGAAATTGAGAAGGATCCCTTTTGTTGTAATATATGTGAGGACTTTAGATTTCAAGTGTAATGGAAATAAATTACAATGAAAGAAATTTCTACTTTATGAAAGAAAACAAAATGACATGAAATGAAATACTAATCTAGAAAAACATACACTTCTAATCAATGAAAGCATGAAAGTTTTACTCCAAGAAAGCATATAATTCTCGTTTATGAAAGCAAGAAAATTGATCTAGGAAAGCATAAACATTTAAATTATGAACGAATGAAATTTACTTCTAGGAAATAAATGGAAATCTTATCGAATAAAAGCAGGAAATTATATTTTATGAAAGAAAGAAAATCTAGTTACAAAAGCATTCAAAAGTATTCTATGAAAGCAAGCAACTCTAATCTATTGAAAACATGAATGTTAATCTAAGAAAGACTATAAAATTAATCTATGGAAGTGTGATAAAAGGCATATCAATGAAAGTAACGAAATCTAAAAGCATTGAGAAATTATTCTAATCTATAAAAAAATATTGAAATATGTCCATTTGAAAAGGAAATGAAAGCTCATTGTTAAATTTTGACATGATAGGGAGAACCGAAAATCGTTGCTCCTCCTGGCCGCGGCCATGACCTAGGCGCCGACCCTCTCTAGGCTGCTGCTCACCGCCCTCTGCCCCATGGCCCCTCCGGTGGCTACCCCGGAGGCAGCTTCTCCACCAGATCATGATCAGGCCTTCACAGCTTTGATAAACTCATTAAACCCCTCTCGTCCAAGACCTGCATTATCCAAGTTCATCAAGGAACTAGAAGGCATTCATGAAGTTTCCCTTCCTCCTGCGATGCCTCGCATGGCAACTCTCTCGCTCACCGAAAAAGGACTCATTGGTCAATTTACAGGACTATGGCCATCGCGAAAGACGGTTTAGAAGTGGGTCAAATAGAACTGGGCAAAAAATACCAATGGAAAAATCTCAATCAGATTCTGTGGCAGAGGCTTCTTCACATTTCATTTCGAGACCAAAGAAGATAAGGATCTGATATTTAGAAATGGGCCTTACTTCATGGAAACCAGAGGACTTTATCTCAACAAATGGACTCCAAATTTTGATCCTGAGCTCGACGTCCCTAATGTTGTTCCTGTCTGGGTCTGTATCCCCCACCTCCCTTTACATTGTTTGGGCGATGACTCAGTTTAGGCTATCATAAATGTAGTAGGAAAATTCATAGATAGAAGTGAACCGAAGGACAACATGAAAGCATGCACCAGGATCTGTGTAGAAGTGGGTCTGCAAAAAGGCTTACCGGAGGCGATCAAGCTGAAGGTGGACAACTGGACTCACATACAACAGCTAGACTACGAGCAGATCCCCTTCAAATGCAAGGTATGCCATGAATACGACCACTTTTCTAGTAGATGTACTAAAATTATTGATGTTGAAAATCCAAGACCAGAAACCTAATGGGAAATAGTAAAAGAAAAAAGACTATTCCAAATCCAGAAACCTTGTCATCCACCCTTCTCAACCCTCCCAGCCAACTGCACCTCTCAGCTCCGCCCTATCCAATCCTTCCTCTTCCTCTCAGCCCTCCTCTCAACCTTCCCCACATCACTCTCCCAAACCTCCTGCCTCTTCTAATCATTTCTCTTTTCTCACCTCTCAAGAGGAGGACCCCCCTCTCCCTTCCATACCTCTCCTCGATCCCCAGAGCTCCCCTCTCAAATCCTTCACTCCTTATTCCACTGTTGAACCTTCCTCAGCCCTTGTCATCACTAGGAACGCAGCTAAATAACATGGGCTCACCTTGGAAATCCCCAAAAATCCTGGTCCTAGCAGAAGAATAATCAAAATCCTCTGAGATGAGGCAGTAAAAAAGGATATTGCTTTGGGCATTCAGCACCCTATAGAATCCTACATTGGAGGGAAAATAAGCAGAGAAGCAAGTCAGATGAATCTGGAGGGAAGACAGGTCCACAAACTGCACCCCTGAAATGATGAAAGCTCTCACCTAGAATTGTAGGGGACTTGGACACCTCTCTAAAAACTCAGCTCTAAAATATCTTCTTAGTCAAGAAAAATCTGACATTATTCTCCTTCAGGAAACCAAACAAGGAGAATGAGACATGGAAACTGTTGTAAATAAAATGAAGAACTACATGGGCACCGTGGTGGAATCTAGAGGAGCCTCTGGAGGAATAGCCACCACATGGAACCAAAATGCATGGAAAAAGATTACAGCTGTTAAAAATAAAAATTGGATCAAAGTTAATCTAAAAATTACTCAAGAGAACATTGTACTCACAGTATACAATATATATGGGCCAAAACACTACAAAGATAAATAAATATGTTGGAAAACTATGCAAGTCGATATAGACAGTGAAATTAATCAGTATGTTATCATAGGAGGAGACCTAAACCTGATTCTGCATGCTAACAAAAAAAGAGGTGGCAGTTTCAGCTCTGACCCATCAAGGGATCAGCTTCAATCCATAATTCATTGCCATGACTTGGTCGACATTATACCCAAGAATTGAAAGTACACTTGAAGCAACCGAAGAATTGGCTCTAGAAACATCATGTAACTTCTTGATCGTTTTATTGTAGTTGTTCCCCTTATCTCTCACTTCTTTGTAGCCTCCTCCAACATCCTATCCTTCTCAGCCTATGATCACTACCCGGTGACTCTTACCCATGGAGAGCAGTCCTCCTTGGGACCTCTTCCTTTCAGATTTAACCCGTTGTGGAACAATCATCTGGAGGTCAAACAGATCATGCTATGTTCGTGGCAGCAACACGTTGAAGGATCCCCCATGCATATTTGGGAAACAAAACTTAAAAAATTCCGTGCAGCGCTTAAAGAATGGGATAAGATTCATTATAAGGAACCTAACAAAGTAAGAAATGAAATCAAAATAGATTTAGAAGAATCTCATATCGACATTGATACAAATGGAGAAAATCAAGACAAGCAGGATAAGGAAAAGTGCCTATACTGGAATCTATACAAAGCCAACAGAAACGAGGAGGAGTAATGGATACTGAAGTCAAGAATTATTTGGCTCAAGGCTGGTGATAAAAACATCTCTTTCTTCCATAAATAGGCCATGGTAAGAAATACAAGGAACAACATTTCCTTTATCACTGATGATGAAGGTGAAGTCTACAATGATCAAGAAGGTATCAAGGAAATCGCTTACAATCACTACAAAAATATGCTAACTGAAATAGCAGTCCCGGAGGACTACTCTGAACTCCTCAATTTTATGCCCAAGCTCATTACGGAGGAGATCAACAACTCTCTCACAAAAAGCGTTGAAGAGGATGAAATTTATCAAGCAATTTAGTCCCTGCATCTAGATAAGTCCTCGGGACCGGATGGCTTCTCCATCAATTTCTTCCGAAATTTTTGGGAAATTATCAAAAAATACCTTCTCAAAATGATTCAGTGGGTGCAAAGAAAGAATAATATTGGTGGCTTCACCAACTCCACATTCCTTTCCCTTATCCCCAAAGAAACCCGCCCCTCCTCCTTCTCCAAATTTAGACCCATTTATCTCTACAATTCCTCTTATAAAATCTTAACCAAAATTCTTGCATCCCGCCTCATGCCTCATCTCTTCTCCCTCATTTTTGAAAATCAAGGGGGGTTCATCTCCCAAAGACAAATCTCTGACTCCATCGTTTTAGTTCAAGAATCCATTCACTCTAGCATTTCTAGATCTGAAAAAGGCTTTATCCTAAGACTTGACCTCGCTAATGCTTTTGATAGAGTTGGACACTCCTTTCTTCTTGTTGTCCTCAAAACTATGGAATTTGACCTTGATTTCATCAACCTCATTAATGCTTGCATCTCTATCCCTTGGATCTCTCCCTTAGTCAATGGTAGGCCGGGAAAAATCTTTCAATCATCTAGAGGCTTAAGACAAGGTTGCCCCCTCTCCCCTTTCCTCTTTATCCTCATGGTTGAATCCTTCAGCAGAGCCTTGGATCATAAGTGGAGGGCGGGCCTCATCACTGGAATCAAGTTCAGTAATGGTGTCAAGAACATGAACCATTCTCAATTTGTTAACGATACCCTCTTGATGGGAGGAGAAAAATCCATCATTGCTCAGAGATTCAAAACCATTCTTGACAAGTTCATGATTTACTTTGGAGGGTTGATCAACCACCACAAAATTTTCATTTATGGACGGAATGATACTAACAGTACTATGCACAGCATTGCTCAAATTTTTGGAGTCCAATACAAGATAAATTGGACTTACTTCAATTACCTTGGGATGCTAGTAATTTATGGTCCTCTCATAGATGAGGTCTGGAACATCACCATTGATAAAGTTAAAAAGAAATTCCAGCAATGGGGTTCCTCCTAGATAAATTTGGTTGGGCGCACTGTTCTTCTCAAATCTGTCCTAACCACCCTACCTTTGTATCACTTCTCCTTGCTTCAAGCTCCCTTTAGCATCCATCACAAAATTGAAGCTGTTATAAGGCACGTCCTATGGCAGGGAGGGAAAAATGACAAAAATAAATTCAATCTAATAAAATGGAGACAGATCACTCAGAATTATGAGCACGGAGGATTAGGCATTTGATTTCCTCATCTATTGAATAACGCCTCTGGAGGTAATATTGTGTGGTGCTTCATCACTGGCCAACACTCTTGGTGAAGAAAGTTCTTGAAATCAAAAACCTTAACTCTGATCGGCACAACGTTTTTGATCAGGCCATCCCAATCAAATCTTGTTCAAGAATTTGGACTGCCTGCAAAAAAGATATTCCTTTTCTTAGTAGAAACATCTCCAAAGTTCCTGAAGGAGGAAGTAATATTAGCATCTGGGAGGAAAAAAGCATGGGTCAATCCCCTCTCACTGACAATCAGAACATCCACATTATCCAACACTTTCTCAGGAGCCAAAGTATCAACACCATGGACCAAATCTCCAAGTGGGATGAGAATACCAACTCATGGAATGGCTGGGTTTTCCCAACTCCTCCTCCATACCTTGAGGATGAACTAGCAAATCCGAAAGCTCTGTTGCATGGAGCAACTCCTCTCACCAAAGAAAACCAAGACAATTATCATTGGGACCCCTCTACCTCGACATACTCTATAAAAATGGCCTATGAGACTCTCCTTAAAGATCACTTCCCTGCTCCTCGGTGGCCCACATGGAAGCTCATTTGGAAATCTGAAGCCCTTCCCAATGTAAAATTTTTTATTTGGATTCTCCTCAAAGGAAAAATTTTAACTGCAAACAACTTTAAAAAAAAGAGGCATCAGCAGTCCCTCCAGATGCCCGTTGTGTCAAAACGATGATGAAACTGCTCTCCATCTCTTTGTGAGATGCCCTTTTGCCAAGAAATGTTGGAATGACTTAACAAACTACTTCAAAGATGATCCCACAACAATCAATTCAATCCCAAATTTGTTAACCAATTGGAAAAAATGATATCCCTGGGATAAAAAGAGCAAAACCATAACTAAGAGGGTCTAGGACACCCTCCATATGTTCTACTTTAGAGTATCTGGCTGGAAAGGAATAAAATGATCTTCCAAGATAAAAAAATATGCCCAAGAATATCTCAAAGAAATACCTAGAGCCTCACTCTGGAGACAATTTTATCCAAAAGCAATAGTAATCTTAAATTCACTGATCTTCCAACTAAAGAACAAATCTTTCTGGGGAGGATACTTGACAATTCTAGGTTCAGCATAGCCCCAAGTAAGTTGCCTTCTCAAACAGAGCACTAGAAGATAAGGCTCAAGGAGAAATAATTATTTGAATTGTTGAAATAATGAAATTGACCTACCCTTTTCTTTGATGGTGCATCAAAGGCCAACCTCGGCATCGCTGGAGCAGGAGGACTCATAATTGATGAGCGTGGTAATACTATTTCATATTTCGAGTGGAGACTCGGCTCACTCTTGAACAATAAAAATGAATTCTACGCGTTGCTAAAAGGACTACAATAGGTAAAATGACTCAATCTGTCAAATGTTATAATCTTCGAAGATTCAGCCATCATTATCAGCATGATGATAAGTGCAAATCAAATCTCTAATATAAATCTCTGTAGACTTGTCAGTAGATTTCATATCATGGTAAATGACTTGAAGGACCTTTCTTTCTATCATATCCTCCACAAAAACAACAATTAAGTAGATATTATGGCTAATAAAGCCTATAGAAGACCAGTAGGTCAATTGTTTGGTCAAGGTGGTGTTTCCTTCTCGCTCGTGCCATGATCCCCACTCTGCCCTCAAATATTTCTCATAAGATCCTCTACAATATTATGTCTGAAATTATAAAAACCTCTTACCACTGCAACAACACCCATCCTATGATCTTATCCCCTCATATTCTCTTCCATGTCTCACCTCCCCAATCCGTCAGCTCTATTTATCCTCACCCCTTCACTGCATTTTCACTTCACCTCAATCCCAATAAGCCCTCCCCTCTATCTCGGATTATTTATCGGAACTTTTCTCCTCTTGATTGGTAGTGTGATTCTCCTCTTGGCCCTCTACCCATTTACCTCATATTCTCCTTCTGCTTCAGGACCAACACTCAGCTTTCTATTCTTGCCCTGTCAGTCCGCCCATTCCCTCCCTGGGCTATGCGAGCTCCAACTCAACACAGTGACAACACAATGAGAAATGAAAATTGCTTTCACTGTGAAGGCTTGCAGTCTAAAATGGTGTTGATCTATGGCCAGTTGAAGATTATGGATGATAAATAGAAAGTTGACAATGGCTTCTTGCAGGAACATGCTCAATCTCTTTAGAATCAACTGCTGGAAACTTCAAATCGGTGCTCCCTTCTAGAAGAGTCGCTTCAGATCCTGAAATACATGTTGGACAAACGCTCGGCTCCCAGCTCCATCTCTAACAATGTAAGCAATGTAAGAAATGACAGTCGAGAAGAAAACATTGATGCCTCAACTACTCGACCTATCAGCATCGACTATTCCTCATTCTATCTCTTTTACTACTGCTTATGTTTTTTAAAGTTGCTCGTTTTCTTTCGCAGTTTGTCAGAATATATCTACGTTCGTTAATGCAACATAGTGTGAACATTTGACACTTTGGAGACACAACATTTTGTCTAAGCCCTCCTCCTACTTTATCCTATGAATCTTCAGACTGTATCAAGGAATCTTCTCCTTTTATTTTTCAAATATAATATAGCAACTGATTTTGTAAAGACAAAACAAAAAATTTAATGAACTCAAACTCGATATGTTGTGAAGTAAAAACAATTGTGAATGCACAAATAAGAATGCTTTAGAATTTAAATCTTTCTATATTTTTATATTTCTCAAACACTTGATTGCAATCTAGAAAAGAACGAATTGACAATTAAAAACTTGAAAACAAAGTATCTATTAACAAGTAAATAAATCAAATTCCAAACTAAGTGATCATTGTAATGTAATTTATTTCTTAGTTAAAAATATTAGAGAATTGTGATGACTTCAGAAAATAGATTGATTTAAGTTCAAAATGAGAGATCTATTTCTTAATTTGATGGATAGTTCAAATTATTTTTTCTAAATTATTACATTTGTTGGCCGCAACATGAAATATGGGAAAATCCATTTGAAATATCTAATCATATCTCCAAAATTATGCATTGTTTTGAATTAATTCTTGAATTATCTAAATGGACTCATTCTGCATAAAATACATGTATTAGTTTCTCGAGACCTATTTTAGATTTCCCATAAACTACGTTAGAAGTTGTTTTCTTAAAAAATATTGCTAATTTAGATCACCATATGTGATCAAGTGCTAAAGGCTCACACTTGTAACACTAAGCAAAGAGCTATTTTTTATTGGCAAAAGAAATTAATTTAAAACATAAGAAAACTAATATAAACTACATATATGATAAAAATAAATCTTACAGCAAAAAAAAATATAAAACTATAAAGTAAATAACACAAGAACTTATCAAATGTGTTTGATTCCATCATAGTTTGGAATTCTGCTCCAATATGTCTTTCCTTTGAACGGAGAAGGCACTTCTATTTATATAAAACCTAAGATAAATATTTAATAAATTTAGATCGATAAATCTCTCATAGATTCAAAAATGCCTCAAGTGGTTACAACCATGTGTTAATATCTAGCAAGTAATATCTCTACATATCTCTAAAATATTTTATAATAAATCTTATCAATACTTTCATGGTTCTCTAGAAAATGTGCTTGAATGATTATCTCAAATCTTCCTTATATCTACAAGAGTTGAAGATGAAATAATAATTTGAGGCTAAGTGGTCAAATATGACTTGATGAAATCTTCAAATATGCCTACAAACATCACAAAACTCATCTAGATTTTACATATAAGTGAAAACATGTTATTTTTCTAACATTCACTCAAAATACTAAAATAAATGCTTTGGAAAATAATAAGTCTAAACCGACATATAATCATAAAAGTGGTCTTAATGTAAGGTTATAAGTTAGAGGAATATGAATAAAAGTGAAGGAAAAGAGTGTGAAAAAGATGACATTTTGGAGACCTAACATTTACTTCCCCCCATTTGAAGATGTTTCATATTCTCATGCAACTTTTCATTGATTCTCATGTTATGAAGTCATCTCATTTTTTTAGCATTCTGTTCTCTTTTATGAGTGAAATATTATGTTTTATCAACAAGTCATTTTCTGACTTCAAATACTTTTCCAATATTTTCATCTTTTGCAAAGTATTCTTCAATTGTTTATTTTTCTCAAGATCATCTTGCTATTGTACATGGAGTCTTCTTTAAAATAAATCTAAGTGGCAACTCTTGTGGGTGGTTCTTGTGTGACAAGCACATATATTGTGAGCGTCGGTTCTTGTGTGGCAACACTTTTGTTTTACTTTTCTCCTTGCTGCAACAAAGAATACATAAAAATGCATTCAAAATGAAGACCCGTTCATATAAATATCGACTGATATTTGTTCATAATATGAATCATTTCAAAACATATTTATCTTTGAACCAAAGAGTAATAACAATAAGTTGGGAGAATCATGTTGGTCGATAATATATGAGGTTGTGGAATATGGAATTGAAAAACGGTAACGAATATCCCCACCCAAACTTAAAGTGTTTTCTAGTCTTTGGAAAATGGAGAAAGAAATGTAAAATTGGTAATTTTCCAAATACACGTCTTTTAGCATTCAACAAATTATTTATTAAAGATTAGAAAACAACATACTTTCACCTACCTGAAAATCCCATAAGATGTGCATCTAGGAGATCTTGGATTTTACTATTCGATCATGAAATGTGAAGTGAAAAAATATTATTTGCTTCTTCTTTTCTCTTGGTTGTATGAATAGAGGATGAAATCTGAAATTGGAACCTTTGTACCTTCTTATTGTTGGAACTAGGCTATCAATGTTGGATTCTAGACTTGAACCTTGATTTCTTGGAACACTACTACAAGATTTTGAAACCATATAGTCTTAATTCAAATTTGCATCGTGGAATAATTCTTATGTATGAGAATAATTTTGGCTGAGTTCAAACATAGAAAGAAATTTTCGGATTACCAACCATTAATGAATGTTGTTAACCAACATGAGACTACACACCATTGATGTCAATGAGAGTCAAGATTCATAAGTACATCTTACTAGGTATGAATAAATGGGTTGTAGTCAAGTCACCTAGAAGATCTTAAAAACTTGGGACATTAATGCATTCCAATTGTTTATTGGTGAGAGAAATTTCCATTGAGGCATGCAAGCCTCAAGGTACTAAAATTATCTCTACCCTCGATCCTAAATGATGTGTTGAAGTTGATTGGTCAACATGTTAGAAAGGGGGCTTTAATGAATCCCATGTTAACCAACTTGAGCATAGAACCAAAAGTGATTAAAGAACCATAATTGAAACCAACATGAAATTAAAAAACTTATTGTGAGCTTTGCTTGCCAGTGCCTAGTTTTCAAGTAAAGATCGTGTGCAATTACACTAGTAAACTAGTTTTCACAACATGCTTTATTTTCTCTTTTTCTTTTCTTATTTTCTTTCCTTTCCTTTTTTTTTTTTTTTTTTTTTTTTTTTAATCGTACTCTACTTGAAAAAGAAAATCTCATACTTTCAATGGAGCCAAGTGTGCAACAGGATAACAAATAAACTCATATGTAGGTTTGAAAAATATGCTTTGATATATACTAGAATATGAGAGACCAACTACTTTGAATAAGACAATATTAAGAATTGTTGAAGAAGAGAGTGGTGCTCTAGCTTAATGATTTTATGGAACCAAAGTTCAATATAGTTGTGATTCCCTTGCTTCATTTATTCATATGGATCATTATGTATGTCTTCTTCTTCCATGCCATTCAAATATTCTACTATTTGTTGATTAATATATTGAACGCATAAAGGATCCGATGATAGTCATAGTATAAATTCCTTGATCTCAAATTCTAACGGTTGCTCTCCATCAATTGTGGTCTATGATTCTTTAATCTCCTTTGGATCTTCTTAATCTGGATGTCATTTTTCAACAAAAATATGGGAATCTTTTTTTTGCAATACTATTTTTGATCTATGATGAATATCATTTAGATCAAGAGGAGTTGTTTGAAAAATGTGTACCTCAACATTGTAAAAGGGTTGATTTACTTTATTGTTTGTGTTCGGAAATGGTTGTGTAGGTAGTTGATTTGGAATATGTCTTTAAGGTAGTTGTGCGTGTGGTAATAAGAGATGTTTACTAGAAGTCAATTGTGGTTGTGGTTGAGGTTGTGATGGATATGGATAGTATGGTTGTTGAGATTGATATTGTGGATACTAGGGATATTAAGGGAAATATGGGTAATATTATGTATTTCTTCCGTAAGGTTTCTTCTACCTCCTCTACTACCTCTTCCACCTACAAGAGGCAATATTCTTCTACTCGCAAAGTGGGAATTTATGAAGTGAAAGGTGATGTGGTTTTTACTACACCATGTGATTTAGTGGGGGTGGTAGGTGATTTTGGAAATGAATTTTTCCTCTAATGCATCAACCTCTAGAATGCACTCTAAAATAAATGTAATTAAATTGTTCTCACTAAAAATGGATGTAGCTAAAAATGAGATGCAATTCAACATCTACGATTAGGAGAAACCTCATAATCTGATGTGCATCTTCTTACCTCTCCTCTTACCATTTCTCCTTTCCAAAGTTGTGAAATATAAAATAAATCTGATTTGAAAGTTAAATCCTATGTATACTTCCCCAACAACGATGCCAAAAATGTCAGTCAATTTAATTATGTATTAAGTTATGTTACATTAAATTATCAATATGAGTAAGAACTTGTGAATTATGCGATACAATATATGCTAGGACTTTAGCTTTCAATTATAATGGAAAGAAATTGCAAGGAAAGAAATTTTTACGCTATGAAAGAAAATAAAATGACATGAAATGAAATACTAATCGACAAAATCACACACATATAATCTATGAAAGCAATAAAATTTTACTCTAAGAAAGCATATAATTCTTGATTAAGAAAGCAACTTATTCTAAGAAAGCATAGACATCTAAATTATGAAAGCATGACATTTACTTCTAGGAAAGCATGAAAATATTGTCTAATGAAAGCAGGAAATTTTGTTTTATGAAAGAAAGGAAATATAGTTATAAAGCAATCAAAACTACTCTATGAAAGAAAACATTCTTAGTCTATGAAAGCAAGTAACTCTAGTCTATTGAAAATATGAATTTTAATTTATGAAAGACTATAAATTAATGTATGGAAGTGTGATCAAATATTGATATATGAAAGTATTGAATTCTAAAAGCATTGAGAAACTATTCTAATATATACAAAAAATATTGAAATATGTTCATTTGAAAAGGAAATGAACTCTAACTAGAAACGCTATGAAACAAAAAAAAAATGTGAATGTACAAATGAGAAAACTATTCTTTTGGATGCACAAATGAGAATGCTTTAGAATTTAAATATTTTGTATTTTTATATTTCTCAAGTGCTTGATTGAAATCTAAAAGAGAATGGAGTGACAATTAGAAACCTAAAAATAAAGTATTTATTACAAGTAAATAAATGAAATCCCAAACTAAGTGATCATTGTAATGTAATTTCTTTCTTAATAAAAAAGATTAGAGAATTGTGATGAATTCATAAACTGGATTGTTTTAGGTTTAGAATGAGTGATCTATTTCTTAATTTGATGGACAATTCAAATTTTGTTTTCTATTGTAACATTTGTTGGCTGCAACACGAAAATTAGGAAAACCCATTTGAAAGATCTAAGCATATCTCCAAAAACATGCACTATTTTGAATAAATTCTCATGCATCACCTAAATGGGTTCATTTCGCACAAAACCCATGTTTTAATTTCTCAATATATATCTTAATTTGTCCAAAAACTGCATTACAAGTTGACTGCTCGAAAACTTATGCGAATCTAGAACACCATATTTGATAAAGAACTAAAGGGTCACACTTGCAACACTAAGAAAATTTCTACTATTGATCTACAAAAAAAACTAATTTAAAAAATAAGAAAACTAATATAGGCTATATATATTATAAAACTACATCCTAAAACAAAACAAAAATATAAAACTATAAACTAAATAACACAAGAACTTATCAAATGTGTTTTATTTCGTCATAGTTTGGAACTATGCTCCAAGAGTTCCTTCCTTTGAATGGAGAAGACACTCCTATATATACAAAAACTAAGATAATTAAATAATAAATGTGGATCCACAAATCTTTCATAGATCCAAAAATGTATCATGTGGTTACAACCATGTGTTAATATCTAGCAAGTAATATCTCTACATATCCTCTCACAAATCTCTAAAATATTTGATAAGAAATCTTATCAAAGATTTCATGATTCTTCATCATAAAACATGTTTGAATGATTATCTTAAATATGCCTCAAATCTTCAAGAGTTGAAGTGGAAATTCGAATTTGAGGTTAAGTGGTCAAATATGACTTTGTTGAAGTCTTCAAATATTCCTACAAACATGACAAAACTCATCCAACTTTTAGATATAAGTGAAAACATGTTATTTTTCTAATATTTAGTCATAAATTCACTCAAAATACTAAAATAAATGCTTTGGAAAACAATAATTCTAAACAAAAATATAATCATAAAAGTGGTCTTAATGTAAGGTTATAAAATAGATGAATGTGATTACAAGTGAAGGAAAAGCGTGTGAAAAAGATGACATTTTGGGGACTCAACATTTCCCCCAAACTAAATATGTTGCATGTCCTATTGGAAATTTCACTAATTTTCATGGGTTGCAGTCATCTCATTTTTTGTAACCTTTTGTTATCTTTTTTCCGAGTGAATTATTGTGTCTTATCAACAAGTCATTTTTTTACTTCGGATATTTTTCCAAAATTTGCATTTTTTGCAAAGTCTTCTTGAATCATTATTTTTTTTATCAAGGGCTTTCTATTGCAGAGTCTTATTTAAAATATATCTAGTGTCAAATATTATGGTTTTCTCTTGTGTGGAAACCACAAATATTAAAATTGTTGGTTCTTGTGTGACAAAAATTTTGTTTTATCTTTCATCTTGTTGTAACAAAGAATACTTAAAATTGCATTCAAAATGAAGACCCATTCATATACATATCAACTAATCTTTACTCATAATTTGAATCACTTAAAAACATATTTATCTTTGAACCAAAGAGCAACAACAGTCAGTTGGGAGAAACATGTTAATCAACAATATATGAAGTTATGGAATATGGAATTGAAAAATGATAATGAATACCCCACCCCCCGGCCAAACTAAAAGTGTTTTTTGTCTTTGGAAAATGGGGAAAGGGAAAGTAATGTCACATGGGGAATTTTCCAAATACATGTCTTTTAGCATTCAAAAAATTATTGATTAAAGATTAGAAAACAACATACCTTCACCTAATTGAAAAGTCCATAAGTTGTGCATCTAGGATATGTTGTTACTATTGGATCATGAAATGTGAAGTGAAATAATCTAATCTGCTTCTTATTTTCTCTCGGTTGTGTGAATAAAGGATGAAATATGAAATTGGAACCTTTGTACCTTCGCTAGAATTAGGCTATCGTTGCTGAATTCTGGAGTTGAATCTTGATTTATTGGAACACTGCCACAAGTTGTTGAAACCATATAGTCTGCATGCATATCTGCATCGTGGCATAATTCTTATCTATGTGAATAAATTTTGGTGAGGTAAAACATAGAAATAAATTATTAGATTATCGTCCATTAATGAATGTTGTTAACCAAACCATGAAAATGGTGGACTTGCAATTTGCATTCCTAAGTTGTTGAATATTGATTTTGGGGGGTGAATAGAATGGCGCCTTATAACGAGACAAAAAACTTGGTGGAAGCAAGTAATGGAGTCAAAATTCCTCTCCGCTACAAGACAAGATCTTTTAGATCAAGCTATTCCCAATAGACATTGCTCTCGAATCTGGGCTCTTTGTAAAAAATCCATTCCTTTCATCAAAAAAAACATATCCAAAGTTATGCATGGAGGACATAGTATAAATATCTAGGAGGATAAAATTTAGGGGCAACCCCCTCTCTTAAACAACCCAAGCATAATATGCATTCAAAATTATCTCTGAAATCAAGGGATAAATACTTTGGACAAAAATTCTAGTTGGGAAGTGAACACCAGCATCTGGATGGGCTAGACCTTTCCAATCATGCCACCCCTCCTCGAAATTGATCAAGCAATTCTAAAAGGAATGCTCCACGATGCAGCTCCTATGTCAAAAGGAAAACAAGATAGTTTCAGATGGGATCCTCCTGGATCTTCCTACACTATTAAAGCTAGATATGAGTCCCTTCTCAAAGAGCAATTCCCCACTCCTCCTTCGGCCATCTAGAAACAAATTTGGAAGCCTAAAGTGCTCCCAAAGGTAAAAATATTCATCTAGATATTGCTCAAAGGGAAGATATTGACCGCTGAAAACTTTTTAAAAAAGAGGCATCCATGGCGCTTCCAGATGACCCCTTTGCCACAAGGCTGAAGAGACGACATTCCACCTTTTTTTTGGGTGCCCCTTTGCCAATAAGTGTTGGCATTCTCTTACGAATTCCTCCCATATTGATTTAGGTGCAATCATCTCGATCTCAGACTTGATAACCAATTGGAAAAATAGTTACCCATGGGGAAAAAAGAACAAGAATGTAGCCAAAAGAGTTTGGGACACCCTTCCCCATGTATTAATGTGGAACATCTAGCTTATAAGAAATAAGGCTATCTTCTAAGATCAAAAACCTTGCACAAGGAAAGTCCAGAACAAGACCTGGAGTCTCACTATTGAGACAATTCTTTCCAAAAACAAAAGCCATATTAATCTCAACGATCTGCAAGCTAAAGAAAGAATCTTCCTTGGCAGATCTCTTGAAAATCCTCTAATGTAGAGCAAAACTCTAGTCAACCAATCTTCCCATAAGGATCAGTGGAAGATTAAACTCAAAGAGAAAGAGTTTATTGAATGGCTTGACGGACTCAAAAGGCTTGCGATCTTCTTCGATGGTGCTTCAAAGGCAAACCCAGGAATAGCAGGGGCAGGAGGTTTCATTATGGATGGGCAGGGCACATCGTGGCTTCCTTTGAATGGGGGCTTGGTTGTTTTTCAAACAATAGAGATGAAGCTTACGCTCTATTGAAAGGTCTCAAAATCATCAAGAATCTTAAAATGCAAAAGGTTATGATATTTGTTGACTCTGCAATTATCATAAACATGATGGAAAATTCAACGCAAACCCCCAACATAGCTCTTATTGCTAGATGTCGCATCTTGAGTAAGGATATGGAAGATCTCTCCTTCTTTCATGTTCTCAGGACAAACAATAAGAAATCAGATATCCTGGCTAACAAAGCTTGTAGCAGACAAGCAAGTCAACTCCTTTTCCAAGAAGGCATAACCTTTTCTCCCTTGCCATGATTCATCTCCCATGCACAATCTAGGCCTGCCTGATTCTCTGCACCTCCATGATCTTGTCAGGGAAGGTTTGTCACTCCCATATCCTTCACAGCACCATTCTCGTGACCTTATCTTTTCGTGAATCTTGCCCTGCCTCTCCTCCCAATTTGTCTTCTTCTCATGTCTCCTCTATTTATTCGGCTTATGTCTTCACTATGAAACAACAAACATGCAAAGGTGATTGCATCATGCTCTCTGTTCTACATCCCTCTCTGCGTTCTGTGATCCATAAAAATCGCCCTCTTGGGCCTTGCGTCCCCGAGCGCTTATTTGCTGAGAATCCCTTTGGTCACTCCCATTCTGAATTTTCGAATCCCCGCAGCCTAACCTCTCGCCTTTCTCCCTCTCTTCTGCATTCTGTCAGTTCTTGCATCAATCTCGACTCTCATACTTTGCCAATCCTTCAGCAATTCATAGGTTCTTGCAACATTTCTTCCTCCATCAGAGCGCAGTTTTCTACCCTTCACAGTCAATAAGTGCTCCTTCTAGCCACCATGAGAAATGAAAATTTCTTTCATTGTGCTGATTTCCAAGTTGAGATGGAGCTGATAAGAGGTCAGTTAAATATTATGGAAGATAAACATCAAGTGGACACCACCTTCCTTCAGCATCAAGCACAATCATTTTTGGAGCAGCTAAAAAATGCCTCAAATTGTTGTGCTCACATGGAAGAATCCTTACAGATCCTGTGATACATGCTTAACAAGCATTCAACACCTAGTTCCATCTCAAACAATGTTACCACTACCAATCCGGGCAATAATCAAGACAACACCGATGCTTAAAATGGTCGGCCAATTAGCATAGAATAATCTTCACTCCTCCATATTTCTCTTATGATCATTTCATTTAAATTTGCACTTATGCTCTCGCAGTTTGTTAGATTATATGAAGAATCTGTTATGCAGTATAGTAGTAATAGTCGTCACAAAGGAGGCTCGTTATTTTTCCACATCACCCCTCCATGGCTATCCTCTCCATCATTCGAATGTAACAGGGAATTCTTCCCCCCCTTTTTTTGAATATAAAATAGCAACTGAATCAGTTAAAAAAAATGAATGTTGTTAACCAACACGAGTCTACTCACCATTAATGTCAATGAGAGTCAAGATGTGCAAGTACATATTAATAGGTATGAATAAACGGGTTTTATTCGAGTCACCTAGAAGATCCTACAAACCTGGGGCATTAATGTATTCCCATTTTTTATTGGTGAGAGAACTTTCCATTAAGGCATTCAAGCCTCAAGGTATTAAAAATATCTCTAGTCTCGAATCCCAGATTATGTGTTGAATTTGATGGGTTAAAACTTGTTATAAGGGGGGGTTTAATGAATCCCACATAAACCAACTCGAGCATAGAACCAAAAGTGATTTGAAGAACCATAATTGAAACCAACATGAACTCACAAAACTTATTGTGAACTTTTCTCGTCAGTTGTTTTGTTTCAAGTAAAGCTTGTGTCCAATTGTGTAAGTAATCCAGTTTTCACAATAGGATTTACTTTCTCTCTATTATTTTTTTTCATTACTTTAAAAAAAAAAACTCTTTCAAGTATAGGAATACTTCCAATGGAGCCATGCACGTAACGGGATGACAAAATAACTCATATGCAGGTTTGAAAGATATTCTTTGATGTATACGAGAATATGACAGACCAACTGCTTTGAATGAGATGATGTCAAGGAATGTTGAAGAAGAGATTGACGCTTTAGATTAATGATTGTATAGAACATGTATATAACTAAGCCTCAATATAGTTTTGATTCCCTTGGTTCATTTTCTCAGATTGATTGTTTTATATGTCTTCTACCATGTCATTCAAATCTTATATTATTTGTTGATTAGTCCCTTAGATGCATAAAGGATATGATGATAGGCATAGTATAAATTCCTCGATCTCAGGTTCTAATGGCTTCTCTCCATCAAATGTGGTCCATGGTTCTTTAGTTTCCTTTGGATTTTCTTATTCTAGATGTTGTTTTCCAATCAAAAGAGGGGAATATTTTTTTTTCAATACTCTTCTTGACATAAGATTAATATCATTTAGATCAAGAGGTGATGTTTGAAATATTTGTACCTCAACATTGTAAGTGGGGTGAGTTACTTTATTTTTTGGGTTTGGAAATGGTTGTGTAGGTATTTGAGTGGGATTGCATCTTTGAGGTGGTTGTGCATGTGATAATGAGAGATATTGACTAGAATTCAATTGTGTATAATATGGTTGTTGAGATTGATACCGAGGATATTTATGGAAAGATGGGTAATATTATGGATTTCTTGCATAGTATCCTTTCCAACCTTGTTTCCAAGATGGATTTGAGGGTTGGCATGGCCAAAGTTTCCAAGGAAATGGTGTATTCCAATTATTTTGAGGTTGTTGTGGATAAGCTTGAAATTGATGGGAAGGATATTGCATCATACCTGATTAATGAGACTGCCATAGCCTCCTTGAAGCTGCATAACATATTTGTTTAGGTATTTTATATGCTCCACTATCCTTTTGGTAAAATACTTTCAATCACAGTAATGATGGAAAATCCTTTGTAGCATGCGATTATGAAAAAATTGCACATATTTCAATATTATCAGGTGGACATTTTCTCAAACATGCTTCTTTATACACCTAGAACATAATATACACAAAGTAATATTTTTGACATTTTGTTTATTTTGTATGCTAAACATATCTATTTGTTCACTTAGATTTCCTAGAATAATTGTTTTAAAACTGTTTAGCAAATCTCCAAGTTCAACTTGACTTACCAATCATGATGTTGATTTACTTTCTCTTGCCAAGGTTGGATACCGAGGAGTTCTACCATACTTTTCCCTTCCTCGTGTTATGTGCTTATACAATTCAAATATTTCCTCAAATGAAACTTGGGACACGTCTCCTTTACCCATTAGATTAAGGAGATCAATCCAGTCATCTCTTATTGCTCTAAGTAAAATGGTTTTTAGTGTATCAAATCTAAGTTTATGTAATTTTTCCCTTTTAGTATTATGCACAAATCTTTCTACAAAGTCCTCAAGATTCTCATCTTCTTTTTGACTCATTTTAAATATTTCCACTTTAAGATCATGTTGTATACAATTGTATATTTATCTTTCTTAAAAAAAATGTACACATATTATACCATGATCTTATAGAGTTAGTACATAGTCCCATAAACCATTTAAGAGTTCCATTTTTCAATGTAGCCACAAACAATTTCAATTTTTTAGCATATAATAAGTAATCATAAGATATAAAAAGTACTTTAAATTCAAAAAGAAATATTTATGGGTCCTCTCATATTATACCATGGAATTTTGGAAGTACAAATGGAGAGATGTTCTTCACATTAGCGTTTATATCAATATTTCGAGGAAATCCAAAAGGATCTCTTTCATTGTGATCATTTCCATCCATTTCTTCTACCTCCTCCGCCACCTCTTCCACCTTCAGGAGGCGGTCTTCTTCTACCTACAAAAGTAGGAATTCATGATGTGTAAGGTGATGTGGTTCTTATTGCACCATGTGATCTAGTGGGGATGGTAGGTGATTCTGGAATTGAAATTCTTGAAGTTTGTCCTATAATCCATCTACATCTATAATGCACTCTAAAATGAATTAAATTAAACTTATTCAACTAAAAATGGATGCAGCTAAAAATGAGATGCAATTCAACAGCTAAGGTTAGGAGAAACCTCACAATGTGATGCATAGGTTCTTCCCTCCCCTCTTACCATTTATCCTTTTCAAATTTGTGTAAATTAAAGAGAAATATAAATTGTAAGCTAAATCCTATGTATACTTCCCCAACAATGATGCAAAAAATGTCTGTCAATTTAATTATGTTTTAAATTCTCTTACATTAAAATACCAATCTGAGTAAGTAAACTTGTGAAGTATATGGGACAACATATGTTAAGAGTTTAGATTTAAATTTTAATGGAAATAAATTGCAATGAAATAATGTTCTCTATGAAAGCAAATAAAATGACATGAAATGAAATACTAATCTAGAAAATCATACGCATCTAATCCGAAAGCATGAAAATTTTGCTCTAAGAAAGCATATAATTCTAGACTATAAAAGCAAGAAACTTATTCTAGTAAAGTATAGACATCTAAATTATGAAATCATGAAATTTACTTATAGGAAAGCGCAGAAATCTTATCTAAAGAAAGTAGGAAAGTCTATTTTATGAAAGAAAGGAAATCTAGCTATGAAAGCATTCAAAACTATACTATGAAATCAAACATTCTTAGTATATGAAAGTAAGCAACTATAATCTATTGAAAATGTGAATTTTCATCTAAGAAAGAATGTAAAATTAATATATCGAAGCATGATAAAAGACCGATCTATGAAAATATTGAAATTTGAAAGCATTGGGAAACTATTCTAATCTATAAAAAAAAATTGAAATATGTCCATTTGAAATAGAAATGAACTCAAACTAGAAATGTTGTGAAGCAAAAACAAATGTGAATGCACGAATTAGAAACTTATTATTTTGGATGCACAAATGAAAATGCTTTAGAATTTAAATCTGTATGCACTTTCATATTTATTAATCGCTTGATTTCATTCTGGAAAAGAAAGAAGTGCCAATTATAAACCTAAACAAAGTATTTGAAACAAGTAAATAAATCAAATCCCAAACTAAGTGATCATTGTAATGTAATTTAATTCTTAATAAAAAATATTAGAGAATTGTGATGACTTCATAAACTAGTATGATTTAGGTTCAGAATGAGTGATCTATTTCTTAATTTGATGGAGAGTTCAAATTCTTTTTTCTATTGTTACCGTTTTTGGCCGCAACACGAAATTTTGGAAAAATCCATTTGAAAGATCTAATCATATCTCCAAAACCATGCAATATTTTGAAGAAATTCTTGTAAGACACCTCAATAGGCTCAATCTACACAAAACCTATGTTTTAGTTTCTCAAGTTCTGTCTCAGCTTGCCTAGAAACTGCATTAGATGTTGATTGCTCAAAAATTGTTGCTAATCTAGATCACCACCTTCGATCAAGTGCTAAAGGCACACACTTGCAACACTAAGTAAAGAGCTATTGTTGATTGGAAAAAGAAACTAATTTAAAACATAAGAAAACTAATACAAAGTACATATATTATAAAAATAGATCTTACAACAAAACAAGAATATAAAACTATAAACCAAATAACACAAGAACATATCAAATGTGTTTTATTCCATCATAGTTTGGAATTATGGTCCAAGAGTTCCTTCCTTTGATTGGAGAAAACTCTCCTATTTATACAAAAAACTAAAATAATTAATTAATAAATGTAGATTCACAAATGTCTCATGTGGTTAAATATCTCAACATATCCTCTCACAAATATCTAAAATATTTGATAAGAACGCTACAAGGAAAAGACCTTCTAACTGAGGTTTTTGCAGAAGCCCCTATAAAAATAGCCCAAAAATCTGTTTGTAGTGGAGGTGGGCAGGTGAATATTTTAGAAAATATTTTTTAGACAGTGCGTCCAAAATCTACAAATGCACCGATGTTTTACTACCCATACATGCATCGATGCTTTACTATCCATACAACACCCACAAGGTATGCTAAATAGCATAACATGCAAGTGCTTGAATAGTCGATAGCACTGGTACCCTTCCTTTAGAAAAACGACCCAGTGCAACCACTAAGGAGCATCGTTGTGATTTTATATTTCAGAAAAATGCAGTGCTATTTTCCAATGACGCACTAACGCGGTAAATGTACTATAACGCCCCAGGTATTCTTCTAAAGAGCACCACTAGGCGATTTTTAATTCCTAAAAATATTGTTGCGCTATTGTAAAACAAAGCATCAGTGATATGTTGGCAAATAGAGAAGCGGAAAGGTGAAAAATGGCTCCTCACCCAACTAAGAAGCCCGCCGCAGCAAACCCTACACCGAAGGAGGAGAAGGCTGGAGGTGCTCAGTCGATGCAGCCATTGCCAAAGGTTGAGCCAGTCACGGCTGTTAAGGTTGATGCCGAAACGCTGAAGCAGTCACCTGATTAAACTATTGGAGCTGAGGTGGCATCTGAAACCGATACAGCTCTCACGCCACAATGGACCTCGAATGACCTTGGTCCTGCATTTTTTCCTCCGCTCAGGCCCTGCTCTGCAGTTTTGACTCGGCAGCGGCAACTTGTAGGAGAAAGGCGGCAGCTACAGCTCCTCAAAGGTTGCAAAGATTGGGTTTTCAGGCAGGAGAAGATCGATTGGCTTCTCAATCACTCTGTTTCTTCCCAGTTCTCTGTTTCGGATCTGTTTCTGTCCATCAATGACAGTATCTTTTTGAAGGGGAAATCTCCTCCCCATCAAAGCTATGGTAGACATGCTCTCAGAAGCACAAGAGCTCCTGGCACTGTGGCTAGGAAGCTCCTTGACTCCTTTTAGATCCAAATTTCTCAACCAATAGGCAAAACCATCCTGCAATGGGTTTGTTCTACAGATTTGGTGCTGGATCTCAAGCTGGATCTAGAACGACGGATTGGGATCCCTTCAAGCCTTCAGAGACTTCTCTTTCAAGGTAAACAACTTGAAGACCTTCTTCCCATCTCAACTTACAGCATTAACAGGAACAGCTCTTTGGTGTTAACCCTTCGTTTGAGAGGGGGGGCAGCGGGAGAGTCGTCCTCTGCTCCTCCCTTCTCTTACAAAGATGCAGTACACTCTGAGATCCCCAAACCCCCGGAAGGCCTTAAATCCAAGCCTTTTTTGGTTAACAAAACAGAGGAAGTTCCCTCTGTCGAAATCACCCATGCAGATCTTGTAAATCAACTTCAAGAATTTGCAGAAAGAGCCATCATTTGCAGATTCAACGGACTGTGGCCGCGATCTAAGGACCTTTACGATTGGATTCATGCAAACTGGACACATCATTGTAAGGTCATTTTCTGTTCAAAAGGATATTTAATTGCTCTTTTTAATGACAGTAAGCATTATGAAAAGGCTTTAGAAGAAGGCCCTTGGTTCATGGGAACTGCAAGGCTCTTCTTAACTCCTTGGTTCCCAGATTTTGACCCAACAACTACAGTCATCACCAGGACACCTGTATGGATCAGGCTTCCAAACCTACCTGTCCACCTATGGCATGTTGTTGTCTACAAAGCTATAGGCAACACCTTGGGCAGTTTCATTACGGGAGATTACAGGCGAGAAAAGATTGGTCTCTACACATATGCCAGAATATGTGTGGAGTTAGACTTAAGCAAGGGACTTCCAGACCAAATCATTCTCAAGATAAACGACTCTGTTTGGACCCAGAGAATGGATTACGAAAACACTGCCTTCCGCTGCCGCCATTGCCACCAAACAGGGCATTTGCAGTCCACCTGCCCTTCTCTCCCGGAAAAAAATAAAAAGGATAACCTCTCCAAGCACAAATCCAAATGATGGGCTCCTTGCTCACCTCCTCCAATCATGGATTATGATTCCTCTAGCTCTGAAGATGAAGCCAGCGATGCCAATTTGGATCATGCCCCTCAATCTGTGGTTCCTTCCACCGATGGGCCGGCACTTTCCTCCGATATAGCCATCGCCCAGAAACGCGTCCATATGACCTCCTCCTCAGATTCAGAAAAGGAGGGCCCCCCCCTCGGAGAACCCCAGTCTTCAAGTTGTTGTTGCTCATTCGCCCCTGGATGGGTGGGTCAAAGTCAAAAAAAGGAAAGGGAAAAAGTTTCGAGTTGAGACTTCTACCCATTCTGGGTAGAGATCAGTGTTTTAGCTTTCCAGTCTTTGGCTGTAGTTCTTTGCTTGCATCACTTCTTCTCCGGAACCGAGGTTGATAGTCCTATCATTTCCGACTGCCGGTTTTCTGTCTCTCTTGATTGTATCATCATCTTGTATCATATTTTTTCTTAATAGATTTAGTCCAATTCAGAAAATAAAATAAAACAAAAAAACAAAACAAAACAAAAAACAAAACAAAACAAAAAAACAAAACAAAAACAAAAACAAAAAACAAAACAAAAACAAAAAACAAAACACAAACAAAAAACAAAAACAAAAAACAAAAAAAAACGAAAAACAAAAAACAAAAAAAAACAAAAAACAAAAAAACAAAGCATCAGTGTGGTACCTATATTAAAACGCCCCGAGGCATCTCAAGAAAAGCACCGCGATAGATTTTTTAATTTTAAAAAAAAAAAAAAAACAATGCTCTTGGATTTATTCTGCACTGGTGCGGTTAGCGAAATGCACTGGATGAGGTTTAAATTTTAAAAAAATAAAAAATAAAAAAAATAAATAAATAAATAAAATAAAATAAAAATAAAAAATCCTGATCATAAATTTTATTTTTACCATCTACAATGTTGAAGAGATCTGAAGCATCGGTGACATTCTTGCTTCATGCAAGCGCCGTTACATTGGTTCTTCTCTTGTTCACCATCCTTCCGTACCGTGCTCATTGTCTTAGTTTCCAATTTTTTCAAACCGTGCTAAAATTTGTTTTTCTCCATTACATGTCCACAATGCCTCCTCGATGACCAAATATCTAGGTAATGTCTATGTTTCTTTCTAATTAAATTTTTTAGCAAATTAGAATATCAAATTAGGTTAACTTTTCCATTGTTTTCGAAGAAAAAAATTCATTGCATGATGCGCTCAAAATGTTTGGCTCGCACCAATAGCGATGCGCCCTATAAATTTATAGGCTGCATTGCATTTCGGTGCGTGAACATAATGCACCATGGTTGCTACGATGTGTTTTGTAAATGAAAATGCATTGGGACAGAGATAAATTGCACGTTAGTGTGTCACAGCCGGTGAGTTTATATATACTAAATGCAACACAAAAATGATATTTTAAAATATAGCTATAGGTCGGTGTGTTCCATAATTTGAACATTTCATACCAGTGTGAAAAGGTTATACATGTGCATTGGTGCACAAGTGTGTCGCACCGCTATCAAAATTTAAATTTGTGAACCAACAACGGCGTGTCATACTTATGTGCACACTGATATCAGTGCGGTTATAGTTGGAAGCGCACCGCAACCGGTGCATGACTGTGTTTGAGTGCACCAATGAGGTTTTTTTTTAATTGAAAGTTATGTTTCCATATTTATAAATGCATTTTTCATTAAAAAAAAAAACACACACACACACACACACACACAATGCTCTTGGATTTATTCTGCACCGGTGCAGTTAGCGAAATGCACTGGATGAGGTTTTTTTATAATAAAAAAAAATTCCTGATCGTAAATTTTATTTTTACCATCTACAATGTTGAAGAGATCTGAAGCATCGGTGACATTCTTGCTTCATGCAAGCGCCCTTACATCGGTTCTTCTCTTGTTCACCATCCTTTCGTACCGTGCTCATTGTCTTAGTTTCCAATTTTTTCAAACCGTGCTAAAATTTGTTTTTCTCCATTACGTGTCCACAATGCCTCCCCGATGACCAAATATTTAGGTAATGTCTATGTTTCTTTCTAATCAAATTTTTTAGCAGATTAGAATATCAAATTAGGTTAACTTTTCCATTGTTTTCGAAGAAAAAAATTCACTGCACGATGCGCTCAAAATGTTTGGCTCGCACCAATAGCGATGCGCCCTGTAAATTTATAGGCTGCATCGCATTTCGGTTCATGAACATAATGCACCATGGTTGCTGCGATGCGTTTTGTAAATGAAAATGCATTGGGACAGAGATAAATTGCACGTTAGTGTGTCACAGCCGGTGAGTTTATATATACTAAATGCAACACAAAAATGATATTTTAAAATATAGCTATAGGTCGGTGTGTTCCATACTTTGAACATTTCATACCAGTGTGAAAAGGTTATACATGTGCATTGGTGCACAAGTGTGTCGCACCGCTATAAAAATTTAAATTTGTGAACCAATGACGGTGTGTCATACTTATGTGCACACTGATATCAGTGCGGTTATAGTTGGAAGCACACCGCAACTGATGCATGACTGTGTTTTGAGTGCACCAATGAGGTTTTTTTTAATTGAAAGTTATGTTTCCATATTTATAAATGCATTTTTCATTTAATTAATATATATATATATATATATATATATATATATATATATATATATATATATATATATATATATATATATATATATATATATATATATATATGAGGCTGATGTATTTTATATGTCAATCATGTAGCAAAGACAACAATAGAGGGAGCAGAAGTAACAGGCGAACCCATAGAATATGGTATGACCATGGGAGGCCAGAGAGAGGGAGAGGGATTGATACCCTCGCCCTATTACTACAATGACCCAACCACCCTTGAGGAATGTAGGCCTACTCAAGTTATATGAAAAGGCTACATCACTGAAGGCACACTCTGTCTTATTAGCGCATTTGATCCACTGATGGAGTGCCCAGGAGTAGGATTTCCATGTTGGTCCTAGGGCATGGTATAGGCCCACTAAGGAGGACATATACTTTATCATTGACTTATCCAGGAGATGGGAGTATTTTCCCCAATTCCCTGATGTCCCCCATGGGGTTGTTACTGAGACTCAACTTGCCTACACTTAGAGATATGTTGGGCCTCATGCGGTTCTTCTAGTGGATTTTCAAGTTTGTGGTAGACAACTATAAATTTCTTATTTTTTTGCACATGAGGTTAGGTGTCTCTCGTTATTAGTCACCACCTTTCCACACTCTAGTAGTGATGGGTGGTGCATTAGTTTCCCTCTTTTGTATTATATTAATTATTTAATTCAGGTGCCACGTTACATCAAATGTCTGCCATTTGTTTGAGGTAGTTTTACATGGCTTTATATAGAATTTGTGCGTTGAGACATGGGAGTGCAACCTTCCCTTTCGCTTCAAAGCTTTTTTGTTTGTTTTTTGAGAGGTTTCCAGAGACAGGGCCTACATTTGACCATCACCTTCCTAGGTCGATCACTAATTTTTGTATGTGCGTGTGGGGGAAGATGATGCCCAAGAGGGACTGTCGGAGTATTCAACCAGGATTTCTGCCAAGGCATTGCCACTACTGGCCAATGAGGATGACCATGTGTTTGTCACATTGGAGTTTCCATACATGGGGATTGATTGGAGACAGAGTCCCAACATCCTCTTCACAATGAATGAGCCTCCAGATGATAGAGGTAATATTATTGTTTTCTTTAAATTAATCTAATTTTATTTTATCGTTTTAATCGATTAGAATAAAATTAATTATAACACATTCTTTAACTTGTATTATTAATTTTTTTAATGAAATTGTCTAATTGTTTTTGTGTACTATATGTTTTGTAGGCATCGACTCATTCAATGGGTACATGCCTCCTCCCCCATTGCCAGATGGAGGAGATAGGCGAGGCCCACGAGGGTGAGGCACATCCTCAGGGGGTATGGGTGGTGATGATGATGATGATGAGGGTGGTGATCATGATGATTCTGGTAGTACCACCCCATCAGATCATGGTCTTCAAGGTGTCACTGATCCTTTTGGTAGTACACCTCCTTGTTAGTTGCCTAATGATGAGATGTCAATGATACAGGATGTGTCTCATGTTTCTCCCAATAGAGCAGACCAACCACCTCATCCTCCACCTCAGAGTTTGACAGACAACGTTGAGGAAGTAGTTGACCATCCATCGTATTCTATTGCAGACCGTATTGGCACTACTACGTATTTGGTATCAGATATTTGATTTCAATTATTTGAATTGATGTAGTTATTTGACTTTTATATATATATATGATGCATTCTTTCTTCATGTTAATGTACTTAACTTATATCTTGGTGTTGATTTCTAAAATTGTGAGCTCTCGCGCAGCCGCCTCCTCGCCCTATCTCCCCCATTGTTGTTCATGCCTCAAGCTCCCATGGCCGCTTCGGAGTCCATCCCTGAGGAGGCAGCTCCCCTCCACCAGGCTTTTGTGTTCTCGACCCTCATTGCCTCCCTGGACCCCCCGCACCCGCGGCCTGCAACCTCGAAAATTTTGAAGAAACTGGATGGAATACAGGAAGTCTCTCTTCCTCCAACAATCCCTCAAATGGAAGCACTCTCCCTCACTGAGAAAGGGCTTGTGGCACATTTTATGGGCCTATGGCCTTCGCCAAAGACCATTCAGAAATGGGTCGAGCATAACTGGCTGGAAAAAACACAAGGGAAAATCTCCATCATATTCTATGGCAGGGGTTTCTTCACCTTTCATTTTGAAACCAAGGAAGACAAAGACATGATCTTAAGAAATGCCCCCTACTTCATGGATACCAGGGGTCTCTATCTAAACAAATGGTTGTCGAATTTTGACCCAAAGTTAGACGTCCCAAACGTTGTCCTGGTTTGGGTCCGGCTCCCCCACCTACCTCTTCATTGCTGGGGGGATGACTCTGTAAGAGAAATTGGGAACATAGTCGGAAAGTTCATAGACAGAAGTGAACAGAAGGAAAACATGCAGGCCTACACTAGAATTTGTGTTGAGGTATATATTGGCAAAGGAATTTTGGAAGTAATCAAGCTGAAGGTAGATAACGGGACGCACATACAATAGCTGGATTATGAAAAAATTTCGTTCAAATGCAAGGTATGTCATGAATATGGTAATTTTTCAAATAGATTCCCGAAATCGATTGAGATAGAAAATTCAAGGAATCTCAAACCCCAATGGGAATTTATCAAAAATAAAAATCCCTCCTCCAATTATAAAAACTTGGTGCCTCAGACCTCTCATCCCCCCCATTTTTAGGCCGACCCTAGCAACCCTCCTCCTCTTGAGCCCCCATTGGTATACTCTCAACCCTCAATCGAACCCATCTCTCCAAACCTTTTCTCTGCTTTGGAGCCTCTAGAAGAAGATCCACCATTCCATTCCTCCCCCCTCCCCCACCTTCGGGCTTATCCCCCCTCCCTCTCCCTCCAAATAAACTCCCCCCTCATCCTCTAAACCTTCCTTCACCTGGATCATCATGATAAATGCGACTAAGGATCTAGGATCTATCTTGGACATATCAAAAAAATCAGGGCTGAGAAGAAAAACAACCAAGAACCATAGAGATGAGGCAGCTCAGAAGGATATAGCTCTAGGAATGCAGCGGCCAAATAGACTCCTTTATTGGAGGGCACAATAATAAATAATCAAGTCAACAAACCTTGGGAGGGAATTTTGGGTCTATACCCTCAACCCTTAAGAAATGAAAGCTCTCACATGGAACTGTAGGGGATTAGGGAATCCCTCTAAAACCAATGCCCTAAAAAACCTCATCAATCAAGAACATGCAAAAATAATTCTCATACAAGAAACCAAATAAGAATAAAATGATATGGAAAAAATCATAAGCAGACTCAAGCACTACTCAGGCACAATTGTAGGATCCAGAGGTGCATCAGGAGGAATAACTCTAATCTAGAATAAGAATACATGGCAACATAAAATAATCTCAAAGACCCATCACTGGATAAAATCCAAGTTACAAAATGTGCAAGGAGACATCGTGATCATATTTTATAACATATATGGGCCAAACCACTAACATGACAAAGAAGTGTGTTGGCATTCTCTCTAGACTAATATGGAAAGTGCAGGAAGAAACAACTTTATTATTGGAAGCGATTTAAACTTGGCTATTCACCCAAAGAAGAAAAGCGGGGAACTTTTACTCTCGATTCCTCAAGAGATCGGCTAGAACGCATTATGAGAGACCATGACCTAGTGGATATAATACCAAGGAATTAAAGCTACACCTGGAACAATCGCAGGATTGGCCCAGGTAACATAATGAAGTGACTGGATCGCTTTCTTGTGGCGGTCTCTCTCATCACCCTTTTAAACGTCACCGCCTCCTCTATTCTATCGTGCTCGACTTCGGATCATTACCACGTCTCTCTGTTCTTAGGCGCACAATCAAATTTTTGGCCCTTTCCTTTCTGCTTCAATCTGCTATGGTGTGACTTCTAGGAGGCTAGAACAATTGTTGAAAGCACATGGTGTGTGCAAGTAGAAGGGTCTCCTTTGTTCAGATGGGAGACAAAATTAAAGCTCGTCTACACAACTCTTCAAAAATGGGAAAAAGAGCATTACAGAGAACCAAAGTTGGTCAAGAAAGATATCAAATGGAGGTTAGAGGAGACACAGAAGGAAATAGAGGATAAAGGCATCACCAAGGAAAAGAAAATTCAGGACAGGGAATTATATTGGGAAATGTACAACTCGAACATAAGGGAGGAAGAAAAACGGAAGATTAAGTCCATAAGTATATGGTTCCAAGAAAGGGACAATAATACCACATTCTTCCACAACCAACAAAAAATCAGAACCTCTAAAAACACTATCACAGCTATAAAAGAGGATGAGGGCAACACTTTAAATGATCAAGTTGAGATCAAATTGGCAGCGCACCAGCACTATAAAAGCCTCTTAACATAAAACAAGGGGATAGAGGATTATGAAGATCTATTAAGACACACCTCGACCATGATCATTGAAGAAATCAACGCTTCCTTAACCAAAGATATTGGCGAAGATGAGATTATTAAGGTGATATGGACTCTTCAACCAAACAAAGCTCCAGGACCAGATGGTTTTTCTATTATCTTCTATTGGAACTTTTGGGAGGTAATCAAGAAGGATCTCATTAAAATGATACACTGGAGCTAAATAAAGAAAAATATAGGTGGATTCACCAACTCGACTTATCTAGCCCTCATACCCAAAGAAGCCCACCCTTCTTCCTTCTCCAAATTTCGTCATATATCCTTATGCAATTCATCTTACAAAATCATCACATAAATCCTTGCTAACTGCATCAAATCCTTTCTCCCCAGCCTAATCTCATAAAATCGGGAGGCTTCTTAGCCAATCGAGAAATCTCTACTTCCATATTGCTAGTTCAAGAAGCCATACATTCCAGTATGAGCATAATGGAAAAGGGGTTTGTGTTGAATTTGGACCTTGTCAATTCCTTTGACAGAGTAAGACACTCCTTCCTCTACTTTGTCTTAAGAAAAATGGGCTTCAATGAAGAAATCATATGTCTTATACAAGAATGCATCTCTCTCCCTTGGATATCCCATTCTGGTCAATGGGAGACCAGGTCCTTTTTTCCAATCTTCTAGAGGACTCAGGCAAGGATGCCCTCTTTCCCCGTTCCTCTTCATCCTCATGATTGAATCCTTCAGTAGAGCTTTGGACTTCAATCGCAGATCAGGATTAATTACTGGCATAAAATTCTGCAATGGGACCAAAAACATGAATCACTCACAATTTTCTGACGATGCCTTATTAATGGGAGGGGCCTCATGCATAGTTTCCAAAAGATTCAAAAACCTGCTTGACATATTCATGCAATATTCTGAAGGAGAAATCAATTCCTTTAAAAGTTGTATATATGGTTGGAATTCCACCCAAAACACAATTCATAGCATAGCTCAACTTTTTGGAATCCCATTCAAATGGAACTAGAAATACTTCAACTATCGTGGGATGCCAATAAGAAGTTGACCTCTGGAAAATGAGGTGTGGAACATCTCTCTTGATAAGATGAAGAGGAAAATTATTCAATGGGGAGCCTCTTGGCTCAACATGGATGGGCGCTTAGTCCTGATAAAATATGTTCTCTAGGCCCTTCCTCTATACCATTTCTCCTTGTTGCAAGCACCAGTCAGTATTCATAAAAAAATGGAGGCAATCCTTAGGGATTTTTTATGGAAGGGAGGCAAGAAATAAAAAAGAAAGTTGAATCTGGTAAAATGGAGACATGTCACCGATGTGTATGAGAATGGAGGCCTTGCCATACACATTCCTTAATTATTGAATCTAGCCTTTGGAGGTAAAATTGTTTGGAGGCTTATAACAGGGAAATCGTCATGGTGGAAACAAGTTATGGAGCGTAAATACCTCTCTGCCCCAAGACAACGCTTATTGTATCAACCCATCCCCAACAGACCATGTTCTCGCATTTTGTCTCTCTAAAAGAAAGTCGTAGCCTTCCTGCGTGACCACATCTCCAAAGTTCCTCATAAGGGCCTCAGCATTGACATATAGAATGATAATGTTATGGGGAAGCTACCCCTGGAAAATGATTTGGGACTCCTTTGCATTCAACACCACCTTCAGGGCTTGGCATCATCACACTATATCAAATATCTACCTAGAATGAAGCCAATAATATTTGGGATGGTTGGCTACTTCCAAACCTACATCCTCATCTCCATAACGACATATCAAAGCTTGTGAGTATTCTCAATGGTGTCGTTCCCCTGGAAATGGGAGAAGAAGACGGTTTTATATGGGACCCCACCAGGTCTTCCTACTCCATCAAAGTAGGATACGAGATCCTTCATGGGGATCTCCCATCCTCTCCACCGTGGGATGTCTAGAAGTAGGTATGGAAATCAAAAGCACTTCCCAAAATAAAAAAAATTCATTTTGACCTTATAAAAGGGGAAGATCCTGAAGGTAGATAACCTGCCCCTTTGCTCAAAATTGTTGGAAATTTCCCACCCCTCCCCTTATCATGGAGATTGAAGCTAATACCTCTATTATGGACTCCGTAGCTATGTGGAAAAAGAAACATTCCTACACCAAAAAGAAAAAAATCATAATCAAAAGAATTTGGGACACTCTGCCTTATGTCCTCCTTTGGAATATATGGCTAATGAGAAACAATCTCATCTTCTGAGATAAAAAAACCTTATGTGAGAAAGGTGCAGAAAAAGACCTGGAGTCTAACTTTTGAAGCAATCCTTGCAAAGAACAATAGCTACTTCAATGTTAATGAAATGCATGTTGAGGAAATACAAATTTTCAGATGCGTGCTTGACCACCTCCCTAATTACCAAAGGCCTCCGGCAAGGCAGCCAAACTATAACAAACAGTGGAAGGTAAGACTAAAGAATTCTTAGATGGCTCGATGGTATCCATTGACCCAAGCTCTTCTTTGATGGTGCATCAAATTAAAATTCTGGGGTAGTTGGCGCAGGGGGCCTCATCATGGACGAAAATGGCAATCGCATTGCTTCCTTCGAATGGGGCTTGGGCCTGATGATGAACAACAAGGCGGAAGCATATGCCCTGATGCAAGGTCTCCAATTAATTAAGAAGCTCAAAATAAAAAAAATTATTTGTTTTTGGAGACTCCTCCATTTTTATCCGAATGATGTTGAATTCCTCAATGACCCCCAAAATTTCTCTCAATAGACTCATTGTCAGAAACTGCATCCTAGCCCATAGCATTGCGGATATAGCCTTCTATCACATTCTCAAAATTAACAAGAAAAAAATCTAGACTCTCTAGCCAGCTCAACCTGCTCCAAACCCCCTGGTCTTATCTCTTCTCTAGGTACCTCTCAAATCACCCTAATTCCTTGACTTTTCCCATGTCCTCCCTTGTCATGATGACCTGCTTCCATTTATGTGCCTTCTCAATTTCATTTCCAAACCCTTGTCATGGCCATCCCTCCCCCCTCTCCTATCCTATGACTCTGTCACCCTTTCCTATCCTTATCTCCTCTTCCCTCCTCTCGCTCTCCTCCTTCCTCTCCCCTTTTTATTTCTCTCAATGTCCCTATGTATCACTCGCTCGCCCCTGCTCTTTTTTTGGCGTTGTAACTCAACACTCCTCCTTTCCCTCCTCTATTCAGCGCTCTCTCCCATGTGGCCTCGGCGTTCCTATGCCTCATGTCTGTACAACAATGTTGTCTTCCTGCAACGTCTTTCGTGGACCTTTCCTCCATTTGTTGGATCCTATATCCTCCCCTCGCTCCTCCTGCTGCAGATTATCTTCAATATTATCTCCCTACAGTCAACATGAAAAGTGAGAATTTTTTTTATTGCTCTGACATGCAAGAAGAGTTGGAGCAGATAAAGGCACATATCAAGATCACCCAGGAGAATAATGTATCAGACATTGACTTTCTCCATTACATAGCTCACTCCCTTATAGAACAGCTAAGAGGAGTCAGCAACCATTGCGCGCATATTGAAGAAGCTCTGGAAAGCCTCTTCTACATGATGGAAAAAAGAACTATGCCAAGCACAAGCACCAAAAATGCAGCCAACACTAACTTGGACAACAACCTTGGGACTCCAGATAACTCCAATGAGCAAGGAAACCAAAGGGGCTAACTTTACACCATTCTTCTTGCAGGGCTAGGGACCACCTTTCTATTATGTCCAATTTCTTTTAAATTTGTTGTCATGTTGTTTCAGTTTGTCAGGATTTATAAAAAGTCAGGTGTTAAGTATAATAATAGCAGTCACTCTCCAGGAGGCTAGGTTTTTGGTGTGATACCCCTCCTTTGTCGCACTCTTTGAAACTCGAATGTAATGGAGCTCCAGCTCCCCTCTTTTTTTGGAATATAATCAGCAACCGACTTTGTCAAAAAAAAAATTGTATGTTGGTGTTGATGTGTATATTGTTAGGTCATGTTAGATATGCTTATTTAATGTGCTTGCAGATAGATGTGTATGTGATAGTAGCTATTTGACATGAGATGTATATTAATTTGAGGATGTGTGTGGTGATGATGTTAGGTTACAATGTTTGTGTTTTGTTAGATGTGATCACGATGATGATTCCCTATTAGATTATTAGATTTTTGTGCTAGCTAATGACGTTTATATGTGTTAGATGTGTATATAATTAGATGATGGTAGTGAATTCGAATGTGTATCTTAGATTATGTTTATGTTTGTTAGATGGTTATCATCATGATGTTTATTTTTATGAAATAATATTTATTATAGATTATGTATTGGTGGACTTATATATCAAACTTTTGTATGTGAAATTGCATGCAAAATGACTTACTTTAAAAAAAATGCAAAGATATTTTTATAAATTACAATAACACATTGGAACGAAGAGAAGTCCACTTGAATGATCTCTTGTATCTTTCCAACATAACCTAATGTCCCTTGAATTAGGTTTTGATCACGGTGGCTAGCACGGCTAGATTGGTTGAACTCGACTTCCACTCCACAATCTTGTATCATGCATCCATCATCGGCATCCTCCATGCGAAAATGATGTCCATATTCCCACATAGATGGGAACAAATGCACCTATAAAAAAGTGAAAAAAATCACAGTGTCTTGTGTCTAATAACCCAAACATAATTATATATATATATAAAAGATATTATAATTACTGAGTTGTTGCACCCAATCCCTATGTTTAGTGCATATTCTTCAGCACATGGGTAATGACAAGATACATCGTATTTCTCTCTAACTTTATCAACAACGCAACATTTAGAGCATGTCATTGGCATATTTTCTTTTAAATTATCAGGATAAGGCACGCTTCTACCATTCAACCGTTTGAATTATTTCCTGTCATTGTCCAATTTCCTCTTCTTCTCTTCGTACAATGTGACCCATAGTTGTGTCGCTTCCATACTTTAAAGAATGAATTTTTTGATGCCTTCAATTTATGAATTCACTAATGAAAACAAACCAACATATATATATATATATATATATATATATATATATATATATATATATATATATATATATATATATATATATATATATGAAGTTCAATGTGAATAGTTACTGTGTAGTAATTTGACAAATGATAAGCCTGCACTTACTCTTTATCATGCACATATTTCCATTTGTTTCTAGAAGTTCCCCTTCTCTTTTGTCTTCATCCCTTTTGTTGTCCCAAATTGCTGCACCTAGTGTGTGATCGATCTGATTGATGTACTCACTAATCATATGATATATATGCCTCTACCATAGACCCCTTAGGTTTTTCCATTTCTCGAACAAAACCTTTCAATTTCTTCATGTACCTCTCTAAAAGAACATCCAATGACAAGAAACAACCCCAACTAATTTAACCCTATCTACTACGTGAATTAGAAGATGAACATGCAAGTCCATGAAACTCATCGGTAGTTCCTTCGCAGACTTAAAAACAATCTTAGCTATCTCTTGAAGCCACCTTGGAATGCAAGCCATATGAATATCCTTTGATGTGATCCAACATACAAATTCAGATAATTTAGATATGCCACATTGTAGGTCTTGGGGGAATTCATGGTTCACACACCCACGCACGAGCAGAGGATAATGACACTGCACAGTAAATAGTACATTATACAAAAGTTAATTATAAAATATCCCATTACATAAAAATAAAAAATAATAATAAAATCATTGATATACGTACTCTTAGAAGGTTCAAATGGTCATGCGATTTCAATCCCGAAAAATGGTCTTCCACAATGAAACAACACCGTAGTGAAGAACAATATAAAGAATTTACCCTCACACTCATTATAATTTCATTTTCCAAAGAAATATCGTCTTTCTTTAAAATACATAGGACATCGCCTTCTTTGAAAGTCAAAAAATTACTAGCCTCTCCTCTAGTTTCTTGTCTTCGCCAATGTTTCTCTTTAGTTTTTGAAGAAATAAGATCTCTCCTAACAACTAGTGCATCACTTTTTTTCAATGATATGTTCCTCCATAAAGAAGATGAAACATTTTTAAATATATGCATGGGATCTAGTGAGTGGAAAAGATTAAGATGCTCCCAATATGGGAGCTCATAAAAGACAATTTTAATTTTCATCCCAATGGGAAATTTCTCAACATAGGTGTCAAATAATTATGGATCATCAAACATAGGCTCCCTGTTTGAATCGAACAATTATGCAAAATCCTTCTCCTTCTCTCTCTCATATGCTCTAAGCTATTTAGGTGGTGTCATTATTGTAGGCCCTTGGGTTCTCTTTGGTTTACCATTGAAAGTGGATGTTTCTCTTCTGTAAAAGTGTTCTTCTGGGAGGAATACCTTGGAGCAATCATACACTAGCTTTCATAGGTGGTCGGCCCACCTAGCCTTCAAATAAGTTCCACAACATTTATATCCATGATACCCATTTGTTACAAGACCTGTGAAAGTATTGTATACAGGTCAGCACGTTAGCGACCATGAAGATTTGAACAATTACAATGAATTAAATTAATACGTGAAACAATATTTTTACTAAACAAATCAATAAGTATGTAATTTACCAGAGAAAACTCCTAAGCCTGGATAATCATGTATGGTGTAAGAACATATGTCATAAAACGTAAAAATCCTCTCTATTGTGATGGGTCTTAATACATCATACACATGTATCCCTTCCCATAATTACTTTAATTCATCTACCAATGGTTGTAAATAGACATCCATATTCTTCACTTGTCTTCTACCAAGGACTATGAGAGCCAACATAAGATGTTCATTCTTCACAGAAAACCATGGGGGGATATTGTTATTGATCACTACTACATGCCAAATAAAATGGTTGTTGTTTTTTAGGGAATGTGGGTTGATGCCATGCATGGCTATGCCGAGCCGTGGGCTTCGAACTTCAACCTTGAATTTTTCAGGCCATGTATCCTCTATATGCTTCATGGCTATTGAATTTTTTGGGATTCACATAACTCTTGACTCACTTCTATGTGAGGCATGCCATCCCTACAGCATAGCTAATTCTTTGCAATGAAATAGTCTTTGAATCCTTGGGATTATAGGCATGTGCCTCAATATCTTAAGAGGAGGACCATGTGATTTACTCGTTTTTTTTTTAATTACAGTACCTTTCATGCCCACATTTCAAACATATATCTTTGTTTCCATATTCTGATCTATATAGAATATAAACATTCATACATACATGATATGATATGTACTCAACACCCAACATTTTCAACAATTGTTTTACCTCTTTGTAGCTACCTGATAAGACATTATCACTCGGAAGAACCTTATCTCTGAATAATATGAAATTGGTGGGGAATATAATTGTACAATGTCAATATTTAGCATTCATAAAATCGATCATTAATTTTGATTGTGTGACAAAATATAAGTAACTTGATTGATCATGCACATCAATTACCTCAATATTGCCGAGAAACATGCATTCGACATGCCAAACTTTGCTTTTTAAGTTGTATAACAACATAGTTGTCCCTAAAGGAGTAGAATTTGACTTTCCGTCGGGTCTAAAGAGAGGGGTGGTGGAAGCATATTTCAGGCTTTCAAATAAGGTATTAGTTATATGAGCATCATCCCCTAACTCATCGTTCTGGAAGGCATCTAATAAAATTGCCTCCATGGTATTCGTATCCCGTAAGTAATCATCTAGACCAACCTCTATTTGATTACCTCCATTTCCAATTTGTGATGAAGGACTAATATTCTTGTAGACATTCCTAATTGGTGAATCTGTACGTAGTGGGAATTGAATAGGTAGTTGATTCAACCATTCTTTGTATGCTTCCTCTCTGAGTCTTGCTCTAAATGCAACCTTCTCTTGAGTTGACATTGTAGTGGGGTGCACCGGAATATGTTAGATGGGTCGCTCATCATCACTAGAATCCCAATTTCAAAAAAATGTTGAATGTCATTAGTACAATATCAATTATATTAGTAAGCACTTCAAAGCAATTGGTTTGTTGAAATTACATTATACCAAACGATTATTACCATCGTTGGTCCAGGATTACGACTAGAAGATGCCATGTTCCAATTGGCAGGGTGAAGATGTTTTCCATTTTCATCTACCAACTACTTGCTATACGATGCTCCTGATAAGAGCCTATGACGTTTTTGAAAAGGAGGAATATTTTTTGCATTTAAACTTGATTCTGAAATAGATCCTGCAAATTTCGATACATTTTAATTCAAATTGACATGGATTAAAAAAAAAAATAGATAATCAAAATATAAATAAACTATAAACTTACTGAATATGGAAAGGGAGAACTCTGTGAAGGAATTTGATCAGCAATATGGAACGAGCTGCATTTTGAATTATTGGCCATTTGATATTATTTAGATTTTTTCCCTGCATTTGAGAAAAATCAAAAATACAATTTTGTGTGCATATCTAAAATTAATCTCGAGAACCATATAACCCCAATCTGAATTTCAATATAGTTTTCAAACCATTTTTCAAGAATAAGGCGAATTTAAGCGGAAATGTATACTATGAACTAATGTAATTCATGTGGATGCATCCTAAAGAATAATTTGAGATTAATATGCCATTTTATGTGAAATTAAAATTTCAGATACCTTTTAAACCCAACAACTACACTTATCAGAACGAAGCACACTGATGCGTTTAAAAAAATAACAACACCGGGGCATTCAAATAATACTCGCATTGGTTTCTGGCATTCTGAAAAAAATATGCTATCATATCGGTGTTCTTCTATAAAAACGCATGGATGTGTTTAAAAAAAAAAAAAAACACTGCTATGCACCTGTTAATGAATTCAACTAACTCGGTGCTCTTATAACAACTAGAGCACTTATGCTTTTAAATAGAAACCATATCGTTGCGTTAAAAAAATTAATCACATTATTTCAGGATTTTGAAAAATAAAATAAAAAATGTTTCATGCCGGTGTGCTTGACTATCGAATGCACTTATGTGCGAAGAAATTGAAAAAACAAAAAACAAAAAACGTGATTTTTTTCTTTCTTTTTTAAATTAAAATTTGAGCGGCAATTGATTTTTCAAAATATAATTTCATAAAGTATTTTAAATAGTAAAAATTTATTCACCATTTCATTATTTTACCCAGAATTTCAAGGGAGTGATTTGCAAGGGAGACGTACTAGGAGCATTGTGCAACAACATAATACTTTGGAGCAGCAGAACTATTCAGAAGATTAGAAGTGGAAAGGTATGGTGATTCACTAAAAAACTTGCATAGTAAAAAATTTAAACTTTATTGTTTATTTTACTAATAAAAAAATTTACAATTTTTGTTAGGGTTTAATTAAAACCGAGATCATTTGCAAGAGAGACATATTGGAAGCACTATGAAGCTGCAAAATATTTCAGATCCGCCAAAAGATCAGAATTTGAAAGGTATGGTGATTCACTCAAATTCCTAAATAGTAAAAATTTTAAATTTTATTGTTAAATTTTTTACAATTTCTATTAGATTTATTCACAATTAAAAAAAAACCATGTATAATAAAAAAATCACTGTAAATTTTACTAGTAAATTTTTTTACAATCTCTATTCTTATTTAAATTTAATTAAAATTAAAAAACAAAAAAACGAAACAAAACTAAAAAACTAAAAAATTCAATACTTACCTTAAACCCTTGCTTATTTATGCAAAATGTCACCTTAAGGTGTAACTTCCTCTACCACTTCATAATTAGGGTTTTTAAATTTAGGCATTTTAGATTAATGGGTTTGTGTACTTACTATATATAGGGTGTTTGACATGTAAAGTAGGGGAATCACTTATTGAATTAGATTCAAACCTTGTCGCCCTCTCTGTTTTTTATAAAATGACTATATGTTCTACGGTGCGCCCTCTATAATATAACACACGGATGCTCCCTGTGTAATACAACACATCGATATATTGTAACACTTTCAATTATGTCCAGTTTGTTCATCGTTGCTCCCAGTGTAATATAACACATCGGTGCGACTCTTCCAAATAGCACCGTTAAATCAATGTGATGTGTTTAGCCTTACAAATCACACCGTCATAATTTAAAATGATTTTGAAAACTAATTTTCCATGACGGTATTGAACAATTAAACACCCAATGCGTTTAATGTTATAATCGCACCAGTATGGTGATTTAGATAAATACACTTGTTACCAGAGATTTTATGGCTGAAAATTATTTGATTTATTTGTAAAATATATTTAATGACTTATGAATTGAATGGTACAAGTTTTATATTGATAAAAAAATGTCTCAAGAGGTCTAAAGTAACAAAAATATTGATCGACACAATGATAAAACATAAAAAAAAAATAGCAAAGAAGGCAAGTTCTTTGTAAATTCTTTACAAAATTAATATGTTTGAACTATATATAAGTTTAACTAATATATATTGGTCGGTGTGTGTCATGAAAAGCCACAAAATGAACAAGGTCAGTAAGATTATTTTTAATCTAAGTGCAAAAGAGTGTGAAAGTCTGATAAAAAAATTGCAGAAGGATAAATCAGGTGAATGAAAAAATACTATTCAATATGAGTTTTTTTTTTAAGTTTCATTAATAATATACCTAAGAATATTAGATAACAACAGAGGAAAATATCAATGTCGTTCTAAGAAAAGAAAAATTATAGAACATGTAAATGACGATGAATTGGTCCTTAGCTCATCTAGAGTGTTGTTGGAGGTTAATGTAAGGGGCGGGGAGGGGGGTAGGGGCGTGGATTTTACAGAACTATGAGGGATCTAGTGGAATGAACGTATAGACATACTTTCCACTTAAAATACAAAAATGAATCCAATGATTATAAGAACCAAATTATATCTAAACAACACGAAGTGTTTCCAGAGCAATGGTGAATGAGACATGTCAGACTTGCAATAGCAAAAATATACAACAAAAAAAAGCATTCAAAAGGTAATATTCCTAATTATATAAAATGATTTTCTAGAAGTATATGTATATATTACTTTAAACCATTCATTTATTAATATCGATTTTATTATATTTATTTTTTATATATCATTATAAAAATATTTTATTACTTTTTCAGAAAGATTATAAAAATCCCAAATGATTAACGCGTTGATATGCGAAACATGTCAGTAGGAATGTCTAAAACGTATATAAGGAGATGGTCAAAGAAATGGACATAATTGCATCATAGGAGAAGCCATTTCAACAACAACGTGCTTCAAATGTATGTAATCATGATTAACTTTGTATATATAAAAAGATTAATTTAGCATTAAATATTATTTTTCAAGTATTTTCTTGTAGAAAATAAAACAAGATGGAACTCATTCAACACATAAAACAGGACAATAAGGAAGAAAAGGGTTGATTTCAAATTTTGTGAGTAATTGTTAATATTTCCTTATAAAATCTCGAGGTTTCATTTTTGTATATTTTAAGTTTTTTTATAGCAACCATCCTTGAATGTCTTCTAATAGGTGGTAACATACAAATAAGAGTCATCAGAAGAATTGATTGACATTGGGTTAAATAAGGGTTGTGAATATATGTTGGCATATCAAAAATTAATTGTGGTAATTGTAAGTATCTATGTTTTTTTTACTTCTCTCATTTTATAATTAATAGAACAAAAAAACTTATATTAAATTTATGATTTATAATGGGGTTTAAAAAGCATGAAACAAAGTATGGAACTACGCAAGCATAAGACTTGTTGCAAAAATGCATGAGACTTGGTTTTGAAACCATGTGCACAATTTATGAGCCATTTCTTGCTATGGTACATTGCTATTTTTTGTAAGTGTATATAGTGATGGTCCTTTATGGTCGAAGTCACCAAAGACATTTTCAATGACACTTTTGGTGAGGTCGTTAAAGCCATCACTAATTCTCTCTTTGGTGACACTTCTAGTGACGAACTTTTAATGACCCTCACCAATGCTCTTTTTGTTACTTTTGGTGACGGTTAAAAAATGTCCGTCATCATTGATCATTAAAAAACCGTCACTGTAAGTGTATATAGTGATGGTCCTTTATGGTCCGTCACCAAAGACATTTTGAATGACACTTTTGGTGAGGGTCGTTAAAGGCCCATCATTAATTTTCTCTTTGGTGACACTTCTAGGGACGAACTTTTAATGACCCTCACCAATGCTCTTTTTGTTACTTTTGGTGACGGTCAAAAAATGCTTGTCATCATTGATCATTCCAATGAGTTTTTGATGACGCTATGTGCCTGTTAATATATTTTTTTGTCAAAATTTAACGATTTAATACCATTATTGTGGAGTATTTTTTATAATATGTCCAAAGCCACAGTGGTTAGGGTCAGTCAATTTTTTATAAGTAATTAGTGTGTATCATTTCCCTCAAGTAATAACTAGTCGAATAGAGATTTCCTATCATGAGTCAACACATGATTCATATATATTAAGTTTATTATCTAGCGAATTCCCTTTAGATAAAGTTCCACTATTGTGTGTAGGAAATATATTATTTAATGCATAATCAAGCTTTGACAATTCTATTAATGAGAAAAACCTAACGATCCTCACCAATCTAGGCACGCCTTAAATTAATGCTTTGGCACACAATAACATTTCTTAGCACTCCACATGTATTGGAACATCTTTGTACCTAGAACATCTTGTGATGACACTTACGCCCAAGCACATGGTGGCATGCGCTAGCACAACATAGAACTCTCCTAACATGTGTTGGCATGCTGCATATAGTCCCTAGCATGCCCTGGAACACCTTGGTTGAATGCATTGACATACATTAACACTTGGCACACAATGCCACTTGGCATGTATTGGGACCTATTATTAGTGTGCCTAGCATGCCCCTTTTCAAAAAGATAAAGTCCTGAATTATTAACCCTCGTATTGGTTCTTCCTTTTATTGCCTTGACATATATTGATATACCCTGGCACCCTGCACCACATCCTTAGCACCTAGCATGTATTGGCATATTTTGGCACTATTAATTGGCACATGATATAATTAGCACACCCTGGAACTCCCAAGCACACTTTGGGAATTCTTGACATGCCTTGATATTCCCTAGCATGCCTTACCAATGCTTAGCATACCTTGTCAGTCCCTCCTTGGCATGACAACTAACACTCATTAACATTAGTCTCTGGCACGCGTTCCTCATATTCATTAACTTTCATGAATTTTTACTTAGTGCTCCCTTAATGTTTTTTCCTAGTAATCCTTAACACTCATTAACATGCATTATCACTCTCTAGCACACCTTAGCACTCTTCAACATTCCCTTCCACCTCATAACATGCATAACACTAGTCCCTAACACATATTGGCGCTTGGCACGTGTTGGCACTTGGAAAGTCTTAGCATGTATGGAATATGTTGAGATGCCTTGGTATGATTTGGCATGGTTTAATATTAAATTTATTTGTGATTATCAGTTGTTGGAAAGTAGATGAGAAGCACCAAAGGAATACTTGGCACTTAGAATGCACTAAGACTTTGCACTTGGCACCTATTGCTGCCTAGTGTTGGTGTGCCTAGGATGCCCCTCTTGGAAAAGGTAAATTGATGACTTATTAACCCTATTATGTGTTCATTTCCTTGTAGTTAAACTTTTTCTCCCTTTTGTTGTCTTGACATTCCCTGACACACATTGACACACCCTTGCACATCTTGGCATGCCTTATCACTTGGCACATATTAGCATGTTTGACATGTATTCCCACTATCTGGCACATCAAGGGGGTGAAAAGAGATGTACTCCTAAAGTAGGTCGAGTATGAGGGCGAGTAAGGGTTGCTAAAGGGAGGTCATGATCATCTTCCAAGAGCAAGATCATCATGTGAGTGTTCAGAAGAATGTTGCATACCTTAAGGGTCGGTTTGCACTAGGAATTAGGATAGCATATTGTTGGTTCTCTTCTGGCAGGTCGAGCTTAAGAGAGGTTTCTCATGAGAATATGGGCATGTGATTTCAATGGTGTCTTTGTGTGAAGGCCTTATCAAATTCTGAAATGTTGAAATTTGCAACAAGAAACAGTGAGATTGGAAACCAGAAAGGACAAAAAAAAATGCACCCACACTGGTGAGGAATTTTGATGCACCAGGAGTGAGGAATGTGGGGCGTCTAATTTATTTTTCCCTTAAATAAATTGGACAATAAATTGTAATTTCATCTCATAACAAATTGTGTCATTTAATTAATTCATGATGACCGAGTGAGCTCAAGAAATTCAAGTACTTGAGGGTCTAAGATGAGGCATCTAGAGGGATTCTAATATTTTTTGGGTCCAGTCGAAGTTAATGCATTAGTGGGGTGCAAGTGTAATTAACTCAATTAAATGCGTTAAAATCAGTTTAACTGCTTCTAACTGAGTTATGAGCTAGTGAGAGGTCTAGTAAATTAAATTAGATTTAATTCACAATGAGTGATCAATCATATAACTGATAATTCGCTATTAATATTTGTATGCATGTCAGTTTCGAGGAATACCCAATTGAGACAGAGGTTAAAGGGAACATAACTATCAATTGTATTCAGAGAAAATTTCCCATGTGAAATTATAAAGTCATTGGGATTCCATAATGGATTGCGCAATCAAGGAAGACTGATTTTCCTAATTAATGAGTTAATTCCCTAGGAATTGCATGAGCAAGGCAGGCTGAAGTAAGGATTAGAATTGGCTAAGTACTAGATCGAGTTTTCCTAGATCAACGGGAGACAATTGACAGAGTGTTGGAGAATCTCATGAGAGATTAAGCATTAATGTATTGTTTCATGATTCCTTGACTTAATAGTACACAATAGAGATAAAGGGGTTTTGAGTAGTTTCTTTCCCCAAATACATCATGTTGTTGTGCGATTGATAATTTATTTCTCTTACTTATATGTGATTGTGCGACCGTGTTTTGTTTCCACAAATTGTAGGAAGGATTCAATATCTTGTTTTAGTAGATTACAAGATTAGATTGAATCTCGTTGGTTAGATTTTCTACATGGTATCAGAGCAGGAATTTTTTGGGCGGCGAGTTTGCATAGAATATTTGAATATTTTGGTGTAAACATTTCAAAAACAAATAGACTATTTGGATTCCTTGCGAAAATCTACCGAAATAGAAAGAAAAAAAAATCGGTCGAATTGAAGCTCAGATGAGGGAGATATCATCGATTTAAAATCAACTCTTTTTTAGAAACTTTTTGTAATGCCTGGACAATTACACTGTGCGTGAGTCAAGAACCTATATGTAATTGAGGTACTAGATGCATGCAAAGCTTTGAGGAGAAAGGCAGAAGTTAGAGACTTGGTGGTTTAAAGGGAGCATAAATACCTCTCAACATGAATCTTCATGAGAAGCAGTCTCAAAAGGTTGTGGAGTAGCTGCCACAATTAGAGAAGCAGAGAGGAGACTGAGTGGAAGCATCCACTCAAGCAGAGACTTCCATGAGGGGGAAATTTCGAGCCAGATGCGAAGGGGGAGTAGCCATACCTCAAGGTGTAAGATGGTGGGGTGATGTGTAGACATAATCCCAAGATAAGAAATTTGGGCAAGGTCCATTGAGATGACGTGTCTCATGGATCGAACCTGGCTACGAGGAGCCACAATACAATAGTAGTAGGAAGGATCAGTTAGATTGATGTAGTCAGATGTCAGCAAGACAAAAATCATTCATAGATGTCAAATATTGGATCACAAATTAGAGTTAGCAATAGTTCAAAGGGCATGGATGCAGATGTCAGCAGCAACGTAGAGAATCTAGTATTAGACAGATGCAGTAGCTAGCAGTGCCAGTCAGAAGATTCTGATGATAGATGCATTATACTGAGTAAGTTGTTTGGAGGCTATTCATTTTCAGGATTTGCAGGTGCAAACAACACTAGAGAAGTGTAGCATGCAGAACATTCCAAAGGTACCGGATGGGGATAGATTGAATTCCTTTCTTGTTGAGAGGGAGTATTGAAATTTGCAACAAGAAACAGTGAAATTGGAAACTAGAAAGGAAAAAAAAAAATGTACCCACACTGGCGAGGAATTTTGATGTACCAGGAGTGAGGAATGTGAGGCATCTAATTTATTTTTCCCTTAAATAATTTGGACAATAAATTGTAATTTCGTCTCATAACAACTTGTGTCAGTTAACTAAGTCATGATGATTGAGTTATCTCAAGAAATTCGATTTAAGGTGATCGAGGTGGATATTGGTGGCCACCCGCCTATTCCACTTGGGCCCTCGCCATTGTCTCTTTCAGTTTTTCAGTTTCCTTAATTGTAGCACAATTTACTATTTTTGTCAATTTTTCGGGTCCTGAACTTCCGGAGCCATTTTGAGGCCCCAAACGACGTTTTTTGGGCAATAAAGGTTTAGCGATTTCATAGAAATCACATTAGCAGTTGTAGACCTTGGAGAGATCTTTCTAACGAGGTATCATGTGCGTAAAACGAAGATCATATGAACAAGTTACGACCCCGGAAAATTGGCTGCCCAACTAACCCCAACGGGGCCCATAAACTCTTGGTGTTACATCTCCTCGGGTTAGGGTTTTGGTTGGTTAGGATTTTATCTTATTTTTAAATAATAAAAAAGACCCTTCATCCTTATTGTAACACAGTTCAGAGGAACATAACTATCAGTTGTATTTATAGAAAATTTCCCGTGTGCAATTATAAAGTCATTGGGATGCCATGATGGATTGTGCAATCAAGGAAGGTTGATTTTCCTAATTAATATGGAGATAATTCCATAGGAATTGCGTGAGCAAGGCAGGCTGAGAATTGGCTACGTATTAGACCGATTTCTCCTAAATCAGCAGGAGACAATTGGCAAAGTGTTGGAGAATCTCAAGAGAGATTAAGCATTGTATTGTTTCATGATTCCTTGACTTAATACAAAATAGAGATAGAGGGTTTTGAGCAGTTACTTCCCCAGATACATCTTGTGTTGTGTGATTGATAACTTGTTTCTCTTACTTATATGTGATTGTGCGATCGTGTGTTGTTTCCACAAATTGTAGGAAGGATTCAATATCTTGTTTTAGTACATTACAAGATCAGATTGAATCCCGTTGGTTAGATTTTCTACATGAAATAGAAGAGAGGGTTGATACCATCTTGCCTTGTGGTGGTTAGTAGGCTGCAAGGTCTATGATAAAGACCAACATAAATGGAGGAGGGCTTGCACTGTAATTTAGAGCCATAACAGAAGTCGACACAGGCGTAATATTGACTGATTTAACCCTAGTTTGAGGGTCGACAATGAGATCTGAAGTTCATGTCAAGATTCAGCGAAAGAAATGCCCAGAATCTATGGATCCATATGAGCTAGGTCGAGTCTCTTATGGAGGCAAGAGTCATGTTTTTTCTATGTGTGGATAGGGTTTGTTCTACAACAATTATAAGTACATAAGTATAATTCCCTAGTTAGGACAGTTTCCTAGCATGTTTAGTTCATAAGGTATGCCCTTAAGACTATGACAAATTTACATAGAAGAAGACGGGTTGTGACCCTTAGAGCAAGGTTTATTTCTGCAATAAAGACCACAGATCTGGAAGATGGTTTGCAGATTCAATATGTGTGGAGACAATAGATCCAAAGGAGGGTGGAACCTGAGCAAAAAATTGAGCATGCAGAAGAGATGTGCCATATGAAGAATGGATTGGCATGCAGAGAAGTTGATTTTGGTGGACTTTCCATAGAGTTTTAGACAAATATCTAAAGAAACCTATAAAAAATTAGTAAATGGACTGTTAGTGGCTGATTTGTGACCCCAGTTCAGTCATCTATAGATTGTTAGAAGTATGATAAGAGGAGTAGTTCATATTTGTTCGTAGATTGGACAACAAAGATCAAATTGTCGATACAAAAGAACAGTGATCTTGAGAGGACTCAAACCCTTGTTAGGTGGCAGATTTGAAGAGCCCTAGATGAAGACAATATTGTGGGCCCTAGATTAGTAAAAATAATTGACTGTGGTTGGGCAGATTGATATTGGTAGTCCAAGTACAGTTGGAGGGTTGTTAGGTTACTGTCAAAGAAGAGCCCTGACTCTTGTTCTGGTGAAGGATAACAAAATTGGTAGAAGGGTAGGTGTATAGGGCCTAAGGATGTGCAGACTTTGAAGGACTAAAGTAACAGTCAAGTGGGCGAACCAACTAGCCCTAGTTCACTATATTGTAGAGGATTGATTTAGAGAGAAGAAGGGCAGCCTCCATAGCCCTGGAATTCTCATCTTGGAGCTGTAATATGGAAAAAGTGGGCATACCAAAGAGTTGTTCACAAATGGAATTGTGAACAACTTGTTATCACTCAAACTAGTAGTGGACCTAAAAGGGGTTCCTAAGAGGGCAACTGCTAGGACAAGGGAAACAATGGAGGCTTAGCCCATTGTCACCACAACTAAGGCTCTGTGCTCTTCACAGAATTTCACTGATGGGTGGATTCTCGGTAGTTTAGGAAGTCACTTGTAGAGTATAGGTCAATGAATAGGTAGGAAGTGACCCTCGAAACCCTTTCCCTAAGATAAAATAAAGAGTGGGACTTGCTTTTCTTCTAAGCAAGTGAATTTATCTTCTAGGGAGAGAAGAGGGGAATTGAAGGGTTGAGAGAGAAGAATAAGACTTATGAAGGAAGTTATCAATCCCTAAAATCCTTTGGGAACTTGGATTCCCAAATGGTCCTTGATGAAAGGCCTTTGACACCAAATGGGACCACACGGGGCCAAGTGGACCCAGCCAGGTTCGGGGATGGAATTTAGCAACCAATGATGTTCCTATACTAGACAAGGTGAGGGGAAAGGATCAGATAAGAGTTTTTACTTCGATAGGTCAAATTGATCCTACTAGGTTCTATCCTTGGGACCACCTAGGCAAAACTTGATCCTAGAGCTAGGGCTTGAGGTATCTGAATATTCCACCATCGGAATTGGCCCAAGTTCTGAGGAGAGTGAGGGTACCCAACAACGCAGTTGCCTCTAGGAGATAGAAGTTTTCCTCTAGCTAGATTCCTACAAAATTGTTGCCCTAGGTGACCTAATGGGGCTAGACCTAGGGAATGTGAAAATTTTCTTTAAATCTAAATCTCCAAATTCATCAAATTATATCTTGTATTCAAACCTGATCCTCTATGTTAGCCATTCTGAAGATAAGGCTAAGAACTTACTATAGAACCATCACCTACATGTAGTGATCTTATTATGTGAGCAGACAACCTACTTTCGAGAAGACACGGAAAGGTAAACACTCTCTGCCAAGATTTTCCATATAGCCCAGGTTGAGCAACCACATATACATCACCAGTTTTTTCTCTTCAGATTTGTGACTTAGAAGATCTTTGTATGACCACCTCCGGGTTGCTCCAAGAGTCACCTAGGCAAGCCCTCTCAGCATCATCCTCTTTTTGTAGTACCTAATTAGTAATTTAATTAACCATAAAAGTTTCTTGATCATGCAGGTATTTCAAATATATTGCCAATAAGCATAAAGCTTTCATGTTAAACAATCACGTCAAAAGACTTTAGACTATGATGCAAAAAATATAAAGAAACCTCACAAACACTCAAAGGACAAACAAATTCAAACCTCTACAAAGTATATATAGATATTTGATAAACTTCATTCCACCACAAAAAAGTGCTTAACTAAAGAAAATTCTAATTACTGTGCTTTCAAGACAAAGCTTTAAAGGGCAGTGGTGTTATAAACATACCCCTAACACCTTGTGAACAATCAATGTGTATAAGTAGACCATCATAAGGCTCATTTTAAACATCATTATTATCATTTTATAAATCATTTTTATCAAATCAACAAGAAGCAAGCAACAATTGCATTCAGTTCCACTGAAGCAAAGTATATGGCAGTTTCATATTCTTATTATGAAGCTATCTAGATTTTCAACTTGATTGTAGAGTCAACCAATCACTTGTTGAAGCCCAATATTGTCTCTTGTGAGAATCAAAGTTACATCAAGCTCTATGAAAATCCAAAGTGTCATGACCATTTCAAACACATTGATATTCAATACAATTTCCTAAGATTCCAAGTTCATTAGGGAGTTGGTAGTGTTGGACCACATTCTGACAAAGTTGCATATGGTTAATAGTTTGAAAAAGCTCCTAACAAAGGGGAAGTTGCATATGGTTAACGCTAGTCATATCTGTAGAAGGAATATTATAAGCATAATTTACCAGAAAAACAAAAGAACATTATCAAAGGAATAGTCATGAGAATGCAGGTTGCACAAAGGATATTTACATGTATAGGATTTTCTAAAAGTTTAAACACCAACCCAAGGAAAGAAAATCAAGGGAAGGGCTTCCTAAGATTTGCCTAACAGAAACAGAAAAAAAAATGCAGCAAACCAGAATTTTCCTGCTATGAAATGACAGAAATATTGTAGACTGGACACTTGTTTTTCTAAAGCAACCACTGCTTGATCAGGCCTCGTGATAACTGTGACTGCAATTTAAACTACCCAGCTCATATCTTTCTTCATACTCTTCTTGTATAAACAATTCATACCATCATTTTCATACTCTCAGAAGCAAGGGTTTCCATATGTTTTTGAATCTGAAGAGGGAGAAAATTTTACACTTTAAAACTACCAACTAAACCTATAAATTTACAAACAAATTTTAAAGTCCAAGCCTGCTTCATTCTTTGATAATCTTACTTATTACTCTCTTTTTCAGTGATGTTTGCATTGTGTCTTGAAAAATATAAGGTAACTTGGTGTGAAATTGTAAATTGATAATTCCAGCTGGCAGCATTTCAAGACTTATGGACAAGAAGTGGACATATATTAGTTACTGCATTCAAAGACAAGTCCTCCCCATAGATATTATAAAGACCTGGAAAATGTTGCATCTGACTTCAATATCCATACTCTGAGAAGCATACTCTGTTTTTGAGGAGTAAAAGCTTTTCTCTAAACACTTGGAAATAGTCTCCTCACTAAGTCCTGTGCTAACATCCTTACGATGTACGATGTATTTCTGTAGTTTTTTTATTAAGAACAATAGATATTTATGCAAATAAGTGTGCATTCACATTAAATAACTACAAGTACTCTGTTGATTATACACAGGTATGTGTGTGGACTGCATTCTTGTTGGTTTTGCTGGCCATCCTGGGTGCATGCTCCATTATCAACAGGTTTACCAGGGTAGCTGGAGAACTTTTTGGGATGCTTTTGTTCAGAGAACTTATTAGTGAGATGAGTTTGTTGTTTAGATTTAAAAAGAGTCTTCAGTAGGTTATGCACTTAAGGCACATTCAAACCTAAAGTCTTTTCTCTTGGCCTTAAGTAGTCTTGTGTTGATTGTATATTATTTGTGCTAATCACATTTTATATTAATTTTAGCAGCGTAGTAAGCAGCGTAAAAGAGAGGCAGAAATTTGATTGTGTGCCATGTAAGGTTATGGAAATGCTATAACATGTGAGAAGTAATGAACCAAAACCTCTCATTGCAATTATGAACCAAAACATAGTGCCATAACACTTACCTTATGTGACCCTGAAATATTGATTTGTGCATCAAATTTGTGGACATTAGTACATATAGATAGTGAACCTATCTACCCTACACTGATATGACCTTGAAATTTGAGTATACTTGATTGAGATATCATATTTGACGAAGTTTGATACATTGACATATTGCCACGATGTATTGGTCTTAACATTGACACATTCAACCTCCATTGACATTGAAATTACAAATAGACCACAATGTAAGATAGACCTTTGGCATTTAGACTTCACAAGTGTTTTGGGCATTGATATGTTGACCTCAGGTTAGTAGCAATATCCAATGTCCTTGAGCTAGTTCATCCTACATCTTAAATCTTAGACCCTAAAACTTTAAATGCATTATACCAAAATGTGAAGGCTTTAAACCTTGAACCCTGCTTATTAAGAAATATGAACCCTAAAATACCCTTTAAAGCCCCAAAATCCGTGATGGACATTGGTTAAAATGTCCTCAAGAGATATCCAACCTGTCGACAAGGGTAGTTATGCACACAGATATTCATAAATAGCCCATTGTAAGTTCAAATTCCATACTATCACCCAATTACCTTTTGAAAATGACTAAAAGCATTGCAGTATGCTTAAATAGCCCATTGGACGTGCACATTCCATACTATGACCCAATTAACTTTTGAAAATGATTCTAAGCATTGTAGTATGCTTTAAGAAATGACCTTTTGAAAACAATTGTAAAAAAATGGTGAAACACTTGAGGAGCTTTTGGCATTATAGATAAACTGCACTTAAGGACTCTTTGATATCTCTTGGAAATACAAGAGAAATGATTCTGAGAATCATTGCAGTATGCTTTAACTGGTCTTTTGAAAATGATTCTAAGAAAAAAGGTAGCACACTTGAGGAAGTTTTGGCATTAGAGATAAACTCCACTAAAGGACACGAGATATATCTTAGAAAAATAAATTTGTTCTAAATTACTAGGAGGTTGTTGGAAAGGCTTTTGCAGCTTCAACTACAAGAAAAAGCACATTGGTGAGGGTCATGCTTGTGACAGACCTTTAAGGTCCGTCACCAATGTCACATATGGTGACGGTCCTTAAAAAACCGTCACTGTAAGTGTATATAGTGATGGTCCTTTATGGTCCGTCACCAAAGACATTTTCAATGACACTTTTGGTGAGGGTTGTTGAAGGCCCGTCACTAATTCTTGCTTTGGTGACACTTCTAGTGACAAACTTTTAATGACCCTCACCAATGCTCTTTTTGTTACTTTTGGTGACGGTCAAAAAATGTCCGTCATCATTGATCATTAAAAAACTGTCACTGTAAGTGTATATAGTGATGGTCCTTTATGGTCCGTCACCAAAGACTTTTTCAATGACACTTTTGGTGAGGGTCATTAAAGCCCCATCACTAATTCTCTCTTTGGTGACACTTCTAGTGACGAAATTTTAATGACCCTCACCAATGCTCTTTTTGTTACTTTTGGTGACGGTCAAAAAATGCCCGTCATCATTGATCATTCCAATGAGTTTTTTATGACGCTATGTGCTTGTTAATATATTTTTTGTCAAAAGTTAAAGATTTAATACCATTATTGTGGAGTATTTTTTATAATATGTCCAAGGCCATAGTGATTAGGGTCAATCAATTTTTTAGAAGTAATTAGTGTGTATCATTTCCCTCGAGTAATGACTAGTCGAATAGAGATTTCCTATGAGTCAACACATGATTCATATATATTAAGTTTATTATCTAGCAAATTCCCTTTGGATAAAGTTATATTATTGTGTGTAGGAAATATATTATTTAATACATAATCAAGCTTTGACAATTCTATTAATGAGAAAGACCTAACAATCCTCACCAATCTAGGCACGCCTTAAAATTAATGCTTTGGCACACACTAACATTTCTTAGCACCCCACATGTATTGGAACATATTTGTACCTAGAACATATTGTGATGACACTGACGCCCAAGCACATGGTAGCATGCACTAGCACAACATCGAACTCTCGTAGCATGTGTTGGCATGCTGCATATAGTCCCTAGCATGCCCTGGAACACCTTGGTTGAATACATTGACATACATTAGCACTTGGTACACAATGCCACTTGGCATGTATTGGGACCTATTACTAGTGTGCCTAGCATGCCCCTTTTCAAAAAGATAAAGTCCTGACTTATTAACCCTCTTATCGGTTCTTCCTTTTGTTGCCTTGATACATATTAACATACCCTGGCACCCTGCACCACATCCTTAGCACCTAGCATGTATTGGCATATCTTGACACTATTAATTGGCACATGATATAATTAGCACACCCTGGAACTCCCAAGCACACTTTGAGAATTCTTGACATGCCTTGATATTCCCTAGCATGCCTTACCAATGCTTAGCATACTTTGTGATCAGTCCCTCCTTGGCATGACAACTAACACTCATTAACACTAGTCTCTGGCACACGTTCCTCATATTCATTAACTTCCATGAATTTTTACCTAGTGCTCCCTTAATTTTTTTTCCTAGTAATCCTTAACACTCATCAACATGCATTATCACTCTCTAGCACACCTTAGCACTCATCAACATTCCCTTCCACTTCATAACATGCATAACACTAGTCCCTGACACATATTGGCGCTTGGAAAGTCTTAGCATGTATGGACTACATTGAGATGCCTTGGTATGATTTGACATGGTTTAATATTAAATTTATTTGTGATTATCCATTGTTGGAAAGTAGATGAGAAACAACAAAGGAATACTTGGCACTTAGAATGCACTAAGACTTTGCACTTGGCACCTATTGTTGCCTAGTGTTGGTGTGCCTAGTATGCCCTCTTGGAAAAGGTAAATTGATGACTTATTAACCCTCTTATGTGTTCATTTCCTTGTAGTTTAACTTTTTTCTCCCTTTTTTTGTCTTGACAGTCCCTAACACGCATTGACACACCCTTGCACATCTTGGCATGCCTCATCACTTAGCACATCTTAGCATGTTTGACATGTATTCCCACTATCTGGCACATCAAGGAGGTGAAGAGAGATGTAGTCCTAAAGTAGGTCGAGTACGAGGGAGAGTAAGGGTTGCTAAAGGGAGGTCATGATCATCCTCCAAGAGCAAGATCATCATGTGAGGGTTCAGAAGAATGTTGCAAACCTTAAGGGTCAGTTTGTGCTAGGAGGTAGGATGGCACATTGTTGGTTCTCTTCTGGCAGATCGTGCTTAAGAGAGGTTTCTCATGAGAATATGGGCATGTGATTTCAATGGTGTCTTTGTGTGAAGGCCGCATCAAATTCTGAAATATTGAAATTTGCAACAAGAAACAGTGAGATTGGAAACCAGAAAGGACAAAAAAAAAATTCACCCACACTGGTGAGGAATTTTAATGCACCATGAGTGAGGAATGTGGGGCATCTAATTTATTTTTCCCTTAAATAAATTGGACAATAAATTGTAATTTCATCTCATAACAACTTGTGTCAGTTAATTAAGTCATGATGACCAAGTTAGCTCAAGAAATTCAAGTACTTGAGGGTCTGAGATGAGGCATCTAGAGGGATTCTAATATTTTTTGGGTCCAATTGAAGTTGATGCATTAGTAGGGTGCAAGTGTAATTAGCTCAATTAAATGCATTAAAATCAGTTTAACTGGTTCTAACTGAGTGATGAGCTAGTGAGAGGTCGAGTGAATTAAATTATATTTAATTCACAATGAGTGATAAATCATATAACTGATAATTCACTATTAATAGTTGCATGCATGTCAGTTTCGAGGAATACACAGTTGAGACAGAGGTTAAAGGGAACATAACTATCAGTTGTATTCAGAGAAAATTTCCCACGTGAAATTATAAAGTAAATGGGATTCCATGATGGATTGCTCAATCAAGGAAGACTGATTTTCCTGATTAATAGGGAGTTAATTCCCTAGGAATTGCATGAGCAAGGCAGTCTGAAGTAAGGATGAGAATTGGCTAAGTACTAGACCGAGTTTGCCTAGATCAACGGGAGACAATTGACAGAGTGTTGGAGAATCTCATGAGAGATTAAGCATTAATGTATTGTTTCATGATTCCTTCACTTAATACACAATAGAGATAGAGGGGTTTTGAGCATTTTCTTTCCCCAAATACATCTTGTTGTTGTGCGATTGATAATTTATTTCTCTTACTTATATGTGATTGCGCGATCGTGTTTTGTTTCCGCAAATTGTAGGAAGGATTCAATATCCTTTTTTAGTAGATTACAAGATTAGATTGAATCTCGTTGGTTATATTTTCTACATGGTATCAGAGCAGGAATTTTTTGGGTGGTGATTTTGCAGAGAATATTTGAATATTTTGGTGTAAAATTTTCAAAAACAAATAGAATATTTGGATTCCTTGCGAAAATATACCCCCCCCCCCCAAAAAAAAAAAACACATCGGTCAAATCGGAGCTCGGATAAGGGAGATATCATCGATTTAAAATCAACTTTTTTTTAGAAACTTTTTGTAACGTCGGGACAATTACACTGTGCGCGAGTCAAGAACCTATATGTAATTGAGGTACGAAATGCATGCAAATATTTGAGGAGAAAGGAAAAAGTTAGAGACTTGGTGGTTTAAAGGGAGCATAAATTACCTCTCAACATGCATCCTCATGAGAAGCAGTCTTAGAAGGTTGTGGAGTCGCTGCCACAATTGGAGAAGCAGAGAGAAGACTGAGTGGAAGCGTCCACTCAAGCAGAGACCTCCATGAGGGGGAAATTTTGAGCTAGATGGGAAGAGGGAGTAGCCATACCTCGAGGTGTACGGTGGGGTGATGTGTAGACATAATCCCAAGATAAGAAATTTGGGCAAGGTCCATTGAGATGGTGTGTCTCATGGATCAAACCTGGCTACGAGGAGCCCACGGTACAATAGTAGTAGGAAGGATCAGTTAGATTTATGTAGTAAGATGTCAACAAGACAGAAATCAGAGTGATAGATGTCAAATAATGGATCACAAATCAGAGCTAGCAATAGTTCAAAGGGCACGGATGCAGATGTTAGCAGTAGCGCAGAGAATCCAGTACTAGACAGGTGCAGTAGCTAGCAGCAGTCAGAAGACTCTGATGACAGATGCATTATACTGAGTAAGTTGTTCGGAGGCTATTCAGTTTCAGGATTTGCAGGTGCAAAAAACACTAGAGAAGTGTAGCATGCAGAACATTCCAAAGGTACCGGATGGAGATATATTGAATTCCTTTCTTATTGAGAGGGAGTGTTGAAATTTGCAACAAGAAACAGTGAAATTGGAAACTAGAAAGGACAAAAAAAATGCACCCACACTGGTGAGGAATTTTGATGTACCGGGAGTGAGGAATGTGAGGCGTCTAATTTATTTTCCCCTTAAATAAATTGGACAATAAATTGTACTTTCGTCTCATAACAACTTTTGTTAGTTAACTAAGTCATGATGACTGAGTTAGCTCAAGAAATTTGATTTAAGGTGATCGAGGTGGATATTGGTGGCCACTCGCCTATTCCACTTGGGCCCTCACCATTGTCTCTTTCAGTTTTTCAGTTTCCTTAATTATAGCACAATTTACTATTTTTGTCAGTTTTTTCGGGTCCTGAACTTCAGGAGCTGTTTTGAGGCCCCAAACGACGCTTTTTTGGGCATGAAAGGTTTAGCGATTTCATAGAAATCGCACTAGTATTTGTAGTCCTCAGAGAGATCTTTCTAACGAGGTATCATGTGCGTCATACGAAGATCATATGACCAAGTTATGACCCCAGAAAGTTGGCTGCCCAACTAACCCCAACGGGGCCCATAAACTCTTGGTGTTACATCTCCTCGGGTTAGGGTTTTATCTTATTTTTAAATAATAAAAAAGACCCTTCATCCTCATTGTAACACAGTTCAGAGGAACATAACTATCGGTTGTATTTATAGAAAATTTCCAATGTGCAATTATAAAGTCATTGGGATGCCATGATGGATTGTGCAATGAAGGAAGGTGGATTTTCCTAATTAATATGGAGATAATTCCATAGGAATTGTGTGAGCAAGGTAGGCTGAGAATTGGCTAAGTATTAGACCGATTTTTCTAGATCAGCAGGAGACAATTGGCAGAGTGCTGGAGAATATCAAGAGAGATTAAGCATTGTATTGTTTCATGATTCCTTGACTTAATACAAAATAGAGATAAATGTTTTTGAGCAGTTGCTTCCCCAGCTACATCTTGTGTTGTGCGATTGATAAATTCTTTCTCTTACTTATATGTGATTGTGCGATCGTGTGTTATCCAAAATTCATCCAAATATGTGATTTGTGCCTTAGGAAATGTGAATTAAGGTACCCTCAGTGGAAAAAAATGCATAAATATTTGTTGCTAAGTCCCTTAAATGTGAGATGTTGCCACTTGTCAATTGTGCCTCTTGTTGATGATGAAACTGACACCCTAGTTTTGTAAGGATCACCAAGTGTCATTTTGCGTCAACCCAAGGTCGTTTCCATTGTCACCTTAGCAACGAATCCTCTCACTTTAGATTAATTATTGAATCCTAGGGTGTCCCAAAGCGCAAATTTATGGGGGACTCTTTTATGTGACTAGATCACTAGCTAGCATTGAAAACCATCTTTACATTGTATGGTTCAACATCTTGATGATTCTTGTCCTATTGACCACAAATTTTGTATTCATTATTGCTTTCATCGCAACACCTACAATAGATATTGATGGTGTTCATAAGCCTATTTCTAGTTGTGATAAGTGGATTAGGGGATCCCTTGTCACAACCCATTACCCCTAATGCGTTTACTCTATGAGCCAAGGGAGACCAAGGGTGTACTTGTAGGGGCATTGAGACCAAATTTGGGGGGTCATAACATTAGGAAAAGTGGAATGACATAACCAAAAAGTTTCTGGGGGGGGGGGGTATCTTATGGTGTATTGAACGGGCCAAGGGGACACAAGGGTAGCATGTATGTGTAGAAGTCAGAGGTGCAAGCATGGTTTACTAAGATCTATAATCCTAGCATTAGAGAATGAGAAAGGGGCTTAGGACCTAATTTCATAGGGCCTAGGGGACCTAGAGGGAAGGCAGCGAGAGAAATTGATAGAGGAACCCAAAATAGTGGTGATAAGGGGATTAGGAGTCCAATTATCACAAAAAAATAAGCCCTTAACCCATAACCACTAAATTCCCTATTCCCTTAACCCCCAATCCATATTCCCTTAACCCCTCCACTCATAAATCATAACCCATAAACCCCTTCATTCATTAAATCTTATGACATTAACCCCTAACCTATATTAATCCATGAACCTCCTAAGCCATAAATCCTTATCCTCTTAACCTGTGACCCTTAACCCCTAAACACCTTAACCACTAAAACCTAAATCTCCTAAATATTGAGTCCTTAACCGCTAAATCCTCTGACCCTAAAGGCATTTGGCCCTTAACGCTTGACCCTTGAAGCCCTTAACCACTAAGTATCCAAGGCCGAAAACAACACCCCAAACCAGCAAATTAACCTCCTAGGAGAATCCTTCATCTCTAATTGAGAATATTAGAAACATTAATTGATTCTTAGAGAACTAGGTACTGGTTACAAGGATATGTGTTTGTGGGTAATGCCATTATTATCATGTATGCCAAATGTAGACAATTGGATAATTTGCAAAGCCTCGATTTGAATTACTCACAATATTTACACTTCATCACGTTGAGATGGAGCTTGTAGTGTTCTCTCACGTAAGGAGTTGTAAATGAAAAGGAGCAAGCTCCCATTACAAGGAGGGTTTAAAGAGTTTAAAGAAGTAGTAGGGTTAAGGAGATAAGAGCGGAAGCGCAGTCCTGATTACTTAAAGCCTTTTTCCAAAATTTCCTACTATGTTTCTGGCATACTTTTTCCCTGTCCTATTGACCACAACTTTTGTATTCATTATTGCTTTCATCACAACACCTACAATAGATATTGATTGTGTTCATAAGCCTATTTCTAGTTGTGATAAGTGGATTCGGGGCTCCCTTATTACAACCCATAACCCCTAATACGTTTACTCCCTTAGCCAAGGGGGGCCAAGGGTGTACTTGTAGGGGCATTGAGACCAAATTTGGGGGGTCATAACATTAGGAAAAGTGGAATGACATAATAAAAAAGTTTCTTGGGGGGAGGGGGTATCTTATGGTGTCTTGAACAGGCCAAGGGGACACAAGGGTAGCATGTATGTGTAGAAGTCAGAGGTGAAAGCATGGTTTACTAAGATCTATAATCCTAGCATTAGAGAATGAGAAGGGGGCTTAGGACCTAATTTCATAGGGCCTAGGGGACCTAGAGGGAAGGAAGTGAGAGCAATGGATAGAGGAACCCAAAATAGTGGTGATAAGGGGATTAGGAGTCCAATTATCACAAAACATAAGCCCTTAACCCATAACCACTAAATTCCCTATCCCCTTAACCCCCAATCCATATTCCCTTAACCCCTGCACTCATAAATCATAACCCATAAACCCCTTCATTCATTAAATCTTATTACATTAACCCCTAACCTATATTAATTCATGAACCTCCTAAGCCATAAATCCTTATCCTCTTAACCTGTGACCCTTAACCACTAAAAACCTTAACTACTAAACCCTTAACCACTAACACCTAAATCTCCTAAATATTGAGTCCTTAACTGCTAATTCCTCTGACCCTAAATCCCTTTGGCCCTTAACGCTTGACCCTTGAAGCCCTTAACCACTAAGTATCCAAGGCCAAAAACAACACCCCAAACCAGCAAATTGACCTCCTAGGAGAATCCTTGATCTCTAATTGAGCATATTAGAAACATTACTTGATTCTTAGAGAACTAGGTATTGGTTATGAGGATATGTGTTTGTGGGTATTGCCATTATTATCATGTATACCAAATGTAGACAGTTGGATAATTTGCAAAGCCTTGATTTGAATTACTCACAATATATACACTTCATCATGTTGAGATGGAGCTTGTAGTGTTCTCTCACATAAGGAGTTGTAAATGAAAAGGAGCAAGCTCCCATTACAGGGAGGGTTTAAAGAGTTTAAAGAAGAGCAAGGTTAAGGAGATAAGAGCGGAAGCGCAATCCCGGTTACTTAAACCTTTTTTCCAAAATTTCCTACTATGTTTCTGGCATACTTTTTCCCTGTCCTATTGACCACAAATTTTGTATTCATTATTGCTTTCATCACAACACTTACAATAGATATTGATGGTGTTCATAAGCCTATTTCTAGTTGTGATAAGTGGATTAGGGGTTCCCTTATCACAACCCATAACCTAAAGGGGTTTTTATCCAAGTTCAGTAACCTAAAGGAGTTGATTTCATTGATAGAGGTAGATTGAGGAGTCGCATAACGAGAGGCAAGAGGACCTGTCAGATGTGTTCAGGACATGTGGACTAAAAGGGATATGTGTGGCGACCATAAAAAAGTGGGTCAGGTGTTGTCTTGTTCAAGGTAGATTGGTTGTCAAAGGACTAACACCAAGCCCTAGTTATATCAGTGTGATTGTAAAGGGCCATGATCCCAGGTATGCGAGCTCTAGCCTATTCTATTATAGTTTGTAATTTAACGAAGAACGTTTTGAAAAATTTAAAATTTTTCACGTGTACTAGTTCATGATTCCTTGATGTGTGTAGATTTTGTTGTGAAAAGTAGATGTGTTGTGGCACTTTTGTGTGTTTGCATCAAATATTCTAAGACCAAACCCAGATTCTCATGTGTTGTGGAAATTCAACATATGCCTTGTTCACCTAAGAACTACTTGTAACTCATCTTAGGTTACTCATGTCCAATCTCAACGCATCCCACTTAAAAAGTTACCAATACAAAGCTCATCACATCCAACTGTGGTCATAAAACAACTAAGCAACATAATTTACATCTTGACATTCCATAACACCTGACATGTCTCAAATGCCTTAGCACTATGTGGCATGTGTTAACATCCCCTACAATCCTGGGCATGCTTTTACACTCCCTAACACACCCTAGCACTTCCTAACACACCCTGGTTGCAAAGGCGAGAAGGATCTTGTTAGAGGGAGTTCGAGGCCATAGTGTCTCAAGCCTCCATGAGAAGGTGAAACCATTGCAATGTGGAAGGCCTTAATAGATCTGTACCTGAATAGCAGCAACCACAGGAAGTTGGTGCTGAAAGACAAGCTTAGGAAGATCAAAATGGAGAAGGGCGACACGATCCAAAAATACTTGACCAAGTTCACTCAATGTCAAGATGAGCTTGGAAGTGTTGGGATCTATGTTGCCTCAGATGATTTGGTGAGCCTAGCTCTTATAGGACTTCCCAAGAGGTGGCATATATCCCAGGACTTTGTTAATGGGAGGGAGAAGCTTCTAGATTGGGAGCGATTATGGTCTGATTTGGCACAAGAAGAAATTCGACAGAGCACTAGAGATGGAAAATACACAAATGTTGAAGGTATATCATATGTGCTTCTTTGTATTTGGAAATAAATCTAATTTATGGGATAATTGTACAAGTTGGGATGTCAAAGAAAAACACTCACACTTGTGAAACTAACCTTTAAGGAGTACGATAATCAATGCATGTAGCCTAGTTTTAGAGAATCACATGGGCTAACGACTAGGCTAGGTACGATACTAGACCTATCTAATTCTAAAAGGTATTAAGGATAAGAAAATATGAGTAATCAACCTAGATATGGATTGGAGATAGAGAATTTCATGGGATTTAGGTTAAGTTTCCAAGGCTCATAATCATAACTATATCTTCGATAAAAAGGTTTGTATCAGCCCACAACCAATAATATAAACTTCCTTTAAGAGTTATAATAAACCCCTTAATTATGAGGAAGCATATAATGTATTTTTCTAGGGGTTGATTCATGTGCTGGATTCATATGTCCTAGAGGTTCCTACATGATAAACAAGCTATGAATATATAAGAGGCATATAGTAAAGCATGGAATGAGGGAAGTTGTGTGGCAGTCCTAGCATTTAAGCATAAAATTGATATTAAATTGAGTATAAAAGAGGCCTCTAATGAAGTGTGTATTGAAAATTGGTTAATGGAAGGTGTTGGACTTTCATTCCTAGCCTAGATAGTTCTCAACAATAAAATGATTTTACATTTAATAAAGATTCTAGATTTTTACAACTTGGTTTGAACATCATTTGTAGTTTGCTTACACAGGTGGAATTTTACAACATGAAAAATAAATGTTTCATTCAAAAGATTCCTTGCTACCATAACCATTTCATCCCCCAAAATTGGGGTTTCCTCTCTCGTTTTCCTCAACAAAATACAATCTCAAGCCTTCGTTCTAATAAAGACAAACAAATAGTGTGCATAATTGTTAGTCTCCAGCTCTCCCTTTCTCTCCATATCGCTCCCTCCCTCCCTCCCTTTCTTTCCTTCTCCCTACCCCCCTCTCCATATCTCCCTCCACTTCTTGCTCTCTGTCCTCAATGGAAAAACTAGAATCCAAACCCCAAGAATTGAATACCCAAATATTTATGGCTTTGCATCCAACTAGTAAACCCTAAAACCTTCCATTAGCATCCAAGGAAATGAAACTCCACCCATTTAGTAGGGATTTTAGACAACTGGAAACATAAACACCATCTCCTAACAATTGTCACCAACGACATGGAGGATGTTTTGCAGAGAGGAGTAGCACCATATAACTTTTCCTCGGTGCCCAAAATCTCCAATCTAGAACCCTTTTCTAACCTAATATGTCCTTGCCTCTTGATGGATAGTCCTACGCAAAAAGTGGAAGCTTATATTTTTTAGCCAGGTGCCCATACATATGGCCCCGCCTACACCTAAAATGTATTCCTTCATAACCCAATATCTGAATACACACCCCAATCCCGATATCCATGCCTTCTATTGGCCTGTGACCACACACAAAGTGGAGAAGGAGAAAGGAAGGGAAATCCTAACTATCAAAGTGTTTAAAATGAATCTGTCTGCCTTTTAATTTAGTTGAAAGAGGAAAGTGTCGTTGATTAAGTGTGATGGTGAGCGAAATCCATACTTCCCTCATTCATTCCATCTACCCCTTCCTACCCTGCCTGTCTCTTGTGGGTTCCTTCTCCATTCTCTCTCAACGCCTCTATATATTTTTTAGGTTTTTGCTCATTGTTTTATACTTGGCCCATTTAAAATCCATCAAGCCACATAGCCTCTTGAGCACTCATGAATATAGGAAATTCACATGAATTAGGCTCAAATGGTCTTCTCCATCCTTGAATCACCAAAACCATTATTCTCTTGACCCATTTTCTATTAGAGGCATTCATATAGTTGTCCATATTTAACCTCTGATCTTAACATGTCCTAGGCACTAGTATTTTTCAACTCAAGGCTATCTGTAGGAGCTACAACACCTTCTATGAGCCCTTATCTGAGGTCCATATTAACCAAAATATGGGTGCATGTCTTAATTCCCATCTCTAAATATGTAGATTCATGGGCTAGATAAGATCCCAATGAGTTACCTATATCTTTGAAAATTAGGGTGTCTCGATAGTTAGGAGGGAGACTTGGAAGATGAACCTAGATTGGGGCCATATCTAGTCTCTCCTACTTTGCATCGAAGAGGAACATCTAGAAATTGACAAGGATAGGAGATGAATCAATTTTCTAAACCATTTGTTGCACCTCTCGGGTGCCTGCTACATCTTTGAAGCACAAATGAATCCAACCTTGGGCTAATAGCGACACCTCTGGAGGAAATTTTACAATAGGTAAGATTTCCTTGTCTGCCCACACATTTAGGGTTGAGGACCTTAATTTTCAACCCCTTACTTACCCCGCCAAGTATTTTTGGGAAATTTCCTCAGTCTTTTGAATGGTGACGTTGACTCCCAAAAATAGAGAACGAAGGAATTTGTTCTTCTTCTTTACACTACAATGGATTTTCCACTTCCTTTCTTTCTCAGATTCATTTTGAATCATAACTCATTCTTATTCACAAGGGTGTTTCTCCCTGAAAACCACAAGCCCATTTATGATGTTAGTTTGACCTTCTTCCGTTGTTGAGGCAAGGCTCTCCTTCACTAGCTCGCCGAAGGAGGGCGAGGCTGATGGCACTTGAGATGAAGGACATACAAGAAAACTATCCAGAGAGGCTTATGAGAGTGAAGAACCCCCATTGTGTTCAAAAAATTCTGAAAACCCTAAGGAAGTAGTAACACATTATATGTCTTCCTCCAATATTTAGGACAATAGGGAAACTAAACTTAGAGCCAAACACCCCAAGAAGAGTTCTCTAGCCCCTAACAAACGTCCTCAGGCCCTGGGCTAGCCAAAACTAAAGGACCCAAATAGTGCATGGCTGGAGTAGGGGTTAGGGCCTTCGAACCGCTAGACAGTTGCCTATTGAATTCTTAACTTTGCTTTCTAAAGATCTGGTAGGCCCAGAAACTATAGTATGGTGACCTTCTAAGTTGAATTTGAAATGAAAATGGATAAAATCCTTGGAACTAGACCAAATTTGTTGAAAACCCCCCTCCTCTAGTTCATAATCCACCAACTCCTCCTCCTCCTCCATGTGGGTCCAATAGTAAGTAGTCAAAATGTCATCTAAAAAACATATTTGATGAATAATTGCGTGTCTTCAAAGGGTTTATCATGGCCACCATATTTGTACAAAATATATATCATGTGGATAAAAAACTCATTGTTACCATTTAATCTTATTTTTCATTTTGACAAGGATATCAGCGATCACATTGTCTAGATCCTATTCACTCTTTGTCAAAACTACGACCCTTTCTCCGCCTGCAATTTTTCCTTGGGCCTCTAGGGTTTCTCCAGTGTTGAATTCTTCTCCCATGGTCAAAACGTTGTAATGTTATCTTTAACAATTAGAGTTTGTCAAAATAAAATAAAAATTAAAAACATAAAATTAATAATTAACCCAATCTAGATATATTTTAACTCTAGATCTACCAAGGCCGAGAGAGAGGAATTAAATCTCTTGAAATGCAAAATTCCTTAGATTTGATTTCTATAGACATTTGATAGATTGGAAGCTAAGATGAATCTAGATTAATCATATACCATGAAAAAAATAAAATAACAAAAAAAAAAAGAGTGATTTGCAAACCCAACATAGCATCCACCTTTGTTTTGAAAAATATTAAAATATTTACCATATTTGAATAAGTTTAAGAAATTTAAATATTTATTATATTGGAATAAATTTTTGGTTGTTGTTGTTTTTTTTAAAAGGTTTTACCCTTTCGATTAAAATGCTTTGACTCATCCGAAAATAATTTTCCCACTCCATTTAAATTTCAATAAATTTGAAGAGGGGATTGTCGTGGAGTATTGGCGGGCAAACAAAAGACATAACATTTTGTTACCAACCAAAACAGTAGAGCACAGCTAGAGCTACAGGAGGGGAACCTGAAAACCCTCTCATCGATATTGAATGCATTGAAGAGTTCGACTCGAGCACGATTATTCAATTTCAAGAAGAAGAAGGCCACCCTCCTCCTCCATCTGTTGAGAGGTCTATGAGAAGGTAAGAGTTTAAACAATTATTGCATGTATAATGTAGCTTCCGTGCCATGAATAGTGTATATTGATTTACATTTGATATTAGTGCGAGTAATCTCATTTGTTGTGGAGTTGACTTTGTTTAGTTTGGAGGCTTTGCAGGTTTTTGTCATTTGGTTCAGAAATGCAAATGTGCATTTTGATATGCAGTTTTGTCTTGCTTTGTATCTTTGTTACTCTTTGATGTTATTTATCTCTGGGAACTTGGAAGCATAGAGAAGGAATGGAGTTAATGCATGCCATTGGGTTCTTATTCCATTTATGATTTGTACATTGTCGTGGATGTTCCACCGGATCTTCATAACAAATTTTATAATATTATACAGTCTTTTACTAGAACTATTCTACTCAAGATTGCAGACTTCATATCATTAGATTTAACACAGAAATTACTGAGAATCAGCTAAAAGTGAAATGAAGGAAACAAACAATTACACACCATCCATACATTGAATACAATATATACCCTAGGAAAACCCAATACAGGATGAACCCAACTAGGAGAGGCCTATGCTTTGCTCTTTTCTTCTGTGGATGAAAAGTGAATACAAAGAAATGGGTACTCACACTGGAAAAATGTGGATGCTACATGATTTCCTTCTTCCTCTGTCATGCTTCAATCCCATAACTATGAACATAATATTGAAACATAACTATGAAATAGATATAAATGCAGAGAACATAGAGAAACACGTTACACAACTTGACTCGTTTGTAGAGAGTTGAAGAAGTTACATGGTCACTAGGTGTTGTGGTTTGTCTCATGAGGATCACTTTTTCTTTCTAATATAGATCCACCCAGTTCTGTTGACATGGGTTAGTGGCATTGTGATATACTGATTTGTGAAAGGGAATCATGAACGCAAGGTTGTTAGGACTAAGCTTTTCCTTTTTTGATTCACGAAGATGCTTTAAACCTCAAAAGAGATTTGATGGCACCAAAGTTGAGTGTGTCTCCCCACCACTACCAAGGGGAACTTGCATAGGTTTCTTTTCTTTCGGTTGAGCCATTTTCTTTCTTGGAGCACATATGTTTCCCTGTATTACTTACCATCCTTTGGGATTTTTCCTATGTCCATTGGATGTAGAAGATGTTTGTGAAGAATCAAGATGAATAGGTTTCTTGGAGGTGTACAATTTGTTGGCATGATCTACATCTAAATTTTGTGCTTTCAATGTCTAACATTTCGGTAAAAGTGAGATCAACCCATTATATGAGCAACTAGTTGGGAAACTCACAACTTAGGTTGAGCACTACACAGATATGGGTAAAGATGTTGAGCCCATGACAATATGAGCTCCATTAACTTTAATAAAATGATTCTGGGAGTTTTTAATAGTTGCAAAAAAATTAGGATACCATAAGTGAAGAGGAGGTTTGGAACTCTTACGTAGACCAAAGTTGTTGTAATAATCATGGTGTTTGGATCAAACTTTCAGAACTAGGGATGAAAGGAGAGGTGCATTTTCCCCTAGAAATAGGGTCCTAGGTTGAATTTCTTTTTCCTATCCACCATGGCCTTAAAAATTACAATGAAGTAACACTTGGAATGGAGGAAGAGCTCATCGTTGGTAATCTAGGTTTGATTTTTCCACCCATGAAGCATTGTTGTAGATGGCCAAAGCCCATTCAAGGGACAAAGAGTGCCATCCCTTCAATACAAAAAGTTGTGGGCATATACATGCAAGTTCCAACACTGGAATGTCCTTTGATTTCTCCACTATAAAGGCAGAATTGAGGGGCGGATTTTTCTTTGAGGGAATAGAAAGCCTAGGCTTCACCTCATCCTTGAATTGATGGGATTGGGAGGAGGGCATATTTTTTCATAGGGATCCTCCAAGAAGGCTTGAAACTAAAAGCACGATAGCATCCTTGCTTATGCCAAAATCCACGGGAAAGAAACTATCAAGGAGTTGCCTTCTTGCATAGAGTTGTTTCTAATGGCTTGGAGGGAACCTTGTCGTTGTTGTATCCATGAATTCAATATAGAGATAGAACCCATGGATTTCATATGAAAATAGAAGGATTCCCCTGAATGGGACCTCATAAAGACTTGAAGATTTGCAGTGACTTTGCCTCATTTTTTAAGATTTGTGTTAGATAGGAGTGCAATGGTGTTAGTTGAATGAAGACCATATTAGAGCTGAAAGTCTTATCTAGTGTTTGTAAGTTGCGACTCTTAAAATGAGATGGTGACACCTCGTTTGGCTTGAAATTCCATGGATATAGCCGGTGATCACATGCTCTCTCTAGTTATAGTTTTAACTACCAATCCTAATGTAGTCCTAGCGCATCCATTGACTCCTTTTATTTTTGTGTTCATTTAATTAGGATTAACTACAACAAGGATGATGACAGAGCACTCATTCAATGTCTTATTGATCCATTGATGAGTTTTTTTAATGTATCAAATGCAGGATCAACTATAATTTGAGCTTTGAGCTCAAGATAGACTTTGTCAAATTTGAATCTAATGTTGACACTGGCATTTGAAGCAATGGATTTACAAGCAATTGATTTCATGAACTGTCTTGACTCTTAAATATTTGCGTAACTCCCTAGTTTCTTATATTAATCCCAAAAAAGAGACAACATGCAAATCTAAACTAGTTAATTAGTTGGCAAAAATGTTATCATAAACCATGTGCAGAACAGTTTTTTATTGCTTGGAGGGATCCCCTCCCTTCATTATTTCTATGAATTTAATATATAAACAAAAAATGTGGATAATATGGAGGGGTTCCTCTGAAGGGGACCTCATAAAGACGTGAAGATCTGCTATGGCTCCCCCTTGTTTGAATTTTCATGTTAGATAGTATCACAATTATAGTAGTTAGACAAAGGCCATACTAGATTGCTTGCCCTAGTGTTTGGCAAGTGAAGAATCTTCAAAATATATGGTGGCACCTCATTTGGCATGAGATGCTAGATATATCCACTAACAATATTCTTTGTGGTTACAATTGTAACTACTAGCCCTAATGTGGCCCTGGCTAGGTCATTGACCCCCTTTGCTGTCATGTTCATTTATCTAGAGTTTGTTATTGTAGGCATGATGACAATGACTTCTTGACCCATTGATGTGACCCCTTTTGTTGTCATGTTCATTTATCTAGGGTTTGTTATTGTAGGCTTGATGACAATGACTTCTTGACCCATTGATGTGTGTCCTTGGTGTAATCAAAAGCAGGATTGGCCAGAATTTGAGCCTTGAGCTCAAGATTGACTTCGTCAAACTTGGATCTCATGTTGATGATGTCATTTGAAGCCTAAAGTGGGAGGCATCGGGCTTCTTACTAGAGAAGACTTCTTCGGGAGTCTTGGAGTCCAATGTGGAATGCGGGCATCTATTTTGAACATACACAATGGCACGAGCAACTTCCACAATGGTTCTATTCTTCCTTTCAACAAAACCATTTTGCTCAAGAGTATACATAGTTGGATCAGCCAATCCTCCAAGTGTCACACACACACCCCTCAAAGACAGCTCCAAAAAGGTCAACATTGGTCAACAGAAAAAGTCAATGCAGAAATTCAACGCTGCGGTCTAGGGCTGTGGTCAAAGGTCACCCTTCTCCTCGATCTTTTTGCTCTCTAATGCTGCCTCAAGAGATTGGATTTTCTGCACAAGAATGGAGGTCAAAATCCAAGCTTTGACCCATGGTCAACGCGTGTCAATGCACCAGCAAAGAGCCCTAAAAACAGTTCGCACTCCTTCCGCTTCAGATCCGCACATGTCAGAGAGAGAGGCCTCCAAAGGCTGAATGAACCAATTAGATCACAAGAGGAAATGCGTGATGAGTTGATGATGAAATGGACATCATCTCTCTCCAATTTATATCCATCAATGAGGGTGTGTGACACATCTATTGGGCTTGCAAGCCTTCATTACAATTCTGGTCGACCTTGACAATTTGCACATGTGTGGAAAATAAAATCAAAATATAAGTTCTTCTCATCCAAACAAGATGATCTTTAGATCAATCTTGCACCTCTCCGAAAGAGGAATCCAACAAAAATATCATCATCATCATATGAGCAATGCAACATGGATTTTGGATCTAGTTTCCCAAAATTAACAAAATGATACCTGTAGTCTGATAAAAATTGATACCTGTGCCAACTCTTGCCCAGTTGATCATGTAATAGAAGTCTTCATCTAGCACAACATGATGATGCCAAGTAAATAAAAGCATTCCTTCCTATTCTATTGCTGTCCAAAATCCAAAGTGCTTCTCATATTCAGAACTTTCTGCCTCCGAGGGTTGTTATGATTTATCAGAATGTGGGTAATGTCTATATTTATAATATTTCTTAGTTGGATTGTTACTTGGTAATTTTGAATTGTAAGCTTAGTGAATATCCTTGATATATTCCTTAATACTTCATTAAATGGGACAAAAATATACATCTAGGATGCGATTTAACCTTTGAGCTCAAAACAAAATAAAATGTTTATCAGCAGTGGCAAAGCAGATGTCGGCTATGAGATACTTACCAGATTTAGGCCATGAGATAGTTTTCTTGCATTGTAGGAATCTCTGGATAGTACACAATATTTCAAGATCAAAGACAACTAAAATGGTATAAAATAAAGAAGTACCTCTGTGCAAGCTATCAGTCAGACTAGTCAAGCCCTTGTTATCTGTATGAGAAATATAAAAGGTACTGCAAAAAGGCAGTTGGAAACATTGTACAGTGACTACAGTGAAAGGGTTTTGGAACTTATTTTCAAGATAAATCTCAAATTTTCCTTAGACTACTTGAGAAATCAAATTTGGGTAGGTTTCGCATGAGTGATAAGCTATAAATTTGAGAGAACTTTATATTTCATCAATTCTACTTCTTCTCTCTGAGGCAAGGGACAAAGGACCCACCTCCACCTAGTGATTTGTCTGCAAAAGTCTACTGAGGTGTATATATTCTACCCCACTCTGGATTTGATCCTTTGGCCTCTTATGAAACACATGTTTGTTACTGTCAGGCCCACTCAAGCTCTACAACCTCCTAATGGTCTACTTTACCTAACCCTACAGATTCCTACAATTTACAACTTTTCATCAATATGTGACCAAATGAAAGCACCGGACTACAAACATATTGCTTTAATGAGGCCTGGATGAGTAAAAAACGTAGCAAATAGTAGTAAATAATAAGTCTAGCTAATCCCAAAATTATGTTAAAAATATATTCAAGGCTTAGGGATGGTTTGTGTTGTAAGGCTCATGAATGATTTTGTGCTCTACTTATATCCTCTTTAAACCTATCTTTGTTTTAGAGTTTTCTATTATGTATTTCGAATCATATTGAATTTGAACTTTTTTTACCAACATGCATTATTTTTGAAGAATTTAAACTTTTTTAGACTTCTTGGATTGAGTTACATATGCTACACTTCTAATTGCAACTATACTCTCATAAAAAAGGCATTTCAGTAATGTATGCCATTCATTCTCACATGTTGGTCGTCTTCTAAATACTAGAAAAATGAGAACACTGAGCATTGCATGTTTACCTTCTAATGTAAGAACTCAAGGTAATATGGAACTAATATGAATACAAAGTCATTATTGAACACCGATGCACCAGAATCTTGTCAAAATTTACTTTTAAAATCAAAACTTAAAGCAATATAGGCTAGGATTGTTGTACTTAATAAATAATTTACAATGACATTATATCCTCTTGCTAGGATTTAGTTCCTTCTCTGATATTTTGTTTATGATGAATAGGATATGGTTGGTTAAGAGTAATGATTCATAGAAGGAAGTTTCATTTTTTAAATATGTTTAATTATTATGTGTTTATATTTTTTAAATGTTTCTCTCTACCAATAAGGGAAACAATCCTTATAATCTACTTTAATGACTTTGCTTGCAGGCTTTTGGAGCTTATGTTTTTGGTCCTAATAGTTCAAGATGATTCCCTATTGGGACTTCTAGCAAGTAGAGCTGTGATATTTGACCCTTTCATTGGTACATCAACAACATTTAAGTAGAAGAAATGTTGCATCATCTAGGATAACATGCACTGGGAGGATGAGTTAGGTGCGTTCTTTCTTATACAATAGAATATTCACAATCATATATGATCTAAACTAAGTTCCAACTAGAAGTGTATTTTATGTATCCAGTTGCAGCTTGAACTTTGAAAATGCTTTCAAAACTAAATGAACTATACTTTACCTCTCGAAATGGGTAATTTTAAGGCATGGCTCTCCCCATCTTAATTTTAGTGTTGCTAACAAGTGGTGACTTTTAACAACTTTTATGAATGGACAGGTTATACAGTCAGTTATAAAGGGAGATCTAGTGAGTGAAGTGCATCAACAATTTTCCCCATGGGCGTCACAGGTTTTTTTCGAAATTGCATATCATTTAGAATCTTAAACATAGAATGAGTGTCATTATGGATCCATTGTGATGTTGGTAAATCATAGACATATTGGAGAAATTATTTAAATTGTTTTTCAACTTTAAGCTAGATATACATTCAAAGATAGCAATAATTGAAAGTATAATTTCTCAATGGAAAGATATTAGCAATTTATAGCTATAAAATATCAAAACTAGGATTTTCCTTAATGTAAATGTCAAAACTCATAACACTACTTTTTGTTAGTTGTGGGCTTCATCATCTTCAGTGGGCATTCTTCTTTGTTGATTTGTATAAGAATCCATGGTCTCTCAAAGTGAATTTTTCGTTACTCCTAATCCAAATTCAGACAGGTAGTATTGTCAATCACTTTTTCCCCTTGAATAAATCCCAAGGGGTTTGATTGGACAGTTTAGGAAAGCTACAACTGTCGCCGACAATAATCCTCACGTCAAAGCTAGTGAATGCTAGTTCTAGGGCATGTATCTAGGATAATTGGTTGATACAGAATCCAAAATCTGTCACTTAACCTTCCAAATTAGTGAATCAGAAGCATGGATCTAGTCTTAAATCCTTCAAAAATATGCAATAAATCTACCAACATGTTCATTAAATTTTGACTGATTTGTGAGAATAACAATTAAATATGTGTGATAAATAAATTAAAATCAATGAATGCAACAAGTAAATTGTCCATATATTTGAAGTTTTTTTGTAAGGGTATGTGTTGGGGAGAGTGATGGGGAACAAGAATGACAATAGGAGATACAGGGTGATGGGTAGTGATGCATATGGCAACAAGGGCGCTGGATATGGATATTGTGCAGATGCATAGGACAAGGAGAAAGGGCATAGGTAGAGTTTCACTAAAATGAGGAAAGTTGTTGCCTCGGGAATAGTGGTGACACTTCCCTTTTCCACTGGGCTTATCACCTTGTGTAGGATTTGAGATAGTTGTCCCATTGACATATTTTGGTCATTTGTGGACATTGAAAAAATTGTTTTCTTTATTTCCACATGTGCAGTAGAAAACACTAGTTTGGGATTAAATGCAAAAGAAAACATTAGGGCTGATAATTGGTGTGGGATGAGGAAATCATGAAAGTGAAGAAGGGATTTTGATCAAGAGCCGCGCTACTGCTACAGCTGCCTGTGAGCCTGCGCACGCCCAAAGCTAGGGCTTCTCCACGCTGCCATGGAGGTTCTGGGCTCGCCCCAGGTTCCTCCTCCCTCGCCTCGTCCGTTCGCTGAGGATGCATTCAACTTGTTGCTGGCTACGTTGCCGAAGAAGAAGAAAACTGAAGCAGCCAAGTTTGTGAAAAAGTTGTTATTCCAGAAATCTCCCTTCCCCTTGAGGGTCCGATCCAGGTAGCTTTGTCCGTGGCGGATCGCGCTCTCGTGGGACAGTTCACGGGTCTTTGGCCCTCTCCAAAAACAACGGTGAACTGGGTTGTCAAAAATTGGACGCCGTTGATCAAGAACGATGTAACCTCGTATTTCTTGTGGAGAGGCTATTTTCTATTCGAATTCATCTCAAAAGAGGATAAAGACCTGATCTTTCAGAATGGCCCCTACTTCATGGGACCTCAGGGCCTGTATCTCAATAAGTGGACGCCAGATTTTGACCCAGCAGTGGATGTACCAATGGCTGTTCCTTTGTGGGTTAGGTTGCTGAATCTCCCAGTGCATTGCTGGAAATGGGGTTCTCTGAAGCACATAGGTAACACCCTGGGTAAATTTATTGACCAGGCAAATAACAAGGATCAATACGACTATGCCCGAATATGCATTGAGGTAGATCTAGAGGTGGGCCTTCCGGAGGCAATAAAAATCAATGTCGGCAGTTGGACTCATGTGCAAAAGCTAGACGATGAGCAACTTCCCTTCAAGTGCCAGAAATGCCATGTTTACGGTCACTTTGCTAGGGGTTGCCCGAGAAATGGAGAGGCGGAGAAAGGGAAGGAGGAGGGCTGGAACTAGATCAAGCAGTCAAAGACCTCCCATAAAACCCCCAAATCTGGGGTCCCAAATGGTAAAGGCCCTCAGCTGGCTACTGTTCAACAAACCCCTCCCTCGAATGGTCAAGAAAAAAAATTCGGGCCCTTAAGCTCAGCTTTAGAGGACACCCAGGAGGTCGAGATGCAAAAGAAAGTGACCCCAGACAAAGGGACCCCTTTAGGCTCGAGACAAGGAGAAAGTGCCTCAAATAGACCTAAAGAAAAACATGCAGAAGCTGAAGAGGAAGAACAAGTCTCGGGAGGAATCAAAGGAGGAAGGAGAAATATGGGATTCACAAACTTCGGTTAGAAGATCGAGAAGAGGCCGTAAGTGTGTCCGAGAAAAGAGAGAACAAGAAACCTATAAAGATAAGCTCCAGGGTAGTCAACCAACCCTCGAGAAACCCTTGGCAAAAACTCCGAAGATGAAAAGAAACCAGACACAGGGCTCCAAGGGAGCTCATCACACCCAAAAAAGTAAGTGATGAAGGTTGTCTCCTAGAATTGTAGAGGTATGGGGAGCAGAGTGAAAGAAGAAGCAATAAGAAGTCTTCTAAGGATAGAAACCCCAGACAGACTTCTTATTTAGGAGACAAAAGTGGAGGATAAAGACTTCCTCCAAATAAGTAAGAAATTTTGGAATAAAGGTGGAGGACAGGCAGTCTCTGCTCAAGGAGCCTTGGGCGGGCTAGGCACTCTTTGGAATATTAGCAAATTCTCGATGGTCATTGAGATCCTAAATACTCACTGGCTGTTCTTGAAACTTCAACATCTTGATACAAAGGAGGTCATTAGTCTCTTCAATGTGTATGTCCCAGTAAATGCAGGGGAGAAAAAGGCCTGCTGGGACTCCATTAGAAATCTGATAGAAATGGAGAATCTGGAAAACACCATCATTGCTGGCGATCTTAATCTCACCTTGCTCTTGTCAGAGAAGCGAGGATGCAACATCGTAAGGGATACAACAAGGGAGTGGGTGGAGGACCTCATGCAGGATTGGGACTTGCTCGACATCAAGCCCTCTAATGGTAAGTACACCTGGTCAAACAAAAGAGTTGGTTCGGGGCATATTGCTGCAAGGCTGGATAGATTTCTCGTTCAAAGTTCTTTTCTCCTTTTAGGATTAGAGGCTAGAATGCATATTCTCCCTTGCAGCATTTTAGATCATAAACCTATCAAGCTTGAACTGCTGGCCCAAATTGATCACGACCCTATTCCATTCAGATTTAGTCCTTTATGGGTCAAGGGGTCGGACTTCATGAATACGGTTAAGGAATGTTGGAGGCTGCTTGTCAAGGGCTCCTCCTTCTTCGTTTGGGAGGAGAAGCTCAGAAGAGTGAAAGCTGTTCTGAAAATTTGGGCCAAATCCCTTCCTAACCCTGCAACTGAAAGAAAACAAGTCCAAGACAGTCTGGAGCTCCATCACTTGCATTCGGAAATTGCAGAAATTACAAAAGAAGTTCTAGATAGGGAGGCAGGTTTACAACAGAAGTTTCATAAGGCATGCCTGTCAGAGGAAGAATATTGGAGACAAAAATCTCGCAGTCTTTGGCTTAAAGCGGGAGACAGGAACTCCTCCTTCTTCCACAAGCAAGCCCAAGTGCGGAGAAGCTTTAACTCCATCTCAGAAATCAAGGAAGAGACCATAATTCACAATGATTTCACTAGCATTAAAAGGGCAACCTTCTCTCATTTTAAAAATATTTACAGTGAAGAAGGGGTGATGGTCCAGAATTCTAAATTCCTAGATGTGGTTCCTTCAAAGATTACCTCCAAGATGAATCAGTTATTGGAAGCAAAGGTCTCTAAAAAAGAAATAAAGGCTGCTCTCTTTGCTATGGAGCCTGACAAAACCCCAGGACCGGACGATTTTACAGCTAGATTTCTTCAATCTTGTTGGCAGATAGTGGAAAAGGATTTGTACAAAATGGTTTTGAAATCCCAAGCCTGTCAGAAAATTGGGGGCAGCACTAACTCTGCCTTTCTTGCCCTCATCCCTAAGGAAAAAGGAGCCAATAATTTCAACAGGTTTCGCCCTATTCTCTATGCAACATAGGCTACAAGCTGATAACCAAAGTGATTGCCAATAGATTGAAAAGTATCCTTCCTACTATTATCCCGGAGAACCAAGGTGGTTTTGTTCATGGAAGGCAGATTGTGGACAATTTCATCTTAGTTCAAGAGGCGATCCATTCAAGCCTGCATTGAAAAGAAAAGGGTATGGTTGTCAAACTAGACCTAGCAAATGTCTTTGATCGTGTTAGACACAAATTTCTGTTGGATGTTATGCATAAGCTTGGGTTTGGGATTAACTTTACCAACTAGATTTGGGCTTGTATCTCCGAGCCTTGGATCGCCCCTCTGGTGAATGAGCGAGCAACAGATTTCTTCAAAGCTACGAGAGGGCTTCGGCAGGGGTGTCCTCTTTCCCCCCTCCTATTTGTCCTTTAAGCTTTTGTTCTTAGCTTTTATTTGGACAAGAAGCAACAAGACCAAGAGATTATGGGTCTCAACATCGCAAGAGGAGTCAAAAATATAAATCATGCTTTGTTTGCTGACGATTCTCTATTGTTGGGCGCAGCCTCTGTGCTTTCGGCATCAAGGTTCAAAGATGTGTTGGATGATTACTGTGATGAAACGGGCAGCAAACTAAATAAGGGGAAATGTCATATATACTGTTGGAACATTTTGGCCAATACTCTCAATGCCATTTCCAAATTTTTGGGCTTTGTTGCCTCCTCCAACTGGTCTTTGTTCAAGTATCTTGGCCTCCCAATCTTCCACAAGATCGCCTTCAGCAGAGATTGGCTCCCTCTGTTAGAAAAATTCAAGCTCAAGATCCAGGCCTGGGGTTTCTCTTAGCTCAACCTTGTAGGTAAGTCAATGCTCATCAAGGCTGTTCTCAGCAGTCTCCCAATTTTTCAATTCTTTGTTTTGTTGGCTCCTTGCATTATTAGGAAAATGGAGGATTTCATCCGAAAGTTTTTTTGGAAAGGGGGTAAACAGAATGAGAAGAGAATGCCGTTTGTTAGCTGGGACAAAGTCTCCAAGCCCTAGATGGAAGGTGGTTTGAACTTCAAAGACCTCTGCACTCAAAACGTGGCTATGGGAGCAAAAATCATTTGGAGGATTATAGCTCCTAATTCTGGTTGGGCACAAACTGCATTATGGAAGAAATACTTCTGTGGCCAAAGGAAATGTTGTCTTGATAAACCCCTCCCAAAAAACAGATTGCACTTTCTCAAGCTCTGTGCTAAAGCCACTCCGTTGATCAATCACCATGCGTTCTGGATCTCGGGGAATGGCAAACAAATTAATATCTGGGAGGATCACATTATGAATAATCCTCCACTTGCTGAAGTCAGATCTCTGCATGCGCTGCGGTCTTGGATGTCCAATGTTGGCTTCATAACTCTGTGGGACATCTTGTGCTGGGATAATTGTAATTGGCAGAGTTGGAAGCAGCTTTAGGTGCCAACGGAGTTGAAGCTGGACTGCGCTGACTTATTCGCTCATCTGAAGGGCATGGCCTCGATCCACGCTAGGAGACTTGACAAATGCGGTTGGGGTTCTCATGCGGGCAACTATTCTGTGGTGCAGGGATATATAAAATTGCTGGAACAACCCCACGTCCTTCCTAATCCCACGCCTTGGAAGGGGATATGGAGCGACACGTCCATTCCTAAAATCGATCTTTTCCATTGGCTCTTGTGCCACAACAGAATCCCGACAGAAGACAGATTGAAGAAAAGGGGCTTCCATGGGCCTTCCAGATGTATAATGTGCAGAGAAAATGAAGAGAATGCTTGCCATCTATTGCTGGAATGCAAATTCGCAACAGAGATCTGGCATGAGCTTCTGGGCCCTTGGAGAATCAATTTCACATTTCCCATCTCCATCACTGATTTGTTTGCCAATTGGCTGCACATATATCCAGGAGTCATTCCAAAAAACAAATGTTTTAAGGCTGCCTGGCTTTCCTTGCCAAAGATCATTTGTTGGCAAATCTGGCTTGAGAGGAACAAGAGAATTTTCAGAGATAAAGTGCAGGATGCAAAGATTGTCATGATCAAGATCAAATGCGAGCTGAAAGAAAGCTTGGGCGATCAGCTTGAGGATACAAATTTAAGTCAGCAGGATTTTGAATGGGGCGTCATGATGGGCCTCCAGTTTTATGAAGTAGTAAGGTTAAGCAATCCAAGCAAAGAATGGAAAATTAGAGTTAATGAAAAAGACTTCTCAGATTGGGTTAACAAGCAATCCAAACACTCCTTATTCTTTGACGGGGCAGCCAAAGCCAATCCAGTGAACGCTGGTGTAGGAGGTGTCATAAAGAATATAGAAGGCAGAATCGAGCATAGTTATGCCTGGGGCTTGAGACACAACACTAGCATCCAAGCAAAAGCGTTGGCTCTGTTCCAAGGCCTCAAGCAAGTCAAAGACCTAGGCATCAAAGAGGTAAATGTAATTGGCGATTCTCAGTCCATTATAAAAACTATAGTGGACAATTCTGCCCCTACAGATTTCAGGTTTGCAAGATTGATGACAAGAATCAAAACATTGGTTAAAACTTTTCAGAGTTTGAACTTCTTCCATGTGTTGAGGGAGAATAACAAGGATGCAGATTCAGAAGCCAATAAAGCAGTCCTCCTCTCTATCGACACTCTTCTAAGAGACAGGGACGAAGCATGGGATCTCATTCCTTAAAATTTTTGCTTACATGTTTTATTGCATTTTACTGAATCAGTTTGTTTGTATCCACAAGCTTGGGAAAATTACGGATATTGATTCGATTGCTGTATGTAAGAATCATCGGTTTATAAGTGTCCGAGTCATTGAGCTCCTGGTAGGAGAGGAAAACTGGGCTTTGCCCTCATATTATGTAACCTGATTAGAGGCATTCATGGCAAGGCTTTAATATAAACCAATATCTGTTCCTGTAAAAATAAAATAAAAATGAAAGTGCAGAAGCATAGAACTCAATGCTTCGTAATTTCCAACTTAAAAATAGGGTATTCAAACATTTGGGATCAACCTCTTTCATTGTTAGTTGTTGGTTGATTTTTCATGTCTTAATCTAACAAGTTTGTTGGACATAAATGCATTTTGTACTCAATAAACTACTGGAAATATTCTAGTTCCACCGCCTACGTGTGAATGTGGTTGCATTCAATAACGGGTTCAAAGTAAAATCAGAGTGTCATTGTCAAAACTTCGTTTTCCATCTCCATTATTCCAAAATATGATGGTTCACAGGTTGTGTTCACTTTCTATTGATTCATGTATAATATTCTACCATTCCAAAAACTGGAATATGCACTTCCTATGCATCCATTTGTAGAGTTTGTTCATGCATAAAAAATGGATTCTTCTTCAACATTAACTTATAATGGATAGCATGTTAAGATGTGACAAGGGTGAATTGGGATTATGTACAACTACATAAGAGATCCGGGATGTAGAGAATGATGTCGAAGAACTCCTGTGTAAAATGGTCAGGTTGTGAACAAAGTGGTCAAGCGTCCTTTTCCAACTCCACTGTCAAAACACTATAAAATGATGATGTTGTGTTACCTGGGAAGGCTTATCTTATGGATAGGATAATACTCTGGAGTTAGTTGTACATGACATGTCTTTAACTACTTCTAGTTCCATTCATGAAGATGTAATGGGTTCATGGTTGAACTACCCTATTGATGATTCATTAGAAAAAGGAATATTGCTCTGAATTCTTTGGAGGGTTTTGCTTTCTATATCTCTAAATCTAGGTCACTAGATCCAAGGTTATTTAATTTTCTATATTTTTATTTCACCCATTTACTTATCTTGGATCTAAGACAAGCACTTAATTGAGTTGTCATGCTTGGGAAAATTGAATGTGTATTGATCATTTGAGGTCAATTTACAATGACTTGTGCCAATATTGAAATATCTTTATGATCTAAACACTCAAAGAAGAATAATTAATGTCAAAATAGGGTGAACAACCTACTTAATAATAAGTGGAACAATTCATGCCATTTGAGATTGATGTCTAGGGTTAACTTCAAGCCTTCAGATCTAATTTTGTTTTTGGTGGATATTGCATGATCCATGGTATGAACAACTTCCTGGTTATTCATTTAATACCTCAGTGCATGTGATTTATTTCTTGTATGTAATTTTACTCACTCTGCAGCAAGGTCTGAAATGTGCCATGTTACACCTTGATTATTTTAATGTTTTTTTTTTGCACAATGAAGTATTAAACACCTTCTAATGCAAGAAAAACAATGAGCTCAACAACCCACTTTATAATTCAACAACATACTCAGATTTGTCACTGACATAAAAACTTTTATTTGGTTCTCACTGTT